>CM062818.1:2058232984-2058832984 GCA_031772625.1 Pinus tabuliformis
TTCTTCTTCCAAGGTCTCCATTTAAGAAAGGCTGATTTCACGTCCCTTTGAAATCTTTTGAAGTTTTGTAACAAAAACTGAGGAGAGAGCAAGAAACATTCGGATGGCCTCAAGTCTTGCAACAGGAGCAAAGGTTTCTTCAAAGTCTATCCCTTCTTGTTGCGCATATCCTTTACAAACAAGTATGGCTTTGTTTCTAATTACTTCTCCATTTTCATTCAATTTGTTTTTGAAGACCCATTTTGTCCCGATAACATTCTTATCTTTTGGTCTAGGAACCAGCTCCCAAGTGTTGTTCTTTTCGATCTGCTCAAGTTCTTCATCCATTGCTTTCACCCAACATTCATCTTTGCATGCTTCTTTCACATTTTGTGGTTCAGTCGAGGAGAGTAATGCCAAATAGCTTGAAGCTTCTGCAACTGTTCTTCTAGTTTGTACACCTGCTTCTTTCTGTCCCATAATCTGAGATTCTGGATGGTTCTTCTGAACATATCTGGATGGAGTCTTTTCTTCTATTCTTGTTTGCTCCTCTGGTTCTTCTTGAGGTTCTTCTTGAGGTTCTTCTTGAGGTTCTTCTTCTTCATCATTCTGTCTTTGAGGGTAGCCTTCATCTTCTTTGATGTCTTCACGATGTACTTGCCTAGGAATGTATCCCTTCTCATCAACCACTACATCAATGCTGTCAACAATTCTGCCAAGTCTTTTATTGTAGCATTTGTATGCTTTGCTATATGGAGAGTAACCAAGAAGAATGCCTTCATCTGCTCTAGGTTCAAGTTTGCCAAGCTGCTCATCAGTATTCTTGATATAGCATTTGCTCCCAAAGATTTTGAAGTGCTTTACCGAAGGAGTTTTACCACTCCAGAGCTCATGAGGAGTTTGAGTGCTGTTCACCCGGACATTTGTTTTGTTGAGAATAATAACCGCAGCATGTGCAGCTTCACCCCAAAAAGTTGCGGGAGTTCCTGATTCATCAAGCATAGCACGAGCCATTTGTTGGATTGTTCTGTTCATTCTTTCCACAACTCCATTTTGCTGGGGAGTTCTTGCTGTAGAGAATTCTCTTCTTATCCCATGTTCTTCACAGAAATCGAAAAATTCATTTGAAGTAAATTCCCCACCTCTGTCGGATCTGAGGCACTTAATTTGTGACCTGATTCATTTTCAACCAAGGCTTTGAAAGATTTGAATTTTTCGAATGCTTCATCTTTGTGCTTCATAAGTCCTAACCAGACAAACCTGGAGAAATCGTCAATGAATAATATCAAGTATTCTTCTCCTCGAGGTGTCCTTTTCTGAAGGGACCGCATGTATCTGTATGTACTAGCTCAAGAGGCATGCTAGCTGATCCTTCTTTCTCTGGAAAGTTAGTTCGGGTTTGTTTTCCAAACTGACATGATTTGCATATGGTGTTGTCAGGAATTTTGATATCTGTAAGATCGCGAACTGCCTGATATTTGCATGCTTTCCTTATTTGTGAGAAGCTTAGATGTCCCAACCTTCGATGCCATAACCAGTGCTCTTCATCCTTGCTCAGATAGCATTGTTGTTGTCCTTCTTCAAATATGTACAGATTATTTGGAGTTCTTTTGCCTTTGAGCACTGTTTTACCTGTATCAAGATCACGAACAAGACATCCATTTGATCTGAATATAACCTCGGTTCTTTGATCACACATCTGGCTGACACTTAGGAGATTATGCTTCAATCCATCAACATACAAAACATTTCCAGCCTTGACCTTTTCTTTTAACTGAGCAATGCCTTTTCCTTTTATAGTTGCAGGAGTATCATTTCCAAAAGAGACTTTCTTTCCCTTTTCTAAAGTAGAATAAGACTCAAGTTTTTCTTTATCACCTGTCATATGCTTCGAACATCCACTGTCAATGTACCATAGATTTTCCTGTCCCTCTGCATAAAATGCTATCCCACATCTTTCCGTTTGAGGTTCCTTTATTCTCCATGTTTTGGTGCTTGAGGCTTGTTCCTTTTTCTGCTCTTGTTCCTTTTTCTGCTGAAACCTGCTCCTGCATTCAGAGTCTTCATGACCAAAATTATTGCAAATAGAACATTCAACTTCATTTTCAAGAACCGAAAAGTTGTTATAGGTCCTTTTTGTAATCCCTGTCATACTTCTTTGTTTTTGAGCTTCCCTAGTCATGATTGTTTTATATGCAACACATTGAGCTGCTTTGTGACCAAAGTTATGGCAAGAAAAGCATTGTCCATTGACGAAGCTTCTGCGGTTATTGAATCTACCAGCCAACTGATTGTAATTTCTATTTTCATCTATTCTTGAACCAAACTAAGAAGATTTTACCTGTGGCTGGTTGTAGCTTTTGTTCACCCTTAAGATGGATTGCCCCTGATAGTTTCTGTTTGTAATACGTCCCTGCTTTACCTGATGATCTTCATTGTTCTTTTGCTCATTTCTTCTTGCCGCATCAAGATAACTTTTTGAGGTGGATGCTTGAGAGGTTTCTCCATTATAACCCAGACCTGTCTTGTTTAGAGGAGACCGCTGCACATTGATAATCTCATCCAAAGTTTCAGATCCTTTGACAAACTTAAGATTAATAGCTTTTGTTTTCTCAATTTCTTTTCTAAGACCAACAATTTCACCTTCTAGTTTTTCAAGGTGTTTTTCCTTTTCATCAATTTGAAATTGTAGAGTATCAATGATCACATTCTTTTCTTATACATCTCTTGAGTCTAGTAATTTCATCATAAAGGTTATCCACATCTACAGCATCCATATAATCATCATCTTCAAATGCCATTAACAACTTATATTTATTACCTTGTTCATCTTCATCACTGTTTGATAAACCATCACTATCTTCATGGGTGTAGTAGCTTTTCTTATTTGCACTTTGTTTCTTGTTCCATCTAGCAGGTTCCTTTCCTTTATCCTTATAAGGACATTTTGCAGCATAATGACCTACTCTTCCACAAGCAAAGCATTTAAAAGGTAGCTTACCTCTGAACCTTCCAAAACCCTTTGAAGATTTCTGACAAAATTTGATTCTTCTTCCTCTTCTTCTGGAACATGGCTTGCTTCATAATAATCTTCTTTGCCTGATGCCTTGAAAGCAGCTTCCTTCTGTCTGATGGACCTCCCTTTCTCATTTCATAAGCAGTTAGAATTCCATGTAGCTGAGACATAGTGAGAATTCGGAGATTTCCTTTTCTTCTATTGCAGACACTTTAGATTCAAACTTTGGGGACAATGATCTTAGAACCTTTTCAACTACTATAGCCTCTTGTATTTCTTCACCCAAATTTTTCATACAATTAACAATCTCATCTACCCGAAGAAAATAATTAGCCACACTTTCATCATTATACATCTTGAGAGTCTCATACTGAATCCTGAGAGTTTGAAGTTTAGCACGCTTTACCTGTTCATCTCCTTCATAGCTCGTGACAATTTTGTCCCATATCTCTTTTGCGGATTTGTAGTGCATTACCTTCATGAATTCTGTTTGGGATATACATCCTAATAGAGTACTGACTGCTTTCACATTTGTTTCATACTTCTTCTTCTCAGCTGCATCTGTAGGAGTGGCTGAAGGAAAAGCGTAGCCTGTTTCTACAATGTCCCAAACTTCTGTACCAAGAGATTGAAGATATGCAGTAACTCTTACCTTCCAATAGTTGAAGTTTGTCCCATCAAAAACCGGTGGCCTGATTGATGCTTCTCTCTCGTAGTTGCTCATGATGAACGATCTTCCTTCAAGCGATCAAGCTTCTCTGAAGGACCTGCTCTGATTCCAATTGTTGAAAATAATACTGAGAGGGGGGGGTGAATCAGTATTATCTAATTCTTTTAATAAATCTTCCTTATTTGATCTTTGAATTATTTTTGCATGTCAGTACCATAAAAATAATGAGCATGAACAAGAAAACAGATAGTCACACCAAAGAACACAAGATGTAAGGTGGAAACCCAATGTGGGTGAAAACCACCTGCTGCAATATGTCTCTATCTTCTTTCAAAATTAGAAACTCCTTTTACAATGATTTTGTACTGGTGCAGTCCTTTACCAGTACGCAGGCTGCAACCTGCAGAGAGCTGCAACTCTCTCTCACTCTCGTTTTCCAGTCTCTCCTGGAAGGGAGCTACAACCCCCTACTTCTTTTCATAAAGCATCAAATGATCATCAAGTACATAACAGTTACTGTCTACTACAGTTATCAGATCAGCAATAACAGAATTAACCCAGAACACCTTATCAACAGAGAAATACAATCAACAGAACATCTTAAGACAGAGACGCAGTTTTCCCTTCTGTGGCCTGCGTCGTGACGCAATTCACCTTCTGCTTTCCTGCGTACACCCGCAGGTATCCTTCCGCTGCGCTGCATGCCCACGCACTGTTCCTTCAACTGCACTATGTCCTTTTGCTACAGGGACGCACCCAAAAACACTATCGCGCCGCGTCCTGTTGCTGCAGGGACGCACCCAGAGATACTATCGCGCCGCGTCTTTTTACTGCAGGGACGCACCTGAACCTTATTCCACTCTGCGTCCCCACGCAGTGCGCCTGTTTCTGTACTGCGTCCCGGACGCACCAGAATATTACTCTGCCCTGCGTCCCCACGCAGGTCTCGTTCTACTGCACTGCGTCCCGGCGCACTTGCCTTTCACTGTACCTGCGTACCTTCGGGTATGAATGATTTCAAGACTTTAAGAGTAACCCAAACAGTCAGATCTACAGATCTGATCATGCGCCAAAGAGATCTCAGTCCTTTTGTAGATTCGCCTTTTTTAGATCTAGACCAGATCTAGCCCAATAAGATATTCAACCCAAGCCACCATCAAGCCAAATGATCTCCTTTGCTTTATATAGGCAAGCTCTTCCTCAAATCATGGAACAATACCACGAGCCGACACCTTAATAACACAATACCGTCGGCTAGATACCAAGAGTAAATCACAAGAAACCCCCACGTGTGCTTTTCTCTGTCTTGAAAAGTGTGCACTGGGTGGACGCACCTCCTGAACGGTTGGCCAGCGTCTCTGGACGCGGCTTCTGCATGGTACACCTGCGGGTATGCACCTTCTGAACTGATTTCCTGCGTCCTTCTTAATTTTTCAATAAAATGAGAGCCTTGCCACGGGAGTTGCCATCAAGTACAACATTTGTAACATATAGCCATACCAGAAACATAATGCCAACATCAAATTCTAATAAAGATTCGAAATTATATTCTAAACATAATAATAAAAATTTTATTTGATTTCTTTAAAATTTTAATTTCAATAATTTATAATTCTAATAATTAATAAAAATATAAAGAGAAAAAAAAATTAAATTATTAATAATAAAATCTTTAAAATTAAAATAAAAGAAAAACCAGAAAATATAACTAATACTAGATTAAAATTATTATCTAATTAAACTAATCCTTTAAAACTTGTCGGTTGTCATTCATCCCCACACAATCCTTACTTTTATTTATTGACTCTTCTTATTTCTCTTATTCACTCATGGATCTATCGTGATGATGAACCACAGAGGATGGTTCGAAACGTCGACTCCAAAAACATGAATGCGATAACTCTGGAACATAAAACCACAAAATAAATAATATTCTATATCTAAAGATCATGTTATTGTTGGATTCATGGTTGAAGCTAAGGATCCCCAAGTCAAATTTGATGAGGTGGCTCTTTGATTGAAAGTTTATTAGGCGTTTTTTGTAAAAATCTAAAATATTAATTTTTGCAAATTCCTGAAAATTAGGCTTCAAATATCAATTCGAATCTCTAAAACTGTGATCGCTATACAAAATCTGATACAATTTTTGTTAATGGGTCCGTTTTCGACAAAAACCTCTTTGGGTTTTCAGAAATTTGTTTCTAGTTGTTCACAAACTACGCCCGAAGTTACTGCCTTTTTTGGGAAAAAAAAAATTTCATTGACCATGTTTAAAAAAATGCATTGCTACTCTGGTTGTCAGTGATTTAACCTTGCTTTTTTTATAAATCACAGTTGCACTCTCGTTGTTAGTGCTTTCAAAATTATTAACTAAAATCGTGATAACATAGTGTATGAGAAACATAATGGTGGGATGGTATACCCTAGTGATGACTCTCCTCTCAACATAGTTGGACATAGTATAGTTTTGACGAAACTCCTTAATGGTAAAGTAAAGGGAATTAGTGGGCTTTTACACATTCTAGGTTTGGCATGAAACTTAATATTAGTAAGCACATTCAATGAGGTAGGTGTGTAGATTTTTTTTTTAAGGGTGTAAAATGTTAAGAGGAGCTATGGTACTTAATAATGGTGTTTGTGTGGTCACTTTCTTTTAGTTTTATGCATGCAATATTGAGTGTAATAGTTCTTCAATTTTCGTAGTGGCGAGATCTATATGTTGTACACATTCACGATTAAAACCTCCCAAACAAGATATTTCTTAAGAAAGAAAGTTATTTGTAGAGATAGAAATGTTATGGCACCAAAAATTGGGCCATATAGGAAAGAAGGGCCTATGGGATTTTAAAAACAAAAGTATTTTCAATGGACTAAATGATTGTTCTCTTGAATTTAATTTTTGAGAGCATTTCATATATGGAAAACAATACCATGTTAAATTTTATTCTAGTTGCCACAAATATTCTAGGTTGCTGGACTTAATTAATTTTGATATGTTTAGTCTAGTTAAAGTTCCTTTGATTTCCAAATATTTGTATTTCATTAATGATTAGTCTAGAAGTACATGGGTATATTTCCTTGGAGCTGAATATTAGGTTTTTAGTCATCTCAAGGGGCTTAAATCTCTCTTGGAAAATTAGATTGGTAGAGCAATTAATGTGTTAAGGAATGATAATGGTGGTGAGTTTTGTAATGCATATTTTGATATATTTTCCGAAGAATATTGACTTTGAAATATAAAATACAACTTTGTATACCAATCAAATAAATATAGGTACATAATGGATGAATAGAATGTTGATGGGGAGACCTATGAGTATGCTTAACAGATTCATATTAGATAAGGAGTTTTAGGGAAAAAGTGGTTGCTATTACATGTTACTTGGTTAAAAGGTATTTTACATTAGAAGTAGTGGATAAGATCGCTATGGAGGTCTCAATGGGAAATAATTCTCCACTTCAACATTTTCATTATTTTTATTGTGAAGCATATTCTCATGTGCCTAAGGAGATCATATCTAAGTTGGATAACAAGGAAATCAAATGTATTTTCATTAGATATGGTGTTGGAGTGAAAGGGTGCAAACTTTTGGATTCTTTATCTTGAATTTTTTTATATATTAGGAATGTTGTTTTTAGAGGTTCACTTAATCCTTGTCCGAAATAAGTGAAACCAAGAAAGAAAAAGAAAAGGCCATTAGTTTAGATACCACTATAGACTAATAATGTTCATCAAAACATGAAAAATAAGTTCACGATGGACCTGATGAGGAAGAAAATACACCTCAAACTTTAAGATGGTCCACTCAAAATAAATCAATCAAACAAGTATAATAATAGGCCTTCTAATTTTAGATATGTATTTTCTTTATTTGTTGACACTAATGAGCCTGCAATTATAAAAACGACAATGTAGATGGAACATAAGGAATCCCAAAGGTTGGTCATGGATGACAAAATGGATACACTTAGAAATAATGATACATGGGACTTGGTTCTCTTTTGTGATGGATGAAATTCCATTAGATGTTCAAAAAGAATATTGGTTCAAATGGTAGTGTTGAAAATCATAAGGAAAGGTTGCTTATGAAAGGATATTTCAAAGCTGAGGGGATTGACTTTGGTGAGATATTTTCCCTGGTTGTTAAGTTAATATATATTAGTTTCTTATTATCTTTTCTTTTTTACTAGGAATGAAAGCATGATAAAACCTGGAGTACTTCCCCACATTTCATGAATGGTAAATCAGGTAATCTATTATCCCTGATTACGGGACCTCGCCCCAAGAGAATCGAAGAGATTCAAACCTATTATTAGAAACAACTAGCAATACTATCAAATAAATTCATGTCTACCTCTATACCACTCATTAGGTTCCTATTTGTTGATTTTTTTTAGCTTTTTCAGTCTCTATAGCTATTATTTTAGCCCTCCAAATAATGTAATAATAAATTCAAGACATGTTCTTCATGTCAAATTTAAAAAAAGGTAAATTTGAATTTTCAAATTATGTAGTTTTTCCTCCAAAAGTAAGGGCGACTTCAAGTTATCCCAACCCTAGAGTTGTATCTATTTAGGCTCATCTAACCTCTATATAAAGGTCATTTGGCCTCCTTCAAAGTGAAATTTATGTCATCTCTATTCAATCAATTCATATCACATATTATCTCATAACCAAACCAAATCTAAGGAAAAAAAGCTCCCAGACAGACTTAATATGAGCAAATCATCTCTGAAAGGGCAAAATATATAGTAGTCTTATTTCTTGGCAAAGGGTCAAATGTGTAGCAGGTTTATATCTTGGCAAAGGGTTGAATATGTAGTAGTCATGCATCCTTGCAGAGGGTCGAATCTATACTAGACATATACCTTGACAGAGTGTTGAATCTAAAGCATGCATATATCTGGGCAGAAGACAAAATATGGGAATAATAAAATCTTCTAGGTAGACCACTTTTGTGAGCTACTTATCTTTGTTTGACTAGGTTTGACTTGGATTGTCTATGATCGGTTTTTATCTTGTTTTAGACTGTAAGAACTAGATATATCTCTTATTTATCTAAACAATTTCTCTAAGGAAAAGGTTGTTGGATTTTTTCCAATGTGGGTTTTCCCAAGGTAGAATATCTTGTGTCTATTGTTTGTTTGTCTCTTTATGATCCTCCTATCTATTGTTGAATATATTTTGTGTAATTTCTTTATGATGAATGTGAATGAAATAAAGATTAAATTAAGAAATCAGGATAACTAATTTTTAGTTTAGAATATCCCTGAAAAATCAACATGGTATCAGAGATTGGGTGAAAGAGAAAACCTAAAATAAGTAGTCTAGTTCAAGTTATTCTTCAAGGTTTATTTTGTGATTAGCCCTAGAAACCCCTAGTTCCATTCTAATTCTAAGGAGGATGAAAAATCATTGATATTCCCTATTCTGTGTAGGAAACGATTATTTGTTGCTAAGCTAAAGTAGTAAAGGGTTGAAGCCCTAGTCAAATCTTAGTAGAACGAAGTGACCTAATGAAGGCTAAATTTTCTTTTTGTACCAAGATTCATACCGAAGAAAATAGTGTTATATATTCTTAAGGCCAAAGTAGACCTGGAAAGGGTCAATGTCTTATTTTATAGGCTAAAAGGCCTTGGTTCATTTTAGCATACCAAACTTAGAGAACCGAGAATACCTAAGGAATACTGCAGCAGCCTGAGAAAGGCTTCAAATTTTAAATGAATAGGTTGAGAAGCCTCAGTCATGGCCTTAGAAGACCAAAATTTCTTATAATCAAAATTTGGGCGTAAGAGGCCAAGAGTCTCAAGATAGTCCTCATAAAATTGATGAAGGCAAAATGTTATTATATTGATAACTTAATATTCTTTTGAAGATTGTGATGATACTATGGGAAGGCCAAAAATCCCCTTTTGATCGAGTTTCTTGAGAACTTGAATCAGATATGAAAGGTCTAAGAAGATGGTCCAAAAAATTCTTGACGAGTTGAGGATTAAGTCAATTACTGATTAAAATATTTCAATTTCATGTTTTTCATATGTCGCATTATTCTGAGATACCTAGAATGGATATTTTTATTGGTATCCATCTCTCTTTAGAAAGCTATGAGTAAAGACCTCAAACTATGATTGAATACACTTTATTGAACAAGTTATTTCCTTGAGACAGGTTCAAAGTAGTCTTAAATAATCCTTTGATTTTCTTCAGGAGACAAGATGGTGTCACCTTGAAGGAATCAACCAAAAGGAAGTTTGAAAACATCTTTGTCTGAATATAATCCAACAAAGGCATTTTTTTCAAGGAACTATAGATAAAACAAGGGATGCGATTGATTTCTTAAGTGTTTCATGAATCTCATGCTACTAGAACTAATATTTTTTAAGAAGAAGGACATATGCTTTAACATAAATGACAAGGTTGAAGTATTAAAGATCTGTTTTGGTCACCAAGAAAGTAAGACCTCGTTTCCATGCAAACATACTTTAGTAAGGAGTTAAACACAAAGATATAAACCTACAAAAAGACCAATGAAGTTACAATTATATGGAATAATGATTCGAATATAAGAAACCATCAAGGGCAGTTATAATGACTATTGAAGGAGTGACATCCCTACAATTTTAGTGATGAAAATCATATATACACCTACTAATCTGTAGAAGGAAAAGTCATCTTGATATTTCAGATGAGAACATCATAATTTGAGAAAGATAAGGGCAGTATTGAAAGTTGAAGTGCCAAAAATAAAACATGTGCTTTCTTTGATGATGATGCACTATATATTTGGAATTGGGACATTGTTGATATCATTGGCTTTCATGAACCTTGCATTAAATTTTCTAAAGAATGTGACCTATGAGTCCTCGAATCAAACCTTTTCACATTAAGGAGAGGATCATTGTCATTTGGATAAATCACACCTTGGATATGACAATACTACAATGAAGAAGAGGTTGAGTTCCTCTTCAAGTTTGAAGACCAAAGATCTCTTGAGAAAAATAAGTCATTTGCAGATCTAGAGGAATTCTTATGAAAGGTTTAAAATCAATATTTATCCAAAAATATATGTTTACTATAATTGTTGAAGAAGTAACCAAGTATACTATGGATAATTTGTACATGATAAAGTTTGTTGAACTTGAAAAGAGTATAAAATGAGTATTGTAGCATTAGGGTTTATAAACCCTAGATTAATATTGAAAGACAAAGAAACCCTAGGGTTTGGTGATAAAACGTTAAAACTAGACCTAGATTAACATTCCCATTGAAATGAAGAAGCCCTAGCTCATCCAAGGAAGAAATGACATCATGATGATGATGAGGATGATATTGATAAATTGCAAGATAGATGCAAGAAGGATAATATCAAGAGGGAACTGACATTTCCTAATATCCTAAAAAATATAAGTACTTTATATCTCTCTTCTTTTATTATTGTTTTTGTTGTTGTTTTAGTATTAGCCTCTTGTCCTTACTAAGTTGTAATCATTATTCCATGACCTCGCATTGAGGATTTCAAGTACATAATGAAGGTTGCAAATGATCTAATAATAGATGGTAGTACAGGAATAATGAATCAAAGTGTGTGACAAGATGACTTTCCTAGAATCGTGATTTGTGTTGAGAGATATTGTACTAAATGAGATTTTAGCTTAGAGGGAGCAGGCAGATCAAAAGGTTTGAAGTATACCTTGTTTATACTAAATATAAGTCAACAATGACTTCCAAATGGTTCTACAAGATCTGGAATGCAACATAAACAGGTGCATAGCAAGAGTTGATATTAGAAGGTTCTCCTAGAAAGTGGGAGAGGATGAAGACAAAACATTTTCTCTAGTTGTCAAAGCTACCTCGGGGATTTGAGGCATATGAGAAGAAGTCTTGTGATTGAATAAGGCTTTGTACGATCACAAGAAGATACGTTGGGCTCGGTATTTTTGGTTGATGGATCAAGGTTAATACCATATGTCTAGTCTTTGATGAAAGCAAAAGGACTCATGTGTTAGAGGGATTAGTTGTGGAGAAAATAATTGTTTCTGTAACAAAGGTAGTAGTTAGGGAGCCCTGTTTTAGCTTTCAAAGCGAGTTGACTTCTGATGATGGACTATCATTGACATTGTCCGCCTAGATGATTGATATGCTAGAAAGTGGTAGTGGTAGAGGAAGAAAATAGGTTTTCCACATCAGAAGTTGTTTCAAAAAGAATACACAATTAGGGTAAATAGAAAGTAGCCATGATGATGAACCTAGTAACGAAATTTGATTGGCCTATGGTTCAGCCAAGGAATGTGGCACAAAATGTGTTGAAGTACGTCCACGCATAGTCAGTTATGAGATATGCCTCAAATAATGAAATACAATTGCAGGGACTTACAAGATTCAGATCAGGTAGTGAATGTAGAAGATAGAAAGAGTTCATCAGGATATTGCTTCATTTTGGGCTCTGTGATGATTTCTTGGATGAGCACGAAGCACACATTTTTTGCACTTAGTACTACAAAATTCGATTACGTTATATCTTGGTTGGAAAGTTGTGAATCAGTATGGATTTAGAAGCTACTCACGGGATTTCCTTGATCATGTGTAGGTGATGATCACAATGAGAAGTCAAAGAATAATGAGATCTAGTACTGATACATGGTAAAAAAGGAAATAATATGGCTTCAATATTATTCTATAGTCAAGAAAATTGTTGACAAAGCCTCTATCCCAGGATGGAGTCTATATACTTTGAGGACAATCTTGTAGTGATTGAGCATGTATCTCTCAACAGAGGGAGTGATTAAATTGCAACATCTAAGATAATCGTTCTCCCTAGGTTAGGTTGACCATGATTAGGGAAAATGATCCAGAGTGTTAGCATCAGAGACAAAAATTCTCCCTGTGTTAACTATGTTGACCAGATTAGGGAGAATGGTTTAGTAGAGGATAATCATTCTTCCTGTGTCAAGTATATTGACAAAATAGGAAGAATTGTACTAGATGCCTAGGATCACTCATTTGAGTGGGTTCCTTTAAGAATTAGTCTCTACATAGGTTAAGTGATATCATTTAGAATCAGGCCCAAAATTACTCAGATAGAGTGTGGCCAAAATTACTCAGATAGAGTGTGGCCTTTGGAGATTCACCATGTGTCAAAGATATTGACAATAATGATGGTGAACCAAGACTAATCAATATACCATGTGTTAGAACGACTATAATTATGGTGACTAGTTGATGCTAATGGTATAACATGTGTCAGGAGTATCGACCAATATTATGGTGAGCATGCACCATAGGTCAGAGGTACCCTCTGGAATTATGGTCACTTGTTGATGTTGATGATTTACTATGTCTCGGAGTTGTTGACTAGATTATGGTAATTGTATAACGTTGATGTTGTTGACTTACCATGTCTCAAAGTTGTTGACAATATTATGGTAATTGGATGATATTGATGTTGATTAATTGTTATAACCTTTTCTTAGAGAAATTTGTCAACATTAGAACATCTAGATAGTCATTATGAATACCTCCCTAGCTAAGAGGGAGCGATGAATTTTGTAGCTATGGTCAGCCTTCAATATTTATTCTAACCCTCCAAATAAATGAAATAGTAAATTCAAGACATGTTCTTCATGCTAGCTTCAAAAGCGGGGAAATTTGAATTTTCAAACTATGTATTTTTTCCTCCAAAAATAAGGTCAGCTTCAAGTTGGCCTAACCCTAGATTCATGTCTATTCAGGCTCATCTAACCTCTATATAAAGACCATTCAACCTCCCTCAAAGTGAAATTTATATCACCTATTTTCAACCAATTCAGATCACATGGGCCAATTTTCTAAGGCAAAAAGATAGTAATCTCATAAGTAGACCGAATATACGACAAACAAGATTCTAGACAAACCTAATACAAGCAAATATTCTTTGAAAGGGTAAAATCTATAACAGTTCTATGCCTTGGCAAAGGGCCAAATCTATAGCAGTTTTATATCTTGGCCAAGGGTTGAATCTGTACCAGTCATACATCTTGGCAGAGGGTTGAATTTTTACTAGACATATATCTTGACAGAGGGCTAAATATGAAGCATTCATATATCTAGGCAGAAGACCAAATCTGGGCAGAATCAATATCTTAAGGGTACACTGATTTTGTAAGCTACTCATCTCTGTTTGACCAGGTTTAACCTAGATTGTCTATGATAAGTTTTGATCTTTTTCTAGACTGTAAGGGTTACATGTATCTCTTGTGCATCTAAACAAATTCTTAAAGGAAAAGGTTGATGGGAATTTTCCCATGTGGATTTTCCTAGGGTAAAATATCCTATTTCTCTTGTTTGGTTGTCTCTTTATGATCCTATAGCCTATTGTTGAAGATATTTTGTGTAATTACTTTATGATGAATGTAAATGAAAGAAATATTAAATTAATGAATCATAAGAAGTAATTATTAGTTTAGAATATCCTTGTAAAATCAACACTATTATCTATAGTAGTGGCCTTTAATTTTGAGATACTATATATGGATATGTAAATTGCATTCCTACATGGCAACTTGAAGGAGAAGATATATATGACACAGCTAAAGTGCTATGTTGAAATGGGTAAATATTCATTGGCTTGCGAAATTAAATAGTATTTATATGACCTCAAATAGTCTTCCGAAATGTCGTGTCAAAAATTTGATTCCTTTGTGTTTGGATTAGGATTTCTAATATCCAAGTTAGATCACCATGTGTATTAAAAACAAGATTGTGGCCATATCCTTTATCACTCTATATGTCTATCAAATGTTATTCTCTGTTAATAGTATGTGATTTGTGATTTGAAGTCATAGATTTTAGCACAATTTGATATGAATAGACTTGAGAATTACAAAATATGCCTTGGGAATGGAGATGGTGAGAGATAAAGGAAATAAATGACTTTGGTTGAACTAGAGTAAGTATGTAAACTTTGTACTATAATGTTTTTACATGGTAGATTGCAGATAATTGAGTATTTTTATTTTTGTGGGAACTAAGGTTTCAGTGGAGCAATGCCATAAAAGACCTATAAAGATGCAGGTTATAGTTTTTGTTCCTTATTCTAGCACAGTTGGTAATTTGATGCATGTTATAACCTTTACTAGACTAAACATTCTTCAAGTATTGGGAGTCTTGATTTGATTTATTAGTAATCCTGGATGAAAACACTAGGTTGTAGAGAAGAGGGGCTTTAAGTGTTTGAAAGATACCTATAAATATTCCATTTGCTATCATAGTGATGTTTTAGGGGACCCACACTCAATAGATATACATGGTTATGTAGAACCTAATTGGGCATGTGATGCATATAGAAGGAGATCTATGAGTGGGTATATATTTTTGATTGTTTGGTTGAGTAGTAAATTGGATGAACAAATGACAAATTGAGTTAAACTTTTCCATTATAGAGGAGGATTACATGGAAACTATTCATTCCTATAAGGAGGCCATTAAGATTACAAAACTATGTTAAGAAGTGAGCTAAGTCATAAAGAAATTACAACTCAATGTGATAGTAAGAATGTTGTTTGTCTAACTAAGAACCCAACCTTTCATGAAAAGACAAAGAATATATGTATCTAGCACCATTTAATTAGGGACATGGTAGATGATGGAAATGTGTTATGAGAGAAAGTTGAAAAAAATATAGAATGTTGCAAAAGAATTGATGAAACTAGTGAGCATAAGTAAATTTAAGTAGTTCTATGAATTTATGGGCCATATGTGCCCTAATAGTTAACTCACAGTTTGACCCATTCTTTCTTGTACCTTGCAAGGTATACAATAAGTGAAACAATGTTGGGACAAGTGTTTCATACACCTTGTAGTGCTTCAATAGACTAGAGAGTACTTGCAATACAAAAATACAGTAGAAGATAAATGAAATGCTACAATATAGCATATAATAGTTATAGTGTTGTAGTTGAGGAGGGGATACTTCTAGTTCTGTAATAGAGAAAATAATGCTTACAAAGAAGTGGCAGGGAATACTTTGTTGGTGGCTTCCAACATGTATAAATGGTAAACCATAAATGGTTTATAGTTTTATTATTCATTTTTCTTGAATGCTAGGACAAGAGGAAATCATAGAGTGTAAGTTTTAACTTATTGTTATGCTTCTACAATTTCTCCAAGATCATGCTCTGTGTTCATTAACACTTTTGTTGAGAGCACAAAGACTCCATATTGTAACCTTTTAGTAGTTGAAAAATACATTAAGTGTGCTTTAGAGTGGGGTTTTACTCCAAAAAGGGTTTTCCTCTAGATACCATGTTATTAATTGTTTATTATTTATTTCATGTGTTTGCAACTATTTTATTTTGAAATGTATTCACATTATTGTCTCATGAATTAGCGTATGAATCATATTTTGTGTATTTTCTTCCTTTCACTTATCATCATCATTATTGCCATCTTTGAAAAGCATTCTATGTTTAGATTGAAAGGAATTCAACTTTTTCACCTATTCATGGGACATTTCACCATAGTTATAAGAAACTCTTCTCTCAATGGACATTTGTTGTTTAGATGTCTCGTGAGTGCTCTACTCACAATGCACAAATGAATTGAAATCAAAACTCCAATAGTAAGGAAAATAAATACCATTGATGTCACCACAACCATTACCATGATTTCTGTTACTAGAGTAAATATATGAAGAGATATCAATCTTCAAAACAACAACTCTTATTAAATTATGCTTAGTTATTATTCTTCTATCGGTTGATGATTTTTTTATCAATATCAAGTGACTTTTGAATTCCATCAATATGAACCAAAAAAAACATTGTATGATATAATTATATTCAAAATGTCAAAAGAACTCGGTTATATGGTCTTGATTTAGTATTCTTTTTTGTCATGTAAATGTAAATGCAATGATGCTCAATGATAATTATGATGAGGTTTAACATCCATTGAGGCCATAATTGGTCCATGAGACATTAAACAAGGTAAAATATTGTTTATATTTCATTGGAATCTTATTCATATGTTCAAAAAGCATTAAGAAAAACATTCCAAGATTACCATAGTTTTGATGAATTAGGAGTTTTTGAAAGTTAGTATTATAGCAAATATCTTGAAATTGAGTTCTAATTTAAGTGTATGCAAGGTAATCTATAAGAAACTGTCTTTCATCTTCCACCACTTTATGAGGCATATTTGTATTAATATTCTATTTAATTATTAAAATGAAAATTTTAATTTCACCTTGTCATTTGTAATAATACAAAAACCAATATCATTTTTTATGGGTTAGATGTTGTAATCCATATAGATGTGTTTTTCACTAGAATTTTTTTAAAACAAAAATGCTACTCAAAACTAATCCATTTAGAGTTAACTTATTTATTCACAATTTTGACTAGTTGGATATATAATGTGGATATAGATTGAATGTGTATATAAAAATATATCTTTTAAAAACATAATAAACAAAGTCAATTATGATCAATTTAATTTATTTATTCAATATGTTTTTTGGTTGAAATATGTTATATATAAGTATATGCATGTGCTTTCTAAATAGTTTGTGTGGAGCAAGCATAGTCATCTATAAATTGTAGAGTGAATATATACATTTGTACACAAAAAATCAAATTATATATAATGTCAATTAAATATTGCGCAAAATTTACACTAAGAAAAAATAATATACGAAAAACATAACCCAATTTAATCTAAATTAAACCATCACATAAATATGTATAAGATACATTTGTATGAACAATGAATCTATCTTAAACCTATGGCTAAAACATTTTACTATGCTTCTAGGAATATCAATATATACACTCAAATAACAAACAAAATTTATACATCTTTGCTAGATCACATGCTTCTTTCTCCTTTATCCTTTCTTATCAAAGGTAAACATCAAGAAAAAACTAACTTTCACTAACTGCTTGAGCTTTGGTCATCAAGTGATAATCAAATAAGTTATTCATATAATTAAAACTTTTTTTTTTGTAAAATGATGTTTTATTTTTTCCCCAAATCATAATTTTCATTGATATAAGAAAATTACATTTTGTAGATGCAATGTCGCATATGCTATGTAGTGAGGTTGTTCTCCTATCAAAAGGTATGTGCCAAAAATGATCTATGATTCTCCACGTAGGGAGAACATTTTTTCTGTAATTTCAAAAGATAAAAAAAAAAAACCTCCTCCTAGGGAGTACAGTTGTCTACCTTATATATACAGCTAGTATGATCGAAATATACATATGTACTGATAACTTATGAAAAATTATAAACATTAAAATCAGGCCTCTCCTGGCCAGTTAAGCTATGTAATCCATGTATGGGCGATGGTAGTACTAATAGTGTGCATCGTCCCTCTACTCCTGAATCATCCATGTACCATGAGGCTAGTTCGCAACTTCCTTGGATGATCTAGTTGTGTTCCTTGTAGATATGGTGAAAAATAAAGTGGTCAAAATGTGAAATGAATTTGTGTGCCTCTTCCAAAATGGGTCTCAGAGAATATGCATGACAATTAGATGTATTTTTTATCCAATTGATAACATTCTTGGAGTCCCCAAAGATTTGGATATTTCTGCAATGTTTCTCCATGGAAAAGTGAAGGAGATGTCTGAGGGTGATCAGCTCGGCATAATTATTGGTACCCCTTCCTAGAACCATTTGAATTTTAAAGTAATGAGAGTTAGAGAGGTATAATATAGCTCCCCGCCCCCCACACCAACACCCTTCATCTTGAGCAGATCCATCGAAATAAGCTTAGGGGTAGTCTCGGTTGATGGCCTCAGGAACAATGTTTCTAGAGGGGGGAGAAGCATCATCATCAAGGATGGAGTTATAGGTGGCCAATATGCGGGCAAAGATAGAGGGCCAATAAGGGATGGTATTTTGGAAGATATATTGGTTTTGTGCTATCTTGATAGCCCAACAGAAAAGAAGGGGAAGGTTTCTGGCCTTGTGTGGAGTAGTTGATGTCCACCAAGATATCCTTGCATCCAATACATATGTACCCTGCCATCGACAATGGATATTGATGGCCCAAAGGGTGGTATTCCACAGGTCCACAGTGATCGAGAAATTTAAGAAGAGGTGATCAATAGTTTCAGTGTTGTGCTTGCATATACAACACAAGAGGGTATGTGAAAGGCTTGCTTATGCAAGTTGTCCCCCGTGGGGGCCTTGTTCTTGAGCATTGTCTAGATAAACAGTCTCATTCTGGGAGGTGCCTTAAGTTTCCACAGATGTTTCCACCAATGTTCAATAATCGGTGGTCGATGGTTGGTAGAGATACATAGGTATCCTTCCTTTGGAGAGTATATACCATTTTTTGCATGGGCCCATATAATCTCATCTTCCCCCTCTATAATCCTGATATGTGATTCAGTCAGAGCAGAAATGTATTCTCCCCAGTGGTGATGCCAAATATGTGGGAGATGTAGGCGATGAGTGGTCTTCCATGCCTGATGAAATATAGAATTGTGCTATGGATCTGCAATGTGGTTAATGTGAATGATACCTGAATTGTTGAGTAGAAGGGTCAATTCTTGAGGGGGCTTGTGTGAATTTTTGTTACCAATCTAGGGATCTAGACCAATGCGCACTGATAAGCCAGACTATATTTTCCATGTGATCCCATCTCGGATGAGGGGTAGTGATTTTATTACTACTTTACAAATTATGGATATCCTAGACTTATTCCATTTGGGACGTCGGATCCAGTCCATCGTGTTGTGGAGGAATATATATTTTGAGTATGCCACCCTTGTCCATAAGTTGCTTGTAGTAACCAGCTGTCATCCCAACTTAGCAGGCAGTGCAATAGAGAAGTGGTCCAGTCTTTTAATTCCCCATCTTCTCCATTTCTTTGGTAGTGATAGTAACTCCTATAAAGCCCAGGCAAAAATTCTTCTAGTCTGTTTTCCCTTCCAAAGGAATCTGCAACAGATATTTTATATTCGAGAGAGTATGCCCCTAGGGATCGAAGCTAGGGACATCCAACATACAGGGGTAGCTTCAAGTACAACTTTAATAAGAACCAGCTAGCCCGCTCTGGATAGGTACTTGTGGTGCCAGATATTAAGTCTTCTCTCGAGCTTAGAAATTAACCATGTCCAATCAGCAATATTGTATCCAAGAGGTTTTAGCTGATAACCTAGGTACCTAAGGCCATCATCCAAATGTTATAGAGTGAAATGGAATGTGTGGAGGGTGAATTGAATTTCATGAGGTGAGCAGCCTAAAGCCGTGATTGTGGATTTTATGTTGTTGATCTCCATACCAGTAGTAGTTAGAAATATAGCCATGATGTTTTGTAGATCAGACAGATCCCCTATACCTCCATTAAGGAAGCTCAATACATCATATACAAAGATCAAATGGGTCAATATGCAGTTGTCTGTAATCCTGATGCCTTGAAGTCTTCCTGTTCTGTGTTCTTCCAAGATGAGTCTACTAAGGCCCTCCATAATGAGCAAAAATAATAGAGGGGAGATTTGGCATCCCTACCTGAGGCCTCTTTCTGAATGAAAAAAGGGGATGTCGATCCATTGATAAGGACACTGAAAGTTATATTTGTTATGTAGCACATGATCCACTTTATAAACTCTATGGGGAAACCAAGATGGGTTAAGAGCAATCTGATGTATAACCAACTAGGACGGTCGAAAGCGTTGGAAAGATCTACCTTGAGAATCATACCTTTAAATTTCTTCAACTGAATGCAATGCAACACCTCTTGTGTAGTTCCTACAGCTTCATGGATATGTCGGTCCAAAAGGAAAGAAATTTTTTTAGAGGAGATATGTGAGGATAAAATGGGGCGGAGGTGATTAGCAATGACTTTGGCGATGATCTTATAGATACAATTACAGAGGGAGATGGGACAAAAGTCATCAAAGGAGACAAGGTTGTCAAATTTCGGGATGAACACAATGAAGGTGGTGTTGAAAGCCTCGTACATACGCCTAGAGATTCTGCAATCTTCAATGACCTTGAGGAGGTCTTCTCCAAGGAGTTCGAAAAATGCAATGTAGAAATCAACCAACTAGCCATCTGGTCCTGGACTCTTGTCTCTCTTGAACCGTTTCAGTGTGGCTTCAAGCTCCCCCATAGTGACAACCTTATTGAGGTCCATAACATCCTCTTAATCCACGAACTGGGAAACAATTGTGCCACTCTGATGATTTCAGCTAATGTTGCATTGGGGGGAGCTTTGTAGAGATGCTTGAAGTGAGATGTGCCAAGGGAGGCTAAGTGCTGAAAGGAATTCACTCTGATGCCATATTCATTATTCAAATGCCAAATGGTATTTATTACTTTTTGTCCATTAGCAAACTTATGATAGAATTTTGTGTTATCATCACCTTCAAGAAGCCAAATGGCTCTGCTTTGCAACCTCCATGATTCCTCTCTATCTTTTAGGATTTTTCTTCTCTGTGTAACCAGGGTTGTGAGCCTCTCCTTTTTTTCAGGTGATGTGTATCCCCTTCCATGCTCATATTCCAACTCGCCAATCTCAGCTTCAGTTATTCTAAAGGTTTGATCATCCATCAATCTCTTGTTGTGTGCCCAACTTTTGGATAGTCTCTTTAGCTCACTTAGATTGTGGGAAAATCCTTCTACTATGTTCCCACCTACAGTAGAAGGATGGGACTTCCAATAATTAGATACAATTTTAACATAGTCAACCTCTTTTAACCATGTTGAATTGAACTTAAATGGTGCTTTGGGCTTGTTCATACCACCTCTAACTTCTAGGTATATCAGCGAGTGGTCGGACAAGCCCCCCGAACCAACCCACTGCCTATAGTTATACCCCATATCCGGCAACCGCTCTTTAATGAGGAAGCAATCTAGTCTTCTAGCCAATCTATCCTCCCTAATCCTTCTATTCCTCTAGGTGAGTTGTAATTTAGCAAATGGGATGTCAATTAGGCTATGGTCCTCCAAAACATTTTTGAAGAAGTCGGATAGTGGATCAATCTGAGCATGATGACCCCATGATTCTGAATATCCAATAGAGAAGTTAAGATCTCCTCCCAGTATAAGGTTATCCACTTGCAGAAGATTAGAGCTTAGAAGTTGCTCCTAGAAGGATCCCTAATTTTGGCATGGACCATATACATTAATAAGTCTGATGTTTGTGCCTAATTTAGATGAGGAGATGTCCACCCGAATATGATCTGAACCCCCCCAAATGTTACATAACTTGATAGTCCTAGTATTTAACCCCATCACAATTCCTCCATATCTCCCATTTACATCAAGGGCATGAAACAACCAACTGGGAAGCATGGATTCAAGGAGGTGAGTGATGGCATCTGCTAAACCCAAGGTCTCCTGAAGGAGTATGATATCTACCCGCTCGGTGCTAAGAAGCCTCCGAAATGCTAATTTTTTGTCAGGACTAGCTAACCCACGATAATGGAAGGAGAGCAGCTTCATGAGGGAGATGACACCAAAGTGTTCTATGCTCTAAGAACCTTGTCAATAGCTAATTGGCAACCCAAGACGACCTCCATGCCCACCTGATGTTTGGCTTTAGAAAGGGAGAAAGGGTCTGCCCCAAGGAGGTTTTGGAGGGATGGGAGGGGGTGTGATACCAATGCCGATAGAATTAATGGGTTGTGATCGAGATAGAGATTTGAGCTAATAATTGTGAGAGTGAGGTCCCATCTCTAATTCAAAGGATTGGGCAGGGGTGTTCGCCTCGGGGAAGGATGGGGGGGGTGCATGAGAATGTTGGGGGGGAGGCTACAAAGTGCAGGCCAAGAAATGAGGAGTCGGGAAGGTAGATGCAGCACCATGATGACCAACCGTGGAAGGTGTATAAATATAAGATGAAGAAGTGAAATTCAAAGTGCAATGAGTAGAAAAAGGCATACCCGAAGAGAGCGCAACTGCTACAACCGCCCCAGCCCTGGTCATAGGAGGAGATGGTGGACGAATGGAAGCATTTCTGTGCTTCTTCGGATTCTTCGAGGTCATCTTTGTCGCTACTGCTTCAGAGTTGGCTCTTTGCTTAGGTTCCCTGGTAGATTTGAATGGGATCGTCTTCCCCTGGTCGCTTTGGCTGTCTTGTTCAGAGGGCAATCCTTAAATAAATGTCCGACCTTGTGGCACCTCCTGCACCTAAAGGTGTTAAAATAGGCAACCAGGGAAAAACTTCACGTGGGTCATCTTATTCATGGCTAATAATATTTTAATTAGATTCCTCTCATCGAGAGGTGTAGGATTGATATAAAGATCATCCAATTTCGATAAGTATTCATGGAGATATGAATTTATTTTGATTATGGAATTATTATCAAGCCGACCTACAACTCATGTAGGCTCAGAAGCCCAACAGTCGCATCTATTCACCCACCAACGTTGTGTATAAATATAAGAGGAATTTTCCTCATTTGGACTCACTCATCTCATCACATCTCTCTCTCTCTACTGCGCAGATATGAGTCTCTTCTCTACTGCGCTGAAATGGGTCTCTCTCTCTCACACATGTGAAGCCGGAAGCTATTGAATTTGAAGCTGCAACTGCAGAAGTAAAGATTGACTTGCGTGGCCTAGAAGATCTCCTCTTTTGAACTGCGCTGTAGGTTCATCTGAACCTCCTTTGAAAGCCGCAACTTTTGTTGGTGGAATGAAGTCAATCCGACGAACGATTTGCAAGATATCGACTGCCCTAGTTTGAAGCCGGAAACTGCTGAAACTGAAGCTGCAACTGCAGAAGTAAAGATTGACTTGCGTGGCCTAGAAGATCTCCTCATCTGAACTACGCTGTAGGTTCATCTGAACCTCCTCTGGAAGCTGAAACTTTTTGGTGGTGGAATGAAGTCAATCCGACTGTCGGTTTGTGAGATATGGTCTGCCCTAGTTTTGATGCTACTGATCTAGGGTTTACTACTGCTGATATGAATCAGATTTATTGTACTATTTCTCTCTGTTGAATTATTGAAGATAAAAGAAGATTTGATCAAAGGGTTTCCCCACACATTGTGGGGTTTGTCCCTGGCTAGCCGCCACATCTTGTGTCTCTTGTCTTGGCTTGCTTTCTGTCGATCGTTTAATGTTCTATCTGCACTTTACTTTATGTACATGTGATTGCTAATCGGTGGAATATAATAAGAAAAAGAAGTAAATTGTTATAAGCATAGAACATACCATAACTTAACATGGTATCAGAGCTGAGGTGAAGACAAAGCCTGAGCAAGAGCAAGAGCAATCATTGAAGAGAAGATTGGCAAGGCTATCCTAAAAGAACTATGGGGTCCTCAACACTCTTTCCTGCCAAAGACAAGCTCCGTGAGAAAGCTGACTATCACGGATGGAAGATTTCTATCGATCTAACCCTTGAAGATCAAGAAGTGTTAGACCATGTAAGAGGCAATATTGTTGAGCCTTCATCAAATGCATCTGCTGCTGCCTGGAACAAATGGAAAAATGGAGAAGTCAAAACAAAGAAGATCATCCGGGACTCTATCGACAAGCGCTTGGTGGCCTACATCTCTGATCTAGACACCTCCAAGGAAATCTATGACAGATTGGTGAGTTTATTTAAAGTTAATGATGCAAATCAAGTTTTGTTTCTTAGAAATAAGTTGAGGGAAATCAAGAAGGGTAAAGATGAAAGTATGCAAGCATACTTCTTAAGAATCACCGAGATCAAGAACGATCTCCTATCTATTGGGGAAACTATTACTGACAGAGAAATGGCACTCACAACTCTTGAAGGATTACCATCTGAATGGTATGTGTTCAGGACTACTCTTCTAAACTATAATGTAATTCCTGGTTTCGAGGAATTAATGGCTAGATGCATTCAAGAAGAAACAAGGGAAGAAGTGTAAGAAATGCCCATGCCTAAAGGTCCTCCTGCTGCTTTTTCTTTTCATGCAAAGAAAAGAAATAATTCTGGGACTAAATCAAAAGGAAAGGCTGGACCTAAGGCTAGAAGAAAATGACGATGTTACATTTGTGATAAAGCAAGTCACTATGCAAGGGAGTGCCCTGATAGAAAGGACTCACTCTAGGACGATGATCAAAATCCCTCTGATGGCAATCAAAGGAATGACAAATTCAACAGCAAAGGTAAGAGGAGAGCTAGGAATCAAGGAAGAGGATAAGCATTCAAGAAGGCCAGAAATTCCAGGATGTATTAAATGCACCTGACCTCAAAAAGAACCTAGTGTCCATCTCGGGAATGGAAGACAAAGGCTACAAGGTAACCTTCAGCGATGGCAAGGTATGTATATGGAAAAATAATGTTAAAGATCCCTTTACTCTTGGGTTTAGTGTTGATTCATTATATCAGGTCGATGGAAGTCTGCTAAGTGTCATGTCTTATGACACATCTCTTCAGTCCGAACTTTGGCATTAGAGGTTTTCCCCCCTTCATTATAAAGCTATACTCGATGTAAGATAGATGGTAACAGGGATGCCTGAATTCCAAGTAGAGAAAGAAGGTGTATGTCCGGGATGTGCCGAAGGAAAGCTCAAAAGGGGACCCTTCCCTTCAAGTCAAAGCAAGACCTCCGATATATTACAACTAGTTCACTTAGACATATCAGAGGCTGGCATCAAGAGGGAGACTACTACACCATATACTCCTGAACAAAATGGTAGAAAGAAAGAACCGCACAATTATGGAAGTTGTCCGGGCCATGCTACATGATCAAAGTCTTCCTAAGTTTCTATGGGCTGAAGCTGCAAACACTGCCGTATCTGTACAAAATCGATGCCCTCATCAAGCATTGGGTTCCAAGACTCCTGAAGAAAAATTCACCGGTAAGAAACCTGATGTTTCTCATTTTAAAATTTTTGGAAGCCCTGTATACTTTCATGTGCCAAAAGAGAAAAGAAATAAATTGGGAGCATCTGGAAAGAAGGGAATTTTCGTGGGCTATGGTGAAAATACTAAAGGCTATAGAATCTATGTAGCCGGTCAAAGGGAAGTCATAATTAGTCATGATGTCACCTTTGACGAAGATATGGCTCTCAGCAAGGTGATCAATCTTCCGACTTTGAGGAGCTCTCAAGAAGCCGACACTAGGGAACCGAAAGAAAAGGATGATGAATCAATGCCTGATGTAGAAGAACCCATGGATCCGATTGATCCTCCTCCATATGAACCTTCCTCTTCTAGGAAGAGCCCTTCATGGCTTAAGGGGTTACTTGATGATGCTGAAGGACATGCTGCACCCCAGGGAACCTTTCGTGAAAGTAAGAAACCTAATAGGTATCAAGGATACCTGACCATCATGAGCACGATCATACAAAATGAGCCTTCGTCATTCTCAGATGTCGTCAAGCATCAAGTATGGAAGGATGCTATGACCGTAGAATATGAGTCTATTATGGAGAATGATGTCTGGGAAGTAGTTCCCAGACCCTGGACAAGACAATTGTTACTTCAAAATGGCTTTACAAGATAAAGCATGCAGCAGATGGAAGCACGGAAAAGTATAAGGCTCGTTTTGTTGCTCGAGGTTTCTCCCAAAAGGAAGGTATAGACTATGATGAGATATTTGCACCTGTTGCCAGATATACGACCATCCGCTCGATCATAGCCCTTGCCACTTCACAAGGATGGAACCTACATCAGATGGATGTCAAGACTGCGTTCTTGCATGGCTCGATCAAAGAAGAGGTCTACGTGGAGCAACCCAAAGGATTTGAGATTTATGATCGAAAATCTCATGTATGCAGGTTGAAGAAAGCTCTCTATGGGCTGAAGCAAGCACCCCGAGCATGGTATGAGAGGATCGATAGCTACTTGATGAAGCTGGGATTCACTAGGAGTGAAGCCGATCCTAACCTTTACTTTAAGGTTGAAGATGACAAGCCTCTCATACTGGTATTGTATGTGGATAACCTCTTTCTGACAGGTGCAGACCCTCTCATTCACAAATGTAAGAGGGAGCTGGCCTCTGAATTTGAAATGAAAGACCTAGGACTGATGCACTACTTCCTAGGACTTGAAGTATGGCAGAAGCCAAGGGAAATTTTCCTATCTCAAGGGAAATATGTGGTAAAGATATTGGAAAGATTTGGTATAATGGACTGCAAGCCTGTGCCTATATGGTAGTGATGTCGGACCAAATTTGGGAAATGCCTCTGAGTTTCATAAATTCATTCGCATTGATGTTCTTGGTGAACCTCCGTCCGAACATATTTTTTGCAGTTAGCATTGTGAGCTCATATTTGGTTGAGCCTCACTGGATTGATGCCAGGAATCTTCTGAGATGTCTTCAGGACACAATCTCTCATAGATTAAGATACACTGCCAGAGATGTGAGACTACTTAGATATACTGATGTTGATTGGGCAGGCAGTGTGGTGGACCGTAAGAGCACTTCCGGGTGCTGTTTCACCTTGGGATCTGCTTCGATATCCTGGATGAGCAGGAAGCAGAAGTCGGTGGCTTTGAGCACCGCCGAAGCAGGATATATTGTTGCTAGCATAACCTCGTGTGAGGTAGTCTTGTTGCGAAAGCTCTTCAGTGAGCTGTTTGGATTTACATTGGATACCACTGTGATTCTCTATAACAACCAGAGGTGGGATTCGATTATTGAGGAATCCCGTATTCGTCGATTGCTCCAGCAGATAGACATCATCTTGGATATGGTAAGTTGATGAGCAAGGAGGCTCCATCGCATTAAGATGATGTACAGGTTGATACACCTTGTCAAAGCCCCGAGGAAAGATCTAATCTGTGATTTTCCCAAACGACTTGGAGTCGGTAAGAAACCCTTGTACAAGGGTCCTGCATGTTGCATACATTGAGCTCTGGGAGCTCTGAGGGCTTGCGGTTATTACTGGAGCAACATACGACCACAGGGTGACTCACCCTCCCCTGGTGGTGCACACTGGAACAAGATGATTCACTCTCTTGTGGGACAAGATGATTCGCTCTCTTGTGGAACAGGATGATTCGCTCTCCTGTGTAGCAGGATGATTAGTTCTCCTGTGAGGCCTGGATTGATGTGTTCTCCATGGCGATTGTAGCAGGATTGATGTGTTCTCCTGTGAAGCCTGGATTGATGTGTTCTCCATGGCGGCCTAGAATGATGTGTTCTCCATGGCAATTGTAGCAGGATTGATGTGTTCTCCTGTGAGGACAGGATTGATTAGTTCTCCTGTCGAGGCATCCTACCCATGCAGTCTGGGACTCATGGGAAGCACCTCTCATCTGATCAATGAGCAGGGAAATGAAGTTAGGGACCATAGTAGTACCGATGGACACATCGTTGTAACTACCATACTCCCTACGCTAGGATGACCTCCATTGATCTGGGATCAATGATACTAGTCTGGGACCAGTGGTAGGAGTTGTACCATACTATGACGCTGACTTCGGGTCGGTTAAGACTGGTCTGGGATCAGTGGTACATACTCTAAGACTGACTTTGAGTCAGTGGAGGATGATATTGGTTTGGGACCATTGGAGTTGTACTCACTATGACGTTGACTTTGGGTTGGTTGAGACTGGTCTGGGACCAGTGGTACATACTCTGAGACTGACTTTGAGTCAGTATGATACATCCTCGATCATTTCTTCTTCTTCATAATTCAGACAAAAGTAGAGTAGAACAGAACAATGCAAAAACAGAGCAGAACAGAACAAAACAGTACAGATCAGTGCAGGGCAGAACAAGACAAAGCACAACAGGCAAATTAGAGTAGAGCAGGGTAAGGGTCAGGCTATACAAGGCAGTGCATTTGATGGATGAATAGTAACGACCGATAGACAGATTGCAGATGAAGTTCTCCATGGTTGAGAGGGAGTGTTAAAATTGGCAACCAGGGCAAAACTTCATGTGGGTCATCTTATTCATGGCTAATAATATTTTTATTAGATTCCTCTCGTCGAGAGGTGTAGGATTGATATAAAGATCATCCAATTCCGATAAGTATTCATGGAGATATGAATTTATTTTGATTATGGAATTATTATCAAGCCGACCTACAACTCATGTAGGCTCAGAAGCCCAACAGTCGCATCTATTCACCCACCAACGTTGTGTATAAATATAAGAGGACTTTTCCTCATTTGGACTCACTCATCTCATCACATCTCTCTCTCTCTACTGTGCAGATATGAGTCTCTTCTCTACTGCGCTGAAATGGGTCTCTCTCTCTCACACATGTGAAGCCGGAAGCTGTTGAATTTGAAGCTGCAACTGCAGAAATAAAGATTGACTTGCGTGGCCTAGAAGATCTCCTCTTTGGAACTGCGCTGTAGGTTCATCTGAACCTCCTTTGAAAGCCGCAACTTTTGGTGGTGGAATGAAGTCAATCTGACGAACGGTTTGCAAGATATCGACTGCCCTAGTTTGAAGCCGGAAACTGCTGAAACTGAAGCTGCAACTGCAGAAGTAAAGATTGACTTGCGTGGCCTAGAAGATCTCCTCTTCTGAACTACGCTGTAGGTTCATCTGAACCTCCTCTGGAAGCTGAAACTTTTGGTGGTGGAATGAAGTCAATCCGACTATCAGTTTGTGAGATATGGTCTGCCCTAGTTTTGATGCTACTGATCTAGGGTTTGCTACTATTGATATGAATAAGATTTATTGTACTATTTCTCTCTGCTGAATTATTGAAGATAAAAGAAGATTTGATCAAAGGGTTTCCCCACACATTGTGGGGTTTGTCCCTGGCTAGCCGCCACATCTTGTGTCTCTTGTCTTGGCTTGTTTTCTGTCGATCATTTAATGTTCTATCTGCACTTTACTTTATGTACATGTGATTGCTAATCGGTGGAATATAATAAGAAAAAGAAGTAAACTGTTATAAGCATAGAACATACCATAACTTAACAAAAGGGGACCCCTTCATAATAAAGAATCTGTACTCGAGTGTAATGTTTCCAGTGTAGAGTAATGTGTTCTTCCAATGCCTCCTTAGTATCAAGATGAACCAGAATCCTTGCATACGCCATGATGCCCGAGGACAGGTATGAATTTTCGTGCTCCAAATAGGTTCCCAAAGCATTCCCAATGTGCTTGAAAATGTCCTCCGACTAGAAGTGAAGAGGCAAACCTGGTAATCTGACCCACAATGGTCCTGCGCCCATCTGCTCCCTTTCAACGTTGAAGAGAGGGTTCCATCTTTTGAGAAGCAATGTGCCAGAAACTGGATAATACCAAGGTGGTATATTTGGCTCTAGCAAAGCGTAGTGAAAACCATCCCCGTAGGAAGGTTTTAACAAAAGGCAGTCGAGTCATGTAGTGTCCCAAAACCTTTGCAATCCATTAACTTAGCCTAGCCGTGGTGTAGTTCCGTCCACGAACCCTACCCACCAAAACCCTATTAGCAGTGTCCATGGCTTTGCCCCACTAGATGTCCTCGCCCAAACGCAATGCAATATTCTGGGACTTGGCCTTAACACACTTCGCCTTTTTCCTTGGCCCATGGCCCTTGCCAAATTCTTTACCCTAATGCCCTCGCTGAGCGGGATTCCATAATTCCGGTCCAAGCACTGAGGGGTGCGCTTCCAAGTCTGGAGGAAAGCCTACAAAACAACCTGAGGAGGGAGGCATCCAATGATGAGAAAAAAGGGGTCCTTGAGGTAGTACTGAGGGTCCTCCTACAAGGGCAGTAGAAGGATAATGAGACACATCAAACTGAGGGTCAGATGAGTAACCCGAGGGGTCAATGGGGTGGTCAGGTCCTATGTAGCTAGCCATGAATTGTAGGGATGCCGATGATGGGGGGAGTAGCGAAAACCAGCTAGGGGAGGGGGTCTTTAGGCAAGGAAACGACTGGACAGGAGGGACCTGAAAGCGATGGCGAGGGCACAAGGACATCCCACATGCCATTGTTTTGAGGGAACAAGCCTTCCAAAATCAAGGGAGGAGACGTCCAGATGGAGACATTGGCATATGGGTCCTCAGAGTAATCGACCTATTCGAGCTCCATGCCTAACCGTCTGAAAATGACATGCCAGCTGCCACCAGAAACCGCGATTCGCTATCTTTGTAACTGCACTACCTGTGGAGGGTAAACGGGACCAAGAAGTAGTTCACGGACGCGAGGGGGGTAATGGCAACGAGGAAGCGAATGAGCTGGTACCGTTAAGGATGGTCAGGCGCAAGTAGGTGTGCAGGTTCTGCAAGAATAAAGTATTCCAAACCCTAACCTGTATCAAGCTCCGACCGAAGAGTTACCCGGAGCTCCATCCGACTTCTCCAAATATTTTACTTAATATGGCATCTAAATATTTTCAAATGATGTTTTATTATTGTTTAATTGTTTTTTTTTTTAAATATAGCTAACTAACAATTTTACATTAATGGAATCATAAATATATTCAAATTATGCAAACTCATGAACTAAATCCACAATTCCAAAAAATTTAGCCGGATTTTAAACAAAAATAGATTATATACATATACTATTCTCTTTTCTTTTTATACCTATTTAATTTTAAAATGAAAAACATAATAATTTTTTATTAACATAGATTATATAATTATAACATAGAGTTCATACAGGATTCATACTTCCCAAAATCAACCATAGATTGCAAATTTTGTAAGCACAATAAACGTAGGCTTTTTCTCCTTGTTAAGCAGGTTTTTTCCTTTTGCGTGGAGAACGCCTCGAGATAGTTACATTACATTCATATTACAAATACAAAAAGTCAACATTTTCTTACATTCTTTTAGATAAGCAGAAAAATCTGTAAAATGTGCAGCCCTGCGATGATATTCATGAACTTCAAATGAAAACCTTGATGTTCAAACCTGCCCAGTCAAATGCACAGATATGTATATACAATGTATATATACTATTCAAATTCAACCCAGATAAAAAAGGAGAAACAATAACTGGCCTCTGTTTTATATCCACCATATAAAGTTGCAACTGCAGCAGAACTTAATTCATGGATCATGCCATAGCATCCCCATCCCGAGTCTGGCACTGGATCTGACTCTCTTCAAGGCATGTAACACCTATGACTCTCACACCCTCATTATCAGCAGGTCTGCAATGTGGTAACAGAGGCAAGGTTGAATCGCACACAGTCTGATTTTGATACTGTCTCTGGTTAGCGATCGAAATGCCATTAACCATCACACCATCCTCGTCAGGAGGCCTGCAAGATGGCACTGGTATTGACATCGAATTACATGAATTCTGAATCTCACTCTGGCTTTGGCTAAGGCTTGAGACACCAACAGGCATACTATCATCATCACCGGTTCTGCAAGATGGTATTGGAATTGATATTAACTTGCATGAATTCTGATTCTGATTCTGGCTGTTATGGCTCTGGTTATGACTGAGGCTCAAAACATCAGTATCACTCACACCACCACCACCATGGTCATCATTAGGTCTGTATGGCAATGATGCAGTTGACATCAAATTGCACACAAATTCATCAGTAGGAATAGATATGGGTATTGGAGGTGGATTGGGCACCAAATTAGACATCTCAGTCTGATGAAAACCAGGCCCCCACCCTGCTCCTTCCCCTCCTTGCATAGCAATATCAATAACAATGTCTCTAGTCCCACTAACAATCTCACAGCTCTCAACTTGGGCCAACTCTAAAACATTCTCCAACACCACCGTTACTCTTTCCCCACCATGCTGCCGAGCTGTAGTCCTACAAATGGGACACAGGGGATTCTTATACAGCCATGAAGCCACACAGTTTGCATGAAAAGTATGCCTACAAACAGGCAGCAGTCTGCATATCTCACCACTCTGAAATCCATCTAAGCAAATACTACACATTGAACAATCAAATTCATCAACCCTCAATCCATTCTCAGTGCTATAATTCATATTCCTACCACTATAATCACCATCATCATTATTGTCATCATCTTTGCAGAGCATTCTATCTAACACAATATATTTACCACCATGTTTATATTCAAACGAAGGCAGCTTCTGCACCTCCTCCTGAGACATCCCACCGCCATTCCCACTGACAAAAGAAGAAACTCCTGTCTCTGCAGGCCTCCTGCAGTTCAGACTTCTCCTGACTGCTCTACCCACGATACACAAATGAATTAAGAGCAGAATTGCAATACCCAGGAAGAGAAATGCAGCTGGTATCACCACAGCCATTATCATGATCAGTGTTATTATACGAAGAGACATCAGTCTTCAAGACAGCTCTGCAATCAAATAATGCTCAGCTGTTCTTTCTGATGGATTGATGATTAGCTCTATTAATATGAAGGGGTGTGTTCGAAGTCCTGCAATATGAACCAAACAAAACGCGGTATGATAAAGTTGTGCCCGAACTCTCGGAAGAGCTGAGTCAGATTGTTTAAATCGCCGTGGGAAGTTGATTTATACTAACGATAAATTGATAATAGTTTGTTTTCTGAGTCTTAGTTGCAGTATATAATTTATTATTTTTTTATTGAGTTGAATTTTGATTGGCCAGTTTTAATTTTAGTTTTAATGTTGGATAGATAAATAATCTCCTTACGTGTAAGTTGTTGTATCGGAATTATGCAAGGTGTTGTATCGGAATCATGCAGACTTGTTCGTATTTTGGGATAGTTTTTATCTTTACAGATGGCTTTCACTCGTAACTCTTTTATAATTTTATTTTTTGAAGGTGGCTTAATGATCTGTTCACGTGTGAGTTGTTGTTAACGGGATTACTGATGCCTTGTGGGAGAGTTTTTACCCCTTACAGGTGGCTTCTACCATCAACCTCTCCATAGTTTGTATCTCTTGCAGGTTGATTCCACCTTCAATCCATTTGCTTTTATCCTCACACGTGGTTTCCAACCTTGATTTCTCTAATTTTATTTCTTACTATTGGCTCCTATCCTCAACCCCTTTTCATGAATTTGGGAACTAAACGGAACATGGATCAAATCATCTACACCTTATGGATTAATGTTCTATTTAATTATCAAAATGCAAACCTTAATTTTAAGCCATTAACTTAACAATATAATTTGCAATAATATTAAACTCACTATTAATATTTTATTGGATCAATTGTTGTAATCATGAAAAATGTGTTATCCATGTCCTAGTAGGCAAATTATTTTGCATTCGATATGCGTTGACTTTTAATTAATGAGCATTTGACTTAAAAATTTAGATAACAATGTATAAGGTTAACATTAGAAAACAAATTTCATTTTTTTTTTAAATTCTATTTATTTAAGTTGTGATTGGTGTAGAGGCCTTGAGTTCTATTTCATAATGATGAGTTTCGTCACCATTATCGTGCTTTTGCATCTGTGTTTTTAATAAATGTACGATGACAACCATCATACATACAACAATGTGAAATAACATATGAGAAGGCAGTTTGTGACATGATTGAAACAACGTTCGGACGTGATTCCCAATTAAAGCCAATGCTCATCTTTCAACGGAGCAGGTCCCAATGGAGCAGTCAGGAGGTTGGGATTGGGTGTTGGTCTTTCATTTCTTTATGAACTCCACTCTACAATAGTACACTGAGTACAACACTCGGGGAGATTACTCGCACATACCTAGGGTAGTCAGGTCGTATGACTAAGGACATGGTCAATCCTCCTTAGTTAGTAGTCTTAAGGATTGGGTTGAGTATTATTGTTGGACTCATGGTGTATATCGTGATCTATGGCACCTAACACTCCTTTATTGACATAGTTCCTTCACTTCTTACTGACTGGCCATCACATCTTGCAGTATCCAAAGTTGGGATTTTTGTCGCCACAGTGTTGAACAATTGGGACAACTAAATTCCTACACATTTTGCTGTATCGATATTTTAGGATTTTGGCTATCGTAGTATTGACCAGTTGGGAGTAATACTCCTATCGGAATAAAAAAAAAATCCACTTGCAAGAGACTATCCCATAGAATTCAGGACAACGAGCTGATCACGGTAATACCATTTGTTAGTCAGCGCCCATTTTTCCTGTGCTCCTAATTTTTTCGAAGTGCTTTCAAGTGACCTACATCAATAGACTCCTTGTCTCATACCCATTGCAACCATACTAATTTTAAGTAACCCAAAATTTTGACTCGGGCAACTATATAGTAACTGTGAGGGCTCAAGCTATGGAAAACCTTGAGAAAATTGTGCAAGACCTAGAAGCAACCATCACCACCAAAATAGAAGATGTAATTGCAAAGGCCTTCGCACCCATCCATCAGTTCATTAAGGCTAAAGACCTCATGGGGGAGGGGAACCATGACGATTCCCACCTAGAAGGAGAATCTATACGCCATTGATGTGAGGGGTATCATCATTTTCACGGGGGTCACCAATATTCTAGCAATAAGACACCCAAGATTGACATGCACAAATTTAATGATTCGAACCTGATAATGTGGGTGGCACAATTGGAACAATATTTTCAACTCTAATATCTCGGATGATGAAACCAAACTACATGTGGGAGATCTTTACTTGGACCAAAAATGCTAGTAGTGGTGGTAATGATATCAAAAATGCTACATGAGAAAACCAACTTGGAATATGTTCTCTAAAGCCATTTGTATATGTTTTGACAAGTAATCTCACTTTCTTGGTCACCTCACAAAGCTCAAACAAATTGGTACAGTACAAGTCTACATCAAATCATTTGAACAACTAACCATCCAGACTAAGAGCCTAGGGGACACCTTCTATATGGAATGTTTCACCAGTGGCCTCAAGGAAGCCATCCAGACACATGTTAGAATGCATCAACCGACTACTTTGTTGGAAGCTTGCCACAAAGATTTAAATGCAGAGAATGCTATTAATGTCCAATTCAGTCTTCCTTCCTCCACATCAAAAGCATGTCCCACCCCTACTAGTGGCCCCACCCAAATCCTTAAGGTACCAAAGGTGTCATCAATAGAAATGGCCAAAAGGAGAAGACAATAATTGCGTTACTATTGTGATGACAAATATTCCCTAGGCTACAAATGCAAGGAACCAAAGTTCTTTTAGATTGATGTGATTGAAAATAGCCTAGACGATGAGTCCCATCCCACTGAAGTGTCTGGGAAGGACGTAGTGGAACCCCAAGATACTACAATAGATACTACAAAAACACCTGATGAACCTGTTATATCACTTCATGCATTAGCAAGTATTTCTTCTCCACAAATGCTTAAAACCAAAGGATTTATTAAGCATCAATTGCTAGTGGTGTTGTTTGATAGTGGCAGCATGCATAATTTTGTCCATAAATGGGTTATTGAGGTCATGCATTGTTTTGTGCGGGAAATATCCAATTTTTAGGTCGTTATAGCTTATGGGGACCATAAAATGTGAAGGATGTTGTGAGAACATAAAGCTCCAGATGCGGATATATCACCTTAAAACACAGATGTTTCCCATTGAAATGGGAGGTTGTGACATCGTCCTCAAAGTTGAATGGCTTCAAACACTAGGCCCCTTTACCCTGGACACACTCATATACTCCGAGAGCTCTAGGTAGGTGCTCCTACTATCATCATACCACATAGAATGGAGAATATTTTTAAAAAGGGACACCATGGGGTAGTTGTTCAATTCAATGCAATCTAGGCCATTGAATCAAGCCCTACCAACATTCATCTAGATCTGCAAAAGCCATTGAGACACCATCAGCAAGTGTTTGAAAAACCCAAGGAGCTACCCCCTTCTCGAGGTGAGCATGATCATAACATCTCTTTGATTCCAGGTATCCAACCACCAAATGTTCGCCCCTATAGGTATCCATTCACACAAAAGAATGATATTGAAAAGATTATTAGGGATCTACTAGAAGCAAGCGTTATTCATCCCAACACTAACCCTTATTCATCCCCAGTGGTCATGGTCTTAAAGAAATATGGGGAGTGGTGCATGTGTCTCGACTTCAAGGCCCTCAACAAGCTCACCATCAAGGATAAGTTTCCTATTCCCATAGTCAATGATCTCCTTAATGAATTCCATGGCACCCTATTCTTTACCAGTTGAATGTTCATTCAAGCTATCACCAAATCAAAATGAAAGTACTAGACATTCCCAAGACAACTTTCAAAACCCATGAAAGTCACTATGATTTTTTGGTTATTCCCTTTGGTCCTTGTAATGCCCCATCCACCTTTCAAAGTTTCATGACTCACCTTCTCAAGCCATATCTTAGAAAGTTTGTCCTAGTCCTTTTTGATGATATACTCATCTACAACAAAACATGGGAAATACATCGTCAAATTGTCAACTAGGTACTGCAACTTTTGAAGGATAATAAATTATTTGTCAAATTGTCCAAGTTTTCTTTTGGAATGGAAGAGGTGGAGACTTGGGACACATTTTGGGCCGCAAAAGAGTACTAATGGATCCAAAAACTATTCAGGCAATGAAAGATTGGCACAACCGCAAACCTTGAAAATTCTGACAAGATTTTTGGGCTTCATGGGATACTATCACAAATTTGTCATAAATTATGGATGCATTGGCAGACCCCTCATGAATCTTCCCAAGAAAAATTCATTCCTCTGGACAATTTAAACTCAACTGGCCTTCTTGGATCTCAAGCATGCCATGTGTTCCACCTTAGTTTTGGCCTTCCTAGATTTTACAAAACCCTTTGTGATCAAATGTGATGCCTTAGGGACCAACCTTGGAGCAGTCTTAATGCAAGAAGGTCAACCAATAGCCCTCACAAGCCAACAATTAAGTGGAAATAACTTGGGTCAATCTACTTACGAGAAAGAAATGATGGTCATCCTACATGCAGTAGACACTTGGTGACCATACTTGCTTGGATAATTTTTCCAGATCAGAACTGACCAACATAGTCTCAAGTATTTTTCAGAGCAACACTTATCCTCTTTGCAACAAAATAAATGGCTTACCAAAATGTTGGGCTATGACTATGAGATAATCTATAAGAAGGGTTAATAAAATGGTGTGGCTGATGCATTGTTAGGACAATTTGAGGAGGATGACACCCTTTTATCCTTATCCTTGACCATACCATCTTGGATTGAGGTGGCACGCAATGAATTGTTTTCCCATCCATCTCATTCCTAGCTTATCCAAATGTTATAAGAAGATCCTAACCCCCGAGTGCGTTACACTTGGAAATAACATATTATTTGATATAAGGATCATGTGGTTCTCTCCCCTAACTCCACTCTCAAACCACACATCCTGGTAGAGTTTCACCCCTCACCCATCATAGGAAATTATGGATTTTAGAAGACTTATGCTCATGCATGCCGCTATTTCTTTTGGGAAGGGATGAAATAAGGCATTCTTACATTTGTAGATGAATGTGATGTCTTCCAATGCAACAAAGGGGAAAAAGTGAAGACACTAGGAATCTTACAACCCTTTCTAATACTTGCTTCTATATGGATGGATGTCTCCATGGATATCATTACAAGTGATCCAAATCTTGGGGATAAGATCCAAAATCCAAAATGCTCAGAGAGGAGAGAACCCAGTGCATGAATTGAATGCATCCCAAAACAAAATATGAAAATGATGTAGCGGCTACAACCACCCTCTAAATTTTTTCCTTAGTTTCGTTTTGGAGCCTCCCTATCGACCATATTTAGAAGCATGTCTTGCACTGTCAATCACATCAGCTTTAGTTGTTTCATAGAGTCTTGTCAACCTATACATGCAAGCTTGTTCCACCCCCTTCACAGGTTGCTTTCTGGACTTAGTGTCAGTTGCTGGTTGAGTAGCTCCCTCTGGGAATTATGCAATTCTGGAGGGGAACTAGCCTTCCCTCCAAAAATTGCCCAAACCCATCTGGACACCTAGTTGGGCTCTAGAATTCCGTAATTCTTCCTGACAGTATTCCCCCCAAAAATTGTGCAATTCATCCCAGGACACCTACTCAGCCCAAAAATTGTGCAATTATGGGCAGCAGTCACCTGCTGCTCCTAGAAATTGCACAATCCCTCTGGGATAGCTAGCCCAATAGCTAGCAGAAATTGCACAATCCCTCTGGGACAGCTAGCCCAATAGCTAGCAGAAATTGCACAAATCCAGCTAGGTAGCATGCTAGGCTTAGAAACTGTGCAATACTATCAGACATGCTTCCTTCAAAAAATTGCGCAGTCTGACCTAGGACAGTTGGTTAGCCTAGAAATTATGCAATCTTCGGAGATAGTCACCTGTTCCTCCCAGAAATTGTGCAATCCCTTTGGGACAACCATCTCTGCTCAGCCCAAAAACTGTGCAGATTTTCATCCCAGGCTCACAGACTGGTTGCCTTTGCATGTGCCTTCAGGTTGACCAGTTCCCTCCAGGACTAAGAAAAACTTATTTGCATGAATGGACTCCTTCTCCCAAGGCAGCATGCAAAGGCATCCCTTGATCCAGGGATCTATTTTTAGCATATGGAGGTTACATGCAAGGATCATTTCAGAAACGTCTCGCCAAGTGTTTCTTTTCCTAGATTTGTGGCATGCGTGTCACAAACTTGATTTTATAAAAACACATCAACCGAACATTGCAAATCTCATTCCTCACATCGACCTTGCAGCTCTGACATCCCACATTGCATCTAGGAGTCGTCAGCACATTTAGCTCAGTTGTTTTGGGGTAAGCCTACCTTTCATGTCTTACATTGCGTTTCTATCGCTTTTTGTGTTTCACTTTGTGTGAGTGTTGTCTTCTTTATTTCAATGAGCACTTGTTGTTGTTTTGATGTATGTTATCTTGTGGAAGCACCGTTTCATTTTTCATTCGCATCCCACTGTTGTCGCATGCATGACATTGTTTTTGCATGGATGGTCGCCGTTGCAATGACTCGCTTCACACACATGCATGCTTTCCGGTTTTCAGAGTCCTGCACTTGTTGTTTCATATATGATCATTCACTCTTGTTTGCACTCATCTCACCATGCATTTAGACTTCTCATGTTTCCAGTCATCTGTCGGCCAGACTTGGCTGTCTTGGCCCTGACCGTGCCTTGCCTAGCTAGCACTGCGCATTTATGAAAGCGGAGGCTCCACCTTCCCTCCAGAAATTATGCAAGCTTGGCCTAACACTGAGCTCCATGCTTGCGTTGTGTAATTCTTGGAGGCAGTGTCCTGCTGGCCCCAGAAACTGCGCAATGCAGTTTGTTGGTTGCATGTCACTACTGATTGAAATTACGCATTGTGTAGTTCCAATCCTCAACAAGCCAAGATGGAATATGCATTGTGTAGTTCCAGTCCTCAATAGGCCATGATGGACTCTGCATTGTGCAGTTCCTGTCCTCAATAGGCCAAGATAGACTGTGCATTGTGCAGTTCCAGTAGTTAGTCAGCCTCCCGATAACCTAGACTATGCCTTGCGCAGTTTTTGTAGTCAGTCTCCTGACCTCCCGGAAGAAATCGTGCAACATTCACGTTAAATCACATAGGTATGATGCAAGTCAATCCTCAAGTTTGTTTTTGTTTTTGACTAACATATTGCTTTCCATGAGTGTTTTTATGTCTCCAGGCATCACAAGTGTTCATCTGTCTCTCAGCAGCACAAGCCCAATGGCTTCCAAGAGAGCAGAGTCAAAGACACTGTTAAGAGCGTAGATGGGGATGCATTTGGTCAAGTGTCTATGAAATTTCCAATCCACGAAGACATCAAGTTGTTCATGTACAAGGATATCAAGATTAATGGAAACGACATCACAACAAGCAACACCATTAGTAGTAATAGAAGGCAACACACCTGCATGTGACGAATGCAAGAGGAAGGTTGTTGACAACATAGAGGCAGAGTAAAGCTACAAGTTCAAAGTAGATCCACTCATCATGAAAGCAACTTTGGAGATTGAGGCTATGAGGTGACATGTGAAATTAAGATCGTGCAAAGGTAGATAATGGAACAGAGAAGGAGTTGCATGTGCCGAAGCAGCAACTCAAGGAAGAACAGGAGTTGCATAGACGAGAGAATGAGTTGCAGCAGGAACAGGTATAGCAGGGGGTGTAACATGCACAGATGGATGAAATTGCATCCATACAAGTTATGGATCCATCCCAGCAGCTGGCATGGAGCAGACAAGGTGAGTAGTTCTGATGATCGCATGCAAGGGAATTCAACAACATGCATGTCATTGTGCGCATGCATGTGATCCCGCCTATTTGGTACACTCACCAAGGCAAAGACAAGAAGAAAATCCAACTGGAGCTGAACATGTATTTTGGCAAGTTGATGTGCACGACCACCAGCACATGCTTGGAGATCAGTGCAGACACTATGCATAAACATGTTTCCAGTCCGGTCACACCCAGGATGACCATGCACATGCTATCAGATGACTTGGATGGAGGAGCCATATTAGTGTACCCGTATGTAATGGAAGCAAGAATTCGCTTCAACAAGATGTCACCATTGAGTGCACGGACACCACCATAGATGACCAAGCTTGGCATCAATTCGCCACCATCGACCATCACAAGGATGTCAAAGAGTTGATCTTAGCGCAATGGTCTGAGTGTTAGTGATGTTGTTAGGGTCCCATCCTAACCCCCTTATTTATGTAGTAGGATCGAGTTGTAATGCCCCATATACCTTTCAGAGCCTTATGAACCACCTTCTCAAACCATATCTTAGGAAATTTGTCCTTGTTTTCTTTGATGACATCCTCATCTACAGTTGCACTTGGGCCGCACATCTTCAGCATGTAGATCTGCTCTTACAATTGCTCCGCAAGCATAAATTATTTGTTAAGATGTCCAAGTGTTCTTTTGGCATGGAAGAAGTTGAGTATTTGGGCCACATTGTGGGGCGTGAAGGTGTCAAAGTGGACCCCAAAAAGATCTAGGCCATGTAGGATTGGCCTCAACCTAAGACCTTGAAGAGCTTGAGAGGATTTTTGGGTCTCGCAGGCTACTATCGCAAATTTGTCCGCAGTTATGGTTGCATTGCGCAGCCCCTCACTCAACTCCTCAAGAAAAATTCATTCTTCTGGAATGAGGAAGCACAACAGGCATTTACAGCTCTCAAAAATGCCATGTGTTCCACTCCAGTCTTAGCACTACCCAACTTCACCAAATCTTTTGTCATTGAATGTGATGCTTCGGGTACAGGTATGGGGGCAGTCTTAATGCAGGAAGGTCAACCCTTGGCCTTCACAAGCCAACAACTAAGTGGGAAGAATCTGGGACAATCTACCTATGAGAAGGAAATTATGGCAATCTTACATGCCGTAGATACCTAGCGACCTTACTTATTGGGGCGACGTTTCCAAATCCGCACAGACCATCACAATCTTAAATATTTTTTGGAGCAACGCCTATCCTCCCCACAACAAAATAAATGGCTCACCAAAATGCTGGGATATGATTATGAGATCATTTACAAGAAAGGGCGTGAAAATATTGTAGCAGATGCATTATCTCGCCAATTTGAGGAGGAAAGTACCCTACTCGCAATTTCCCTTCCCATTCCAGAATGGATTGAAGCGGCTCGGAGGGAATGGTTTTCACATCCCTAGCTCTCCCAACTCATTACTCAATTTCAGGCGGATCCAAATTCCACCAAGGGCTACTCGTGGTAGGATGAGATTCTTCGCTACAAGGATAGAGTCGTAATATCACCAACATCCACCCTTAAAAGCCACATTTTGGTAGAATTGTTGTTATGCTCTTAACCTACAAAATGATACCCAAATACAGAATATGCGAAGAAAAGATACCCAGAACACAGAATAGCAATGATTTTATTATTCAGAGAGTAATGTTCACTTGCCTCTTCGAGGGGGCAACCTCCAATAGAGCAGAGATCGATTACAAAATAAGACACGATGCTCCTCGCAGGGAGTCTCTATCCTTTATATATGATTCATACATGCAATACCACGAATCAATACCGTGGGTTTTATTAATACCATCTATCTAATACTACGGCCCATTTGCAACTAACTGTGGTCCCGTTATTAATTGCGGGTTAACCACTCACAAATATTAATATGGGCTTTATTGACTCTTGACTATGACTTGATCCCATTACATAAATAAGGGGGTTAGGGTGGGACCCTAACATGCCCTCCCCCTTAAGACTAGCTGTTACAGGGAAAAGTGTCTATTTAGAACTACTCTATCCCACTAAGGTGTGACAGCTACCTTAGAAACAAACAGAGAAAAACTACTTTTGTATTTCCTTTATGAATTATAGATAGAGAGGAATAGAAAGAACCAACCTGTGTCTTGCGCTAATCCTTTGATCCAATCCCTCTCTTCTTTGATGGTCTCCAGCTACCTGCTCCCTTGCATGCCCAGCTTCACAAAGTACCTGTAAGATCACAGAAGCAGAGCACTATACAAAGACATGGATCTATATTCACAAACAACTTAGGATCATATTTAAGTTAACCATACAAATGTAACTAGCATCAATGATACAAAAGCATGGAGGAAAACTCAAATAGTTTTTATTGATAAATAAGAAAAGATCCAGGAGGAGTTACAACCAGTGGTTCCGACCCAGAATCAACCTCCCAGCAAAGAAGCCCCTCTTCACCTCAAACAAAGCATAAATCACCCAACAATCTGATGTTTGTCTCTAGAAACCAATAGCAATTCCTTACAATATGCAAAATTCCAGCCTCTGGATCTCTGGGATGAGGGATCCATATATAGATATATGTAAGGAGGATGAGTCAGCTTGTGATTTGATGAGTGTCTTCTCTCTGTCAGTTCTTGTTTCCACTTGGATACTGAGGGCCTCTTACTCATCTTTGGTCGAATTCAGTGAGGCAAGTGTCATAGGAGAAGATTCTAGAAGCTTCCATTGCCTCTCCACCTCGCGGAATGACACTGCCATTTGTCATTTCCCACCCATCGCACCCCACAGAAGGGAGTTTTGAAATGCAACGCACCCTCATAGTGTATTTAGGTGCAATGCAACGCACTTGGCCAGTGGAGCAGCTGAAATGATTCTATTTTGACCAATTCTAAGTAGTTTCTGGTGGAGAACTTCTGGGAGAAGTAGTAATCTGTTGACCTTGTTCCTTTAGGGGTTAGAACAACACTTTTAGGGACTTAGGAGCCCTTGGTTTATGGACATTTCATGCTTGGTGTTGTATGGCACAAAAATGTCTATAACAGTTGCCCCCTAAAGTATGAGGCCGTTAACCTTTTGGTGTCGGGCGAAATGCTTTATTATGAGGATCTGAAGTTCTTTCAATGCTGGGAGGAGACCTGTAATAAGATACAATACAATACATTATCTTCATAATATTTTCATGATCTAGCTGAGGCGGGCATTCCCATGCTCAGCTTTATAAATTCATTTTCATGTACATAGGACAGACAATCGTCTGAGTGTAGACTGATGATTCTGATAGAGCCATCATCCTTTTGGGAGGATGATTATCTGTGCTGCAATGTTGTACATTTAATGTCTTTATTTCCCTAAATATATATCGCAGCCCAGATGGACGAAACTAGATCCAGGGTCTTCAATCTCGTTCTATCTTCACTCGAAGTACAAGTCGATCCATGTGAGAAATGTTCTGAAGTCAAACATGGAAAGACATCGCTTGATTACCAGTCAATGATGTAAATTGTTAACAAGTGCGAGAGGAATCACCGATAATGATAATGATCCTCAAGGTACTGCAGTACAATTCACGTGGTGTGAATAGAGGACTTGGCGTCGAACACCACGCAAAATCTTTCGGTCGAAGGCCATTGATGTAAACCTGTCGTCGGAAGTGAGAAACTTGCCATTGAGGCATGCAAGCTTCAAAGTACTGAATGGGGTGTTCCTAGATCAACTTCTTAGATAATGAGCTGATGTCGACAAGAAGTGATCCATCACAGGAGGGCCTTAATGAATCCCACATCAATGACACGGAACGGAGCAAATGATTTTGATGGAGGTGAAAACGATCTGATGATATAAGGTTCAGGGTGGCGGTCATGAAAGAATGGAGTATAATGTATGGTAGTGGGTGAGACACAGGTGACTTCTCTGGATGACTTCTCTTGAACATATCGGCGACACTGATGTGATGGATTGGTAGCATTAACCCCAAATGTGGATGGTATGGCGTGACCATGGTGATGTGACCGGTGAATGAAACAACCCAACCCGACTTTGACACGGAGTGGAAGTGTCATGTTCAAGAGTGACTTGCTACCAACAAAGTTTCTTTGAGTTTTCTTCCCAATTTTTCCCCAATCATTGCTGACCAATACCTCTTTATTTTTGTCAAGCTTGAGGAGGATAACATATGCTTGTTCTATAATTTGCCCTTCGGGCAAACCCATCGCTATGTTTTAACGAGCCTAGCGATAGTGAAACTCGTTCTCGTCTAAAGACAAGTTTGTCGCTATTAATCTTTTTAACGAGTTTAACGACAAAGATAACTCGGTCCTTTTCAATTTTAGAGAGTCTGAAAAGGAACGTAAAGGTAACTCCAAAATTCCTTTTTCGTCATCTAATCCCTTAAGTCCAAAAAAGTATAAAACAATACAGAAGGGATGAATTTTCGATAGTTTTAACGAGCCGAACAAAACAAGCGCTCGATCTTTTTGTGTAATAATCCCTCATGTCCAAAAAGATTAAAATCTAGATGAGGGATAGCACTTCCTGTCCCTTTAACGAGCTGGAGAGGCCAATGGCTCGGCAATCTTTTCATATTTTACGAGTCAGTTGAAAAGAGCTTAAAGGAGACTCGTCTTTTGAGGAACGAGTGATAAAACGGGTAGCAGCTGATTCCAGGTAAGGTTTGGAATTTTCCAATCACAGTAGTGTCACATGTGGGAATTTACAGGGTAAGTTCCTCAGAAAGAACACCAAAAGGACACCGCTCACAACCAGATCACAGATCAATACACCAGTATTTTTGACGTGGTTAAAACCCTCAAAGAGGGAAACAGTCCACGGCCTGTCCCAACGTGGGTACTACAGGCAATTTATTAATCAAAGAATGAAAATTTACATAATCTTCTCTCATGCACGGATTACCCGAACAATGACCCTCCATGCGCTTTAAATAGAACTCATGGACCAATCGGGTGTCAAGCCATGGATCAAGTGTTGATAATACCGAGGTGAGAGTGAACCGTCGGATCACTACATATCGTGACCGTCGGATTGTAAGTTACAAAATGTACAACGGTAAAGAAACACACTTTACCTAACTCTATACTAGACCAAGTTGAACTTAACTATTTCCTATGTGTCGGAATATCCTAACATCCCCCCTTAAGAACAACTTGGGATAGGATTGAAGGATTTACAAATATGACACAATAGGAGAAGGAAGGAGGCACTAGAGCCTATCCCCCCTTAGTGATAACTTCCTGAACTCCAAGCATATATCGAAGTTTAGTGAACTTCGCCTCTGTGAGAGCCTTTGTGAAGATGTCTGCAACCTGATCATCTGTTGAACAATATTGCACTTCAAGAACATGGTCACGAATGAGCTTTCTGATGAAGTGCATGTGTAGTTCAATGTGTTTACTGCGCTGATGCTGGACTGGATCTTTGCATAGCTGAATGGCACTTTGATTATCACACCAAAGTGTGGTTGGATGCTGCTGCTCAAAGCCAAACTCTGATAGGATCTGACGAAGCCACAAGGCTTCCTTACTAGCTTCCACGGCACCACGATACTCTGCTTCTGCTGACGAAAGAGAAATGGCAGCCTGTTTTTTACAAGCCCATGTAATAGGTCCTGAACCAAGAGTGAAGACATAACTGGCAGTGGACTTCCGATCATCAGGGTCACCAGCCCAATCAGAATTAGTGAAACCAACTAATAGAGGAGCTGCTTTGGCACTGTAATGAATCCCAAACTGTATTGTACCTCGAACATAACGAAGTATTCTTTTAGCTGCTTTCCAATGACTTTCACGGGGGTTTTGCATAAAACGAGCAACAAGGCCAACAACAAAGGAAAGATCAGGACGAGTATGGGTTAAGTACAAGAGTTTTCCTACAAGTTGACGGTATAAGGTAGCATCAACTTCAGGAGAAGTACAAGAGACTGAAAGTTTGACTCTAGACTGAAAGGGAGAAGGGGCTGGCTTACAGTCTTCCATGTGAAAATGACGAAGAATATCACAAGCATACTTGGACTGGGAAAGGGAAACACCCTCCTTGGATTGCAAGACTTGAAGACCGAGAAAATAGTGTAAGTGTCCTAAGTCTGTCATTTCAAATTTCTTTTTGAGGCTAGACTTCACATGGTTTATAAGGTTGGGATCACTACCAGTAAGGATAAGATCATCAACATAAAGAACAAGGATGATAAGAGAGTTGCCCACTTTCTTGGTGTAGACAGTATTGTCAGAATGACACCTAGAAAAGCCAGATTCTAAAAGAAAGCTATCCATTTTGGCATACCAAGCCCGAGGAGCTTGCTTGAGACCACAAAGGGATTTCTTAAGTCGACAAACAAGGCTGGAGTCTGTTTGTATGAAGCCAATGGGTTGTTCCATATAGATTTCTTCCTTCAAGTCCCCATGCAAGAAGGCAGATTTAACATCCATCTGATGGACTTCCCATTTTAAAGAGGCAGCAAGGGAAAGAACAAGGCGGATAGAGTTCATTTTGGCAACAGGGGAGAAGGTTTCAGTGTAGTCAATGCCTTCAACCTGTGAAAAGCCCTTAGCAACAAGACGAGCTTTATGTTTATCAATTTTCCCATCTGGTCCATACTTGGTTCTGTAAACCCATTTACATCTTACAAGTTTGCGTCCCTTTGGTAGAGGAACAAGATCCCATGTATCATTTGTCAACAATGAATGATATTCTTCATTCATAGCTGCTTCCCAATGTGGATGGCCTGAAGCTTCTGCAAAAGTGTCAGGATCATGATTTACTGGAGCTTGAGCCAGTAAAGAAGAGGCTCTTTCAAACTGAGAACGTGTACGTCGCTGATCTGTAGGATCACCGGCAAGATCACCTGCTGCATCCCGAGTAGCACGGACCCATCTTGGAAGTTGAGGATCCTGAGAAGGTGGGGGAGGATTATCATCCTCACTTTCATCATCTAAAGAAGAAATGTTTTCAAAAGTAGAAGAGATAGGAAGAGGTGGCACATCCGCCGGACTAGGCTCGCAGGCCGATTTATTTTCATCAAATTTTACATCTCTTCTAATGATAACATTTTTGGACTTAAATGGAATAAGTCTATAACCTTTTACATCTTCAGAATATCCAACAAAAGTACATTTCTCACTCTTAGGTTCTAAAGCTTTATGCTTTTCATCTGGAATATGGGCCCATGCTTCACTTCCAAAAACACGAAAGTGACTTACATCTGGTTTAATGGAACTCCAAGCTTCTTCTGGAGTGATATTCTCTAGAACCTTAGTAGGAGTGCGATTGATTATATAATTTGCACAATTAATTGCTTCGGCCCAAAAACTAAGACTGAGTCCTTTAGATTGCAGCATACAATTAGCCATTTCCTTTAAGGTGCGATTTTTCCTTTCAGCTACACCATTTTGTTGTGGAGTGTATGGAACAGTATGTTGCATTTGAATTCCATTTTCGGTGCAAAAGTTGATGAATGTGTTTTTAACATATTCTCCACCATTATCAGTTCTTAGCTTAAGAATTTGATGTCCAGATTGTTTTTCAACAAAGGCTTTGAAGGCCAAAAATGTGTTAAATACTTCGCTCTTGAGTTTTAAGAAGTATACCCAAGTGCGTCTGGAGAAATCATCAATGAAAGTTAAGAAATACTTGCAGCCAGAGAATGAAGCAACAGGAAGTGGACCACATAAATCACTGTGCACAAGCTGTAAAGGGGCTGAGGCGTGCCAAGAGGCACGTTTTTCAAAACTGTCCCGATGATGTTTTCCGAGTACACATCCGGAACAAACACCATCTCTGCAAGATACCATAGGAAGACCTGTCACCATATTTTCTTTACATAGATGCTGAAGGGAGCGATAGTTTAAGTGACCAAATCGCTCATGCCAAAGTTTGCTCACTTCATCATTATGAGCAACAAATACTGAGGGAAGATTTGATGACCCAAAGTTGTGAAACTTATACAACCTTGTGGAATCATCAGCAATACCAGTAGCTAGAATCTGTTTAGGATCTCTTAGATCCTTGATTACAACATCATGAGGTGAAAATTCAACAATTTTACCTTCACCTGAATGAGTTATCTGATATACAGATAGAAGGTTGCAGGATAAGGTTGGAACACATAATACATCATTAAACTGACCATTGTCTAGATGAACAGTTCCAGTCCCTACAACATTAAGAGATCTATCATCACCAACATATATATTTTTGGTGTTACAATCATTTAAAGAAGAAAACATGGCTTGGTTTTTGGCCATGTGATAAGAGGCTCCAGAATCAATGAGCCACTCATGAGAAGGAGAAGAAGAAGATACATTTAATGCATAACCAGACTGAGATGATTGACAACGACATGCAGAAAGTGCCATTCCGGAAGTTGAAGTTGAAGTATGCTCCACATGGATGTTATGTTTCTTCATTGCGGCTTCCAAGGCTTCCATCTTCTTAAAGCATTTAGATTCTAAGTGGCCATCTCGATTACAAAAGTTACAATGTCTATCAGTCTTCTTCCATTTGTTTTTATTGGTCTTATCATTTTGCTGAAATGATCTTTCATTTGGAGGCTGAGGACCATTCTTTTTAGGATATGACTTCTTAGGATTCTTTGAATTTGGTTGCTGCTGGGCGGCTAACGCTTTCGTGGAAGAGTTTCCAAGATTAAGAAGACCAAGGTGTAAGAGTTTTTCTTGTTCTCTTATTAAGGAATCACAAAAGGAGTCAAAGGAAGGGGCCTTGTAGTCTTTTCCTTGACAAATGAAAGCTTCCCTTGTAGAATGGAAAGTGGAAACAAATACAGAGTAGGCTGGTCCCAACTTAGTAAGGATGGAATAAATAAGGTTACCATCTTCTTTCTTAACTTTAACACCTTCCAAGAGATATCTAAGGGTCTTGAATTTGGACAAGAAATCTTCAATGCAAGAAAAATTATTAGGATCCAAAGTAAGCAACTCATTTTCAAGTTGATGGGCTCTAATTTCATTTTTAATCCCAAAAACTTTAGCGAGTTTTTCCAATGCATGAGGAGTCTCAAGTTCTGCAATATGGAATCTAAGATCAGGAGAAATAGACATCCCTATCAAACCACGTGCTTGATCTTGTCTATTTTCCCATTTTGTAGCCTTGTCTTCATCTTTGGGTTTCTTCTCTTGGTCTGTGGCTATTCTGAAGAGACCTTTACTTCTAAGTAAATCTTCCATGTAGGCTACCCATTGGAAGTAGTTAGTGCTGTCAAGAATGACTTGGCATGGACTTTCCATTTTTTTAAAAAACTGAAGCTGAAGATGCTGAAAGTAAGCATTCCAATGGATAGATCTCGAAAAATTAGGCTGTTTTAAAAAAAACGGCTCTGAAAAAGGCTTCCGGATGAAGAAGTTATGGCTTTTTAAAAAAACATTGTTGAAGTTGCCGGCAATGTGCGCGAATGTGCGGGAATGAAAAAATCCGCCCCCACAAAATGGAGACTTGAACCCAAGACCTCTACTCTCTTAAAATAGCTTTGAACCAATTGATCTATACAAAAAATTTGAGAGAGAGAGAGAGAGAGAGAGAGGGGGGGGGGGGGGGGCCTTGGTTTGCGTGCTTGCCTTGAGAAAGCTCTTTTTCCTTACAAAACACAAAACACAAAACCCAACACGAATATGCAAAGAAAAACGAACCTTGCGGCTCGAAGTTAGCTTTAGCCAAAAAACTAGAAATTTAAAAAAAAAAAATCTCAAAGTTAGCTTTAGCCGAAAAACTAAATATTTTTCTCAATGTTTTTGATTTTCCGAGATCACACTAAGGTGCAGGGAAAAGAGCATACGCATGAGAAAAATCCTTCCTTTCTGTTTCTGATTTGCCTAGATCGCACAGAGTCGCAGGGCAAAGAGCATACGCAGAAATGAAAGGTATAGATCCGGTTAAAAAAAAAGGGCTAAATAAACCGAAACCGAAATAAGCAGAGAGAAAATAACAGTAAACTGCAAAAACACTATATACCTCCCGATCTGAAAAATGACGCAGCTAGGGCTACCGAAAACCTTTTCGCGTGAAACGAAAGGGGTTCCTCACTGGAACAGATGCTCCGAACACAACAGAGCAGTCCTCTCAGCCCGAAAGCAGTCAGAAACAGCAGATCTAGGAAACGACAGCCGCATGCAGTTCTACCGGCTTCAGATTTGGATCACCAACGGACGCGGCCCTCAAATAGCTCCGATACCATGTAGGAATTTACAGGGTAAGTTCCTCAGAAAGAACACCAAAAGGACACCGCTCACAACCAGATCACAGATCAATACACCAGTATTTTTGACGTGGTTAAAACCCTCAAAGAGAGAAACAGTCCACGGCCTGTCCCAACGTGGGTACTACAGGCAATTTATTAATCAAAGAATGAAAATTTACATAAGCTTCTCTCATGCACGGATTACCCGAACAATGACCCTCCATGCGCTTTAAATAGAACTCATGGACCAATCGGGTGTCAAGCCACGGATCAAGTGTCGGTAATACCGAGGTGAGAGTGAACCGTCGGATCACTACATATCGTGACCGTCAGATTGTAAGTTACAAAATGTACAACGGTAAAGAAACACACTTTACCTAACTCTATACCTAACTCTATACTAGACCAAGTTGAACTTAACTATTTCCTATGTGTCGGAATATCCTAACATCACAAGGATGGCTAGTGAAATCACTCTTTGCAGCTGTTCCTCAAAATGGGTAAACAATCAAATGGAGGTGAATGATCGGCCAATGAAAAAGTGGAGGTGACGGTGCAAACACGACCAAGGCTTTAATGGCTGAAGTACTACATTCACGATGGTTATTTACCGGGGAATAGTTCATTTTTTAATGAGCTTAAATGCGGGTGGAAACATTTGCTCATGTCTTATGTTTATTTTTTAACGAGCTTGAACTATGTGCTAAAACTGCTCGATTAATCCAGTCTTGTGATAAGAATGTCTCATATAAAAATGGCAACTTTTAGAGATTTGCCCCACATCCTTTCTTTATGCAAGTTAGGAAACGACCAATCCTACGAGTTTAAAGGGTTAGAGGTCCTAAAAATTTAAAAAAATAAATAGTCGCTCTTCGCTTGCATTCCAAAAGGTTTGCATGCCCCCAGGTATAAAACAGAGTTTCAAGGTTACCCCTTCTTTAGTCCGTTAAAACATTTGTTTTACCGAGAGAGGCCTACCTCTTACAGGTTACCCAAAGATTGTTCTATTCACAACGCAAACAAAACACTTCTTCGGCGATGTCTACCGAGATAAACAAAGGTGAGCGGCGGTGCTCGCCAACTCACATAACTTTGACAAGAGAATCTTGTTCCAATCCAACTCCCTCTTCCAATCACGGACGGGAGTACGGAGGTCATATTCTCTCGCGGAAACCTACCCTATACCCGAAGTTTTCCTGCCGAAGCAGGCCAGGGTGCATGCCCCCTGGGTTTCAGTCATATCCCTCCGAATCACTCGCGCTCATCGGGAGGACGGACTGGAGATTGAGACATTTCTTGCATGAAAAGACCATTCAGGGATGGTATATGACTATTTGCTCTGTATGATCCAGGAAATGAAAGCTGGTCCACGAGCTTGACCACTCTTCCTTCGTGCGGAAAACACATTACTCTAAAGAGTGAGGAGACAATTGCTCCCATGCAATAAATATAGTCTCGTCCAAGGAGTAGATTGTAATCCAGGGGTCCTTGAACTACGATTACGTTCATGTGAACTATTTTCCCTCTCAATGTTATGGGCACATCAGGAAGGATCCCTAACGGTCGACTGGTTCCTTTATCAAAGCCTATCAGATTTCTCATCTCAAGCAAAAGCAATGGCGAACCAAGCGCTTTCCAAGCAGTTGAGGAAAGGATACTCACAGAAGCCCCCTCATCTATGATGGTACCAGCCATAACCATTCTATATATCTGAACAATAATTCGGAATGGTATACTAGCTGGTAAATGGGGTCTGCCTAGTTGATTCTAGTTGAAGGAGACAACTAGGTTGCTTGGAGGTGGGACCGAATAGACGGCCGGATACGACTCTGACGAACTTCCTTCCTGTGGTAAAGGAACGGGTAAATTGCCCCCATGTTCGTTGGAGTCTGTTCTTCTGAAAAGAATTTGGACGGTGTCATCCTTGTTCTCTTCAGTGATTGTATCATCTGAAGATGGAACCTCTGAAGGCAAGACCGGGTCAACTGCCGCCTCGACCTTTTGACTTTCGTCTGGTATGGATTTAGATGGTTCATCTTCAATGTCAGATGCTTCGGCCGACCACCTGAGCGGGTCAGCTGGATTTTCAACTAGTGACGGACTCAGCAAGAGTTTTTTATATCCAAGAGGAAGTCGTAACGGTGAAACCAGACGATCATCCAAAACTCTTTTAGCTTCGTCTAAGAAGGGACAACGGTGGACAGCATGATCGCCTTCGCACAGTTTACAAGGAAATCTACATTTTCCTTTTTGTCCTGGGGCTTCACTTTCACTAGTTAACGGTGTGTTTTCAACATGATCATCAGAGGTTGACGACACCGGGTTGTGCAAACGAGGAGACCAGTCCCTTAAGATCCGAGGGATGCAAGGACAATCTCTGTGAAAGTGGTCTCCTTTGCAAATGACACATGGCGATTTAGGCCTGGTCGGTGCAGTGTGTGGATTTTCGTTAGACGACACTCATTTTCCCCCATTCGCTTTTGGCTCCTTCTTCTTCTTCTCTTTCTTCTTCTTTTCCTTCTTCTCCTTAGGAACTTGACTTTTGGCTTTACCAACCCCATCAAGCGAAGAGGAAGGAGGAGAGGAAGAATTAGAGGAAGTAGAAGGCTGGTGGGTAACTCTGGACTCATCTAATTGTTGATTTGATTGTTCAGGAATAGTGGTGTTCTGAACGACAGAGGTTGAGAAGAGCCATACAGGCAAACCAATTCTCAGTCCTGGAAGCGACAATGTGGCCATATGGGGTGCACCAACATCTCCCCAAGAGGAGAAGGGACTAGGATTTCCTCCAAGGGGAATTCCTTGGTTGGTTGACTCCATTTTCTCAACCCAAGATCAACGTAGGAAAGGGGTAATGAATATTCCGTTTAAAATAAATTTTTAGACGCTTTGACACAACTTGTTTTTTCAGTTTTTAAGAGTCGAGAAAAAACAAAAGATGACTCTAGTCTCCTTCGATTTTTAATGAGCCTGAAGTGACAAGTGCTCAGTTGGACCTTTTCTGTTAAGGAGTCTGAAAAGGAACGAAAGGGACTGCTCTGGATATCTAGGTAGAGGGAGTACCAAACCAATCGCAAAACTGCAGAATACTTTTTACGGTACGGCAGTCAATCTTCCTGAATGCTGTGTTCAGTGCATTGCGATCGATAGGGCAACAGACACGGCTTCCTAAGGATAAAGGATTTAAGCCTATAGGGGTCTCCCAAAATATACTCGACGGTACGTGGGAGCACAAGTCCGTACTGGCACTTATCGTCTCAAAGTGGAGGAATCACCCAACCATCAATGAGGACAACAGTTACCAGCCTTTACGATGCCGGAATATGTCTCTAGCCTAGACCTCTAAATGTTGTGCGTTAAGTTCCAAAGCGTTGTTAGATTCATTGAATTTATTTTAAGTTGATCTTGTTTATGAAGTTTGCCTTTCGTGTTCACCACGAGATGTAGATGTAATTCCTAAAATGCAATCTAAAGATGATAAACAAACTTTTATCTCTTTTGTGCAATGAAAATCCTAGCTACTAGGGGAAAAGAAAGACAGAATCTTTTCACAAAGAGCAAAGAGCACACTGTAAATGCACTTTCCTAAATCAAGCCAAACAGACTGTCTATATGCAAATGCACATGCATGTATTTGTTTTCGACTTTCTTAGTATTGATGCTAAAAAGAAAGTTGATGTACAAATCTAAATATCTTTTCAAGCAACAAATATAAACAAGCTCTCTTTCGAAATCAAAAACAGAGATGATTACGACACCTTACGATTTTGAAATGAACACTTGTTCTTGACACTAGAAAATTACAAATTCAGACCAAAGGCAATAGTAACAGGAAAATCGACCATCAACAGCTATCAAACTTTCTCCTATGATCGAAACTGACACTTGCGACAGATTCAAATCGAAGGACGACAGTACGACTATGCTACTTTTGCAAAGGAAAACTGTAAACGACTTAACAAACACACAAAAACATCTACAGTTCTTTTGTACAAAGGAGGTGGAATAAAAGCAAGGAAAAGAGGTTTCAAACAGACATATACTGATCACAGGCAGCAAAATTCAGGGATAGAACTGGACAGAATGAAGCACAGGAACCACAGCTGCACAGAGCTAGTCTGATCAGTGCACCTGTAACATAGAGAATCTGAAATGCAGCGCAGGTTGTCCCTTCGGGAAGTGCGCTGAAATTTAGAGTCTCTAAATAGTACCTGCGGTGGGCCAGAAACGAGACTCTGTTCAGGTTCCGGGTCACAGTTTGTAGTTCAGTCATTGGTTTTTGGCCGAGTAAAAAGCAATCAGTAATGCAACAATCAGGGGTAGATCTAAGGAGGATCTAAGAGCTATCACAAGGGCAATCAGATAGTTGGTGAATCAGTTGTTTAAATCATAAACAGATCCAGTGAATGGATTGAAGCAGCAGTTATCTACTTTGCATTTGTTATGGAAAATGCAGTTCGAATGCTACTTATAAGTTTATGAAACAAACAACAAAGAATGATAAACAAACAAACTAATTATCTCCCCAGCGGAGTCGCCATTTTGTTACAGGGAAAAGTGTCTATTTAGAACTACTCTATCCCACTAAGGTGTGACAGCTACCTTAGAAACAAATAGAGAAAAACTACTTTTGTATTTCCTTTATGAATTATAGATAGAGAGGAATAGAAAGAACCAACCTGTGTCTTGCGCTAATCCTTTGATCCAATCCCTCTCTTCTTTGATGGTCTCCAGCTACCTGCTCCCTTGCATGCCCAGCTTCACAAAGTACCTGTAAGATCACAGAAGCAGAGCACTATACAAAGACATGGATCTATATTCATAAACAACTTAGGATCAGATTTAAGTTAACCATACAAATGTAACTAGCATCAATGATACAAAAGCATGGAGGAAAACTCAAATAGTTTTTATTGATAAATAAGAAAAGATCCAGGAGGAGTTACAACCAGTGGTTCCAACCCAGCATCAACCTCCCAGCAAAGAAGCTCCTCTTCACCTCAAACAAAGCATAAATCACCCAACAATCTGATGTTTGTCTCTAGAAACCAACAACAATTCCTTACAATATGCAAAATTCCAGCCTCTGGATCTCTGGGATGAGGGATCCATATATAGATATATGTAAGGAGGATGAGTCAGCTTGTGATTTGATTAGTGTCTTCTCTCTGTCATTTCTTGTTTCCACTTGGAGACTGAGGGCCTCTTACTCATCCTTGATCGAATTCAGTGAGGCAAGTGTCATAGGAGAAGATTCTGGAAGCTTCCATTGCCTCTCCACCTCGCGGAATGACACTGCCATTTGTCATTTCCCACCCATCGCACCCCACAGAAGGGAGTTTTGAAATGCAACGCACCCTCATAGTGTATTTAGGTGCAATGCAAAGCACTTGACCAGTGGAGCAGCTGAAATGATCATGTTTTGACCAATTCTGAGTAGTTTCTGGTGGAGAACTTCTGGGAGAAGCAGTAATCTGTTGACCTTGTTCCTTTAGGGGTTAGAACAACACTTTTAGGGACTTAGGAGCCCTTGGTTTATGGACATTTCATGCTTGGTGTTGTAGGGCACAAAAATGTCTATAACACTAGCCTTGTCCTCAAGGCTAAAGCTACGGAAACTGCTGAAGAATAGTGGCTGGTTCCCAAGTTGCATCTTTCGGAGAGGTGTCTTTCCATTTGACGAGGACTTCCTTAATCATGCGGCCGCGCAGGTGCTTGTCTGGTGTGTCTAGGACCTGTTCGGGTTGAAGCCAGATTGACCCTTCTTCGTCCAATTCAGGTAAACTGGTTTGAATTCAGCAATTGTTCCCAATCACTTTCTTGAGGCACGATACATGGAAAACTAGATGGATTTTTGCAGTAGGTGGCAAAGCCAACTTGTAAGCCACTTCTCCAATGCACTGAAGTACTTGGTATGGTCCGTAGAATTTTGGAGATAGCTTCTGACAACCCTTGTCTTTGAGTGATGTTTGCTTATATGGTTGCAGCCTCAAAAAGACCTGATCCCCTTCTTGAAATTGGCGCTCGGAGCGATGCTGGTCGACCTATTTCTTCATGCGGTTTTGAGCTTGATGAAGATTCTCTCTAAGATGGGCGAGCTTGGTTGCGCGGTGTTGTAGGAGTTGATCCACTGCTTGTACTTTTGAGCACCTGTTGGGTCCCTATAATACTAGTGATTACCCCATTACTATTGTAGTTATACCCCTTATTTATATTGTTGTGCCCCTATTACCCCCATATTATTATTTCTGTGCCCCATAGAATCCCTCTATTGTTATTTTTGTGGCTTTATATTATTATTGTTAGGTCGGCTGGATTATATTGTGACTCCTTAGACTCCTATATATAGAAAGGAGGTTTTGTCATTTGTATCATCCAAGAATTGTTCATTTATGTAATGTAAAGGAGGTTGCCCCCTCGAAGAGGCTGAATTCTAAGGCGTTGATCTATCTTTTCTATCTTTTCTTGAGCTGGTTTCATAACATTTGGTATCAGAGCTTTGGATTCTAGGGTTTCGCTGCTCCAAACAGGTCATCGTGGCATTTTCGCTATAACTTTTTTTCTGTGACGTTTCAGAAGTCGCAAAAAAAACCCATTTGAGAAGAATTGGCGCTGAACCTTGGGTCCGAATTTCAGAGCTTTTTGCGTGATATTTTCGGAGATATGATCTGAGGAAGTTGGTCTTTTTGCAGACTCTTGAATTACATTCAAAACAGGTGACCCAAGGTACAGAAAGAGGACGGACTGTAGTTTCTTGTGGGTATTTTTTTAGATACAAAGGTCAAAACAGTGACTCGCGGCACGTCGTACAAGTTAGCTCTACTGAACTAGTCTATAATCAAGTCACTGTGGGAGATTTCGCATAACTCTTCCTTGGAGAATCCAATTTGGGTCAGACTTGTGGCATTGGAAAGAGGACACAGAGAGCTACTACAGGTCACAATTTCAGAACTAGATGACTGGAAAGTACAGAGATACATCAGAGGCAATATCGAGCTCCTACAAAGTGAAAAAAGGTGTGTAGATTTTTTTTAAATTTTTGCTTAAGCTTGGTTTGAAAATTTATTTTGAAGGAATTCAAAGGGCATAGTAGAGCATTATTATCGGTAACTGATGCCCCGAGGAAAGAAAATGCAAACACCTAGTAAGGAACCTGAAAGCTCTAGCATGACTCATGAAGAAGAGGAAGAAATGCTACATGATATATCAAAATTACAAGAACAAGTGCAACAAATGTCACGCTCACAAAAGTAACAGATGCTAAGATAAATGGCGTGGAAGCTAAGATAAATGGCGTGGAAGCTAAGATGAATGGAATGGAAGCTAAGATGGACAATTTGAAGATAGATTTGAACACAAATTTGAAGACAGGCATGGCAGATTTGAAGACAGATTTGACTAATTTTCTACAAGAAATACTTACTAATGGTGAAAAGGTAGTAAAGGAAACTCATGATGAGAACAAAAGAAATGTTAATCATGATTCCATAGACTCTAATGTTGGATCGAAGAATCACCATATTCCAAAAATCGATATGAGGAAGTTTGATGGCAAGGATCCCGCCACATGGATATTACAGATGGAGCAATTCTTCGATCTCAATAATGTGCAAAACACACAAAAGGTACGTATGGCAACTTTATATTTGGAACCAAATCAGTTTGTATGGTATCAATGGCTTTGTTCTCGTAAACAATTTATCACTTGGGCAATTTTTACGGAAGAATTGATAGCACATTATGAGGATACAAAAAGCAACACTTTTTTTAGCCAATTGATAAGTCTCAAACAAAAGGGTTCAATAATGGAGCACATTGAGGAGTTCCAAAAATTGAACATAAGGGTAAAAGATATTCCAGAGGAGCATAGGATTGATGTGTTCATAGGGTCTTTAAAGGATAATATCCAACATGATGTGCGCCTTTGGGAACCTGATTCATTAGAGAAGGCATTCAGGTTAGCAAGAAAAATGGAAAGCAAAATTATGGCAACTAGGAAGCATACCATTCACAACTATAAAGACGGAAGTGTTGTTGCCCATAGTCTTCCACAACCTACAAGGTTGACACCACAACAATTGGAAGAAAAAAGAGCAAAAGGGCTTTGTTACAATTGTGATAGCAAATACACAAAAGGTCATAAGTGTGCTGAGAAGAAATTATTCTACATAGATTGTGAAGAGGAAGAAGAAAAGGAGCAAGAAAGGTCAAAAGAAGAGGATATATTCCAGGAACAAAGCCTAGATGAAGAACAAATAAATCCGACCATATCTTGTAATGCATTGGCGGGAATTACCACTCCTCAAACCATCAAGATAGAAGGACAAATCAAGAAGAAAAAGGTAATAGTGTTGATTGATTCAGGAAGCACCCACAATTTTATTCATTGTAGGGTAGCAAAAGAATTGAATTGCTTCCTATATCCAGCACCAGAGTGTCAAGTGATGATTGCAAATGGAGGAACAATAAATTGTTCTGGAAAGTGCCATAATATCAAGCTATCCATGGGAGAATATGTATTGACTAGCCCAATGCTTTCCATTCCAATGGGAGGTGCTGATGTTGTACTAGGAGTCCAATGGCTACAATCCTTGGGTACAATAGCTTTTAATTTTCAAGAACTTTTCATGAAATTTTCTGTGGAAGGAAAGGAAGTTGAATTAAGGGGTATTGCAGGGAAACCAGGAAAGATAATCAGCTCTAATGGCATGACAAAGCTTCTAAAAAAGGAGCAAAGAGGTGTAATTGCACAATTATGTTCGCTAGATGTTTCCACATTGGAATCATCTATTTCTCCAGATCTCCAAAAAGTCCTGGACAATCATTCCAAGGTATTTGAGACTCCCAAAGGTCTCCCACCTATGCGTGATCATGATCATGCTATTCATCTGATTCCAGGAAGTGTTCCTCCAAACATCAGGCCGTACAGATATCCCTATGTCCAAAAAAGTGAAATTGAACGTATGGTTGCAGAAATGCTAGAGGCTGGTATAATTCAACCGAGTCAAAGTTCTTTCTCAGCTCCAGTAGTATTGGTGCACAAGAAGGATGGATCATGGCGCATGTGTCCAGATTATAGGGAGCTCAACAAGCTCACTATTAAAGATAAGTTCCCCATTCCTGTCATTGATGAATTACTGGATGAATTGCATGGATCAATTTACTTCACCAAGTTGGATCTTCGTTCGGGATATCATCAAATCAGAATGAAGATTGAAGACATTCCGAAAACGGCATTTAGAACTCATGAGGGTCATTATGAATTTTTGGTCATGCCTTTTGGCCTTACCAATGCACCTTCAACATTTCAAGGTTTGATGAATTCAATTTTCAAACCATTCCTTAGAAAATTTGTGTTAGTATTTTTTGATGATATACTAATCTACAGCAAGTCTTGGAAGGATCATGTTGAACATGTTGACAGGGTGCTACAACTATTGGAGGAGAAACAATTATATGCAAAAAGATCCAAATGTTTCTTTGGAGTCCAGGAGGTGGAATATTTGGGTCATATTGTATCTCATGAAGGAGTTAAGGTAGACCCTAGCAAAATTAAAGCCATTAAGGAATGGAAAATCCCCACATCCATAAAGCATCTGCGAGGATTTCTTGGGTTGACAGGGTATTATCGCAAGTTTGTTAAGAATTATGGGAGAATAGCAGCACCTCTAACAACATTATTGAAGAAAGATTCATTTTCATGGACTCCGGAAGCAACAAAGGCCTTTGAACATCTTAAAGAGGCAATGTGCCAAGCACCGGTCTTAGCTACACCGGACTTCACAAAAACCTTTATTGTGGAATGTGATGCTTCAGGAAATGGAATTGGTGCTGTTCTAATGCAAGATGAAAGACCCATTGCTTTTGAAAGTCGTCCAATCAAGGGAAAGTTTTTAAGCAAAGCTATTTATGAGAAGGAAATGTTGGCAATACTCCATGCACTTAAGAAATGGCGACCCTACCTAATGGGAAGACACTTCAAGGTAAAAACGGATCATGATAGCCTTAAATACTTTTTAGAACAAAGATTATCCTCTGAAGAGCAACAAAAGTGGGTCACAAAGATGTTGGGTTATGACTTTGAAATCATCTACAAAAAAGGGAAGCAAAATGTGGTGGCAGATGCACTCTCAAGAAAGGATGAGGATGTGGAAGCATTGTTGTGTGCCATTTCTATTATCCAACCAGATTGGATAAACGAAGCAAGGGAGGAATGGAAGAATGACGAAGAAGTGTGGGCACTTATTCGAAAGCTACAACAAGATTCCAGTACTTCTGATACATTTAGCTGGCAAAATGATTCGTTATGGTACAAAGATCGCTTATACCTCTGTAAGAATTCCCAGCTAAAACAAAAGATTCTTATGGAATTGCACACTTCTCCCTTAGGAGGGCACTCAGGATTTTTAAAAACTTACCACAGGGTTAAGAAGGAATTTTTTTGGGATGGCCTTAAATCAGATATTCAAAAGTTTGTGGCGGAATGTTTGGTTTGCCAACAAAATAAAGTTGAAACAATTAAGACACCGGGTCTATTACAACCTTTATCCATTCCAAGCCAACGTTGGGAGGAGGTTTCAATGGATTTTATCACAGGTTTACCCAAGTCTGAGGGAAAGAGTGTCATCATGGTGGTAGTTGACAGACTTACCAAGTATGCACACTTTTGTGCATTATCACATCCATTTAAAGCCAGTACAGTTTCTACTGCATTTATGGAAACAGTTCAAAAGCTACATGGAAACCCAAAGATTATTGTAAGTGACAGAGATCCCATTTTCACTGGAAATTTTTGGACAGAATTATTTTCTTGTCTTGGTACTCAGTTAGCTCATAGCTCATCTTATCATCCTCAATCTGATGGGCAAACTGAGATAGTAAACAAATGTTTGGAAGGATATCTTCGTTGCTTTGTATCTGATAAACAGACACAATGGGTCAAATGGTTGCCTCTGGCTGAATGGTGGTATAACACTTCCTTCCATACAGCAACAAAAATGACCCCATTTATGGCACTTTATGGGTATCAACCACCATCCATCACATCATATTTAAGAGAAAATTCTAAGGTTCAGGCAGTGGAACATCACATCGAACATCAACAACAAGTCCTCCAACTCTTAAAGGATAACCTCGTGTTGGCACAAAATAGAATGAAACAACAGGCAGATCAACATCGCAGTGAAAGAAGTTTTGATGTAGGTGATTGGGTATTCCTACGGCTACAACCATATAAGCAAATGTCCCTAAAGCAAGCTAAGAAGGATAATAAATTATCACCAAAGTATTATGGTCCGTACAAGGTGTTGCAAAAGATTGGTACTATGGCATACAAATTGGAGCTTCCTGCAGCTTCTCGATTGCACCCAGTTTTCCATGTTTCATGTTTAAAGAAGGTTATAGGCGACAAGCTCCCAGTTCAAACAATATTGCCAGAACTTGACGAGGAAGGAAAAATTATATTGGAACCGGAAGCAGTCACAGAAACAAGAACTCGACAGCTACGAAATCGATCAATTTCAGAGTATCTTATCAAGTGGAAGAACTTATCCGCTGAAGATTCCACATGGGAGGATGAGAATTTTATGCAGAAGTATCCAGAACTACTCAAGCGTTGAGGACAACACTTTTTTGAAGGAGAGGGGCATGTTGGGTCCCTATAATACTAGTGATTACCCCATTACTATTGTAGTTATACCCCTTATTTATATTGTTGTGCCCCTATTACCCCCATATTATTATTTCTGTGCCCCATAGAATCCCTCTATTGTTATTTTTGTGGCTTTATATTATTATTGTTAGGTCGGCTGGATTATATTGTGACTCCTTAGACTCCTATATATAGAAAGGAGGTTTTGTCATTTGTATCATCCAAGAATTGTTCATTTATGTAATGTAAATGAGGTTGCCCCCTCGAAGAGGTTGAATTCTAAGGCGTTGATCTATCTTTTCTATCTTTTCTTGAGCTGGTTTCATAACAGCACCCCTTGAGATAAGAAGTAGGGGAAGGCAGAAGTTGACCATATACTGCTTCATAGGGAGTCATTTTGGTGGTGGCATGATAGTTGGTGTTATACCATCATTCAGCCAGAGGTAACCACTGTACCCAAAGGTGTTGCTTTTCTGAAGTGAGACACCGAAGGTAGGTTTCTAGACATTTGTTGACGGCTTCGGTTTGACCATCTGTTTGCGGATGATAGGAAGTACTGAGTTTTAGTTGAGTGCCTTGTATCCTGAAGAGTTCCTGCCAAAATTTACTGGTGAAGATCGGGTCGCGATCGGACACAATAGAAGTGGGCATGCCATGCAATTTGAAGATCTGATCCATGAAAGATTGAGTGACCAAAGTTGGTGTAAACGGGTGGGGTAGGGCGCAGAAATGAGCATACTTCGATAGTCGGTCCACAACCACCATGATGACTGACTTGTTCCCTGACTTTGGAAGACCTGTAATGAAATCCATAGAAACCTCCGTCCAAATTGATGTCGGAATGGGCAATGGTTGTAATGTGCCTGGTGTGTTGACGGTTTCCCCTTTGTGGCGTTGACAGACATCGCATTCTGCTACGAAAGTAAGGATGTCCTTTTTCACGCCTGTCCAAAAAAATGATCTTCTGGTGCGAGCATACGTCTTTTGAAAGCCCGAATGTCCTGCAATGGGAGATGAGTGCAATTCTACCAAAATGCAACTTTTGAGGGTGGATGTTGGTGATATTACGACTCTGTCCTTGTATCAATACTGCAGTCGCCAAATCCTCAAAATGTTAATGCGGCCAAAAGCCCTGCGAAAATTATACCCCGGTATAGGAACCCTTCACAACGACTCCGATCTAGTGGATCTGAGAGATCTTAATGGTGGATCTAATAGCTCTGGGCGGCGGAACAGACTGCTTCTGCGGATCTGATGGATCTAATAGATCGGAATGGCTGATCTGCGAACTCGAGACTGTGGGACTGATGTCTACTGCTGCTGCACCCCTTTGCACAAGCGGATCTAGAAGAGATGATGTGTGATCCACCGATAGAAAAGGGAACTATGGTCTTGAGGAGTGTCAGGTGCTACAGATCGCAATATACATAAGGGTCTAGCAGTAGTACTCAGGCCAATGTTTCAGGGCTCTAACTAAGGAGGATCGACCGTACCCTTAGCCGTACAACTCGACTACCCTATCGTACGGGCGAGTAATCTCTCCGAGTGTTGTTCTCGGTGTATTGTAGCCACAAGACGGCCGACGGTTTATCTATGGCGAGGTTTCAAGGGAGCCTAGGGGGCTTCCGATATAACCATAGGGTACGTGGAAGACAGTCTGTGCGTGGTTCTGTCTAATGCACTACTACTCGAAGGGGTACCCACAGGGGTTACTAGGGAGTCCAACAGACGTGACCACCTCTTGTATTTCCTGCATGCATGCCTCCCTAAATCCACAGGTTTATGCGCTCAACGACAGATCCCGTGGTTTAAAGATGCCGGAACACGTCTCTAGCCAAAAAAAAAATTTGCTAAGAAATGGAGATCCCACCGGCCCTGGAAAGTGCTTTGATACCACTTGTTATGCTCTTAACCTGCAAAATGATACCCAAATACAGAATATGTGAAGAAAAGATACCCAGAACACAGAATAACAATGATTTTATTATTCAGAGAGTAATGTTCACTTGCCTCTTCGAGGGGGCAACCTCCAATATAGCAGAGCTCGATTACAAAATAAGACACGATGCTCCTCACAGGGAGTCTCTATCCTTTATATATGACTCATACATGCAATACCACGAATCAATACCGTGGGTTTTATTAATACCATCTATCTAATACTACGGCCCATTTGCAACTAACTGTGGTCCTGTCATTAATTGCGGGTTAACCACTTACAAATATTAATATGGGCTTTATTGACTCTTGACTATGACTTGATACCATTACATAAATAAGGGGGTTAGGGTGGGACCCTAACAATTGCACTCATCACCCACTACAGGACATTCAGGCTTTCAGAAGACGTATGCTCGCACTAGAAGATCATTTTTTTGCACAGGCATGAAAAAGGACATCCTTACTTTTGTAGCGGAATGCGATATCTGTTAGTGCCACAAAGGGGAGACAGTCAAAGCACCAGGCACATTACAACCATTGCCCATCCCGACATCAATATGGACGGAGGTTTCTATGGATTTCATTACAGGTCTTCCAAAGTCAAGAAACAAGTCAGTCATCATGGTGGTTGTGGACCGACTTTCTAAGTATGCTCATTTTTGTGCCCTACCCCACCATTTTACACCAACTTTGGTTGCTCAATCTTTCATGGATCAGATCTTCAAATTGCATGGCATGCCCACTTCTATTATGTCTGATTGTGACCCGATCTTCACCAGTAATTTTTGGCAGGAACTCTTTAGGTTACAAGGCACCCAACTAAAACTCAGTACTTCCTTTCATCCACAAATAGATGGTCAAACTGAAGCCATCAACAAATGTCTGGAAACCTACCTTAGGTGTTTCACTTCAGAAAAGCAACATCTTTGGGTACAGTGGTTACCTCTAACTCAATGGTGGTATAACACCAACTATCATGCCACCACCAAAGTGACTCCCTATGAAGCAGTTTACGGTAAACTCCCTCCTTCCCCTACGTCTTATATCAAGGGGTGTTAAAAGGTACAAGCAGTGGATCAACTCCTACAAAACCGCACAACCATTCTCGCCCATCTTAGAGAGAATCTTCATCAAGATCAAAACCGCATGAAGCAATAGGTAGATCAGCATCGCTTAGAGCACCAATTTCAAGAAGGGGATCAGGTATTTTTGAGGCTGCAACCATATAAGAAAACACTCAAAGACAAGGGTTGTCAGAAACTATCTCCAAAATTCTACGCACCATATCAAGTACTTCAGTGCATTAGAGAAGTGGCCTACAAGCTAGCTTTGCCACCCACTGCAAAAATCCATCCAGTTTTCCATGTCTCATGCCTCAAGAAAGTGATTGGGAACAATTGTAGAATTCAAACTAGTCTACCTAAATTGGATGAAGAAGGGTCAATCTGGCTCCAACCTAAATAGGTCCTAGACACATGAGAACGGCACCTGCGTGGTCGCATGATCAAGGAAGTCCTCATTAAGTGGAAAGACACCTCTCCGGAAGATGCAACCTAGGAACTAACCACTATTCTTCAGCAGTTTCCGCAGCTTCAGCATTGAGGACAAGGCTATTCTTAAGGGGGAGGGCATGTTAGGGTCCCACCCTAACCCCCTTATTTATGTAGTAGGATCGAGTCCTAGTTATAGTTAAGTAAAGAGTCAATAAAGCCCATATTAATAATTGTAAGCGGTTAACCTGCACTTAATGACGGGACCACAGTTAATTGAAAATGGGCCATGGTATTAGATAGATGGTATTAATAAGAACCATGGTATTGCATGTATGAGTCATATATAAAGGATATAGACTCCTTGCGAGGAGCATCGTGTCTTATTTTGTAATTGAGCTCTGCTCTATTGGAGGTTGTCCCCTCAAAGAGGTAAGTGAACATTGCTTTCTGAATAATAAAATACTTGCTATTGTTTCTCACTATTCTATGTTCTGGGTATATTTCTTCGCATATTCTATATTCTGGTATCGTCTTGCAGGTTAAGAGCATAATAGATGTCTTGCATGACTTGCTCAAGCCATTTTGTCTCACATTGGTACATGTGCAAATTGTATGTAACATCTTGTCAAGTGGAAGTTCAAGTGTCGATAGTTGGATGTAACATTCATAGAGTAGATGAAGAGTCATGAGGGTAGATGAACTATCATAAAGGGGAATGTGAAGGGTCACCCCACCCTTTGCTATAAATAGAACCTCATAACTCATTGTAAAGGCTTTTGGTCAGCCAAGCTTCCAATAGGACTATCTTAGAGAAAGCTTGGACAATATTGTAATGAGCCTTGGCTTTGCCACTGCGCAGAGCTAGTATATCTCTTTGGAGGAGTAGGCGGCTGTGACTGTAATGTTCCACTGTCGGAACTAGTGGTTGGTCATGGATGTATTGTATGACTAGAACTTACACTTCTTAATATAACAAAGCCAACACATTTCATGCATATGTTGTATTGTATTCCAGTTATCTTGTTTACTCTAAATGATATATGTATTTGTTTTCTTACGCATGTATGTATGGATTATTCTGTATAAGTATGTATGAATCTTAGCGAAATGTGATGATTGGTTTAACCATCACTTTAGATTGTTAGCTAACTTTCTTTCCAGTTTGTGATGCATCTTTGCTTGTGTGTTCCCTTCCAAGTTGTGTGCTATCACAGCTTTCCAAGGGGTGAACTCACCCCACTCTTCATGTGTTAGAACCATTCTTGTAACTTCCTTGACTTAATGCACCTGTCACACCCTTGCTACCAACAGGGAAATCTTACTTTCCTCTGTGCGAAACCATGGTCAAGGTGATACCGTACAACCGACTACTAGGACTCCTACACCAAATGGTCTGAGGTCTAATTGGGACTTTCTACCGAGGATATCCCTTGACATGTTGGCGGTTCCAGCAACATCAACATTTAAGAGAAAAAAAATTTGGCGTAAATCACATGGTAATACATTTGTTGACGCGTAAATCACATGGTAATCCCAGGGGTCCACCTACCCTTCGTTCAAGGGACCACTAATAAGATCAATAGGATTCTCTAGAAGCATAATGTTCCCTCGACCTTCAGCCCCCTTAACACCATTCGTAAGTCCCTCCATTCAGTGAAGGATCCTATCGACCCTAAGGACATGAAGGGTGTTTATGTTATTCCTTGTTCCTGTGGGACCCCCTATATTGGTGAAACTAAACGCCCTATTAATCAAAGGATTAATGAGCACGTAGTTAACCTAAAACATAGGAGAACCAAGTCTTCCACACTTGCAGAGCATGCGGAGAAGACCAAACATCATGTGTGTATTGAGGAGGCCAATGTTATTGCTAAAGTTGCACAGTTCCATCACCGAAAATTTAGGGAAGCCATTGAGATCGAAAGAAGACCAAGTAATCTCAATAGGGATGATGGTTGGAAGATTAGCAATTGCTGGATTCTGGCCCTCTCTTCCTAATCATTTCTTCCCCTTCCTCCCCTCCCTCTATTTATAGTTGGTTATAATTTTCTTATATTAATATTTTCTTAACCTACTCTCTTTAGCCTTAATACTTTGATCCTCTTTAGGAATCTCCCTTGATTTCTTATTTTTGAGTGATTATCCTTTCCTTGACTATATATACTCTTATAGCTAAGTTAAACAACTTTACTAATAAATCCATATAATTTAGTTACCTTCAATAATAATACTATTATTATAACACTATTATAGTAATAATAATAATACAATAAATCCTTATTATTACTAATTTCCCTAGTTACCCTAACCATTAATTATTAGAATAATACTTCAACATGAATATAATAGTATCTATTATTACCTCACTAGTCGAATATATATAGTATAACAATAATTAATAATATTTTTGTTAATATTAAATACTTTCAATTACTAATATCCCTAGATCTATTGATACTCTGACCCATTAAATAACATTTCTATTAAATTTATTGATTAGTTACCTTGCCATTATTAATAAATTAACCTTATTATTATAATAATATTTTATGAATTATTATCATATCCTCTTGATTAATAACTGTTAATTTTCCTAGTTCCATTATTTTAAGTTATCATTTTTATCAATTTTATAAATATTCCCCAGTAGTATCTGGGTATTAAAATAATATTTTTAACATATTAATTATTCAATTTGAATAGTCAAGTCTAGTCGTTTCTTGGTCAAAATATTAGCCATTTTTTTTTCCAGTATGATCTATTATAGTCATTATTCTAGCCGTTGGAAGATCTGCTCTCCCTATTTAATTCTGTAGCCATGATCTGATTATTCAACTTGTCCTGACGATGAACCACACTCGTTGGTTCGAAACGCGTTGACAAATGTATTACCATGTGATTTACGCCGAAATTTTTTTCTCTTAAACTCGATATGGATCACAGAAGCCTCAATTCAACTAACGTCAACATTTCTAGTGCTAGAAGGAGGGATAGAAGACAAGTTGTGTCCTCTCATCATGTTTTGAACCTTTTCACATCTCTCAGGGAGTCTGGCACTCTCAACCCTCCATGATGTTTTTCACATGCCGAACCTTTCCACATCATGAGGGAGATTTTTTATCTCTTGTCTACATACAAGTATGGTGGTGAAGGTGAAGTGGCCTAGCCTGTGTTATCACATGACTTCCTTTCCATTCTTGATGAGGAAGATGGATGTTCTAACGAGCAAGCCAGTCTTTTGCTTGCATACACACTTTATGAATCCTCACATTGATGGCTATGCAGCCTACCAGCTGACAGCGTGCACTCACTTGAGCACTAATGTGATCTCATTGAAGATACTTTCCATCATTTTGATCCAGAACATATTGACCATTAGCAGTGCTTCTGTGTTTTGCAGTTTCAAGCTCCGAAGAGCTAGATGAAGTTTCAATATCTCATTGACAGATTTGAGTATTGCCTTATTAAATCCATCAATCCCAAGAAGAAGTATGAGCCCAAACCTCACTCAGCATACTTCAGTGATGGAGATGCACAATCACAGATGGATACGGTCACTGTCACAAGTGACTATCTGCCATCCCCTCATCAAACAACTCCACCACTACAGAGTGATGCGGGAGAATAGGCACACACATCAGTTCAACTGTCACATCTTCCTAGCATCACTTCACTTAATTTTCGCACAGATTTGGTTGTGAGTCCATCGAGTTGTCATATGCATTTTGTACCACAACCTCCATCTTCATACTCGGATGATCCTCCAGATGATACTATCTTGTGTTCTTCCATTTCAGACTCTACACTTGTTGTGAACGAGGATCAAGCCATTGACAGAGTTGGTGTTGCACAACCAACATGTGTTGTCATTCATGAAGAGTATGACTGGGAGCTTGAGTATCAACACTCGGTGAAGGATGACTCCCTTCTATCTGAGCCCCCTCCGTTATTTCCTGACATATTTGGTGAACCTTCCATCCATGATTTCACATGTGTATCTTCATCTATGGATGCATCCATTGTTGATCACTTGCAAGACATACCAGATTTTAGTCCATCATCTGACAATGGAGAGGATAAATTATTCATTGAAAATCCACTTGAATTTTCATCTGCCTTTTTCAGAAGCACAGAGGATGAATTTGTCTACTTCTCATCTACCCCTCTATTTGATTTATTAGATCATGAGGATGCTGATGAAATCGTGATTTTTCTGGTCATAGCTATCGTGATCCATTTACTCTCATATTCGATCACGATGATGATTCTATTGCAATTGATTTTTCGAAGCCACCTATCTATGATGATCTATGTGACGACAAAGTCGAAACCCCACAGACTGTCGAGGCACTTCAGCCCAAGCTAATGGTTATGTCTAATCCTGAGGTTTGTTTCACTTCCGATCAGAAAATTGTTGAATCACCTGAGGCTCCTCATCATTCATCTGTATGCATTGAAGATCAATCTCACACAAAGATCATGCTTCCTCCACTCGAATTGCATGATCCCATCTCTCATGCATTGGAGGAATCTTACATTGCAAGCACACGTGCATGAGTCAAGTTGTCTTTGTTTCTTTCATTTGCTTGTATGTTACAGTCAAGAGTATATGTATGCTTCACAGCTGCATGTAGTGTTTCATAGCACTGTGACAAGTCCACGGAGCACATTTCATGTACTTGCACCGTACACTTTTAAACATGAATTGTGTTTCTCTTCATCGTTATATCTTTCTTGTTTTTTGGTTCACACAACTGGGTTGCTCCCAGACCAAGCCTTCACCAACATGGGTCAAGCCCAGTAGCTAGTAGAAATTGTACAAGGCCAGACACGCAGCCTGATGGGCTCAGAAATTGTACAATACTGTTAGACATGCTTCCTTGAGAAAATTGTGCAGTTTGACCCAAGACAGCTGCTCAGCCCAAAAATTGTGCAATCCTAGGAGACAGTCACCTGTTCCTCCCAAAAATTGCACAATCCCTCTGGGACAGTCATGTTGGGTATGGAATCCCCCCAAGGCATGTTTTGGGGCTCAAAGCCCAAGTTTTGACCCAATATTGTTGTAAAGACTTTGTGAATTGCGGGTGCGGGGCACGAAATGTATGATAGAGTCATAGGGTTGTCCGCCCTAGTTTTGTAATGTAATGGCAGCTGGATAGACCTACCCATGTTCTGTGGACCATGGAATTGTATAAGTAGAGCGAGGCTCTAATAAGAGAGGTAGTATAAGGGATTGGGTCGCAAGTGTAAAGTGTGTCTTTGGGTCATAGAGTAGGAGAAGGCTCTGCAGCTGAGTGTGCAAAGGCCTAGTAGTCCACAACTGAGTGCACAAATCCCTGCAGCTGAGTGCGCAGGGTGGAGTCGAGTTTTTAACCAAAGGGGGAATTAATAAAGAAAAGTTTAATATCAATTTGTGTATTTGTTCTTGGGTTAACGCATGTTTGATATAAATTTCAAATATAATTTTTATTTACTGCATGCACCTGTATGAATGGTTTATGTTGTTAAGTATAACTTAAAGCACGCAAGTAGGCTAAAATAATCAACTAACATTGGAATATCAGTAAGGACTTGGGTAATAACGTAGAAATGCAGTGTTTGGCCCCTGAGTAGGGCTACACAAAGGCAGTATATCAGGCTGCGAGGTATGTGAAAGTGCGCAAAATGACTTGAGCACAGGTTTGAACCGCGGACCACTTGAACTCATCAAACCTCTCCAGGGTGTAGAAAACTAGTTCTAACACCCTCCCATACTACTTCGGGTGAGACCTCAGTCCACACTTTGTGGACTATTGTTGAAAGGGCCAGTAGTACCAGGATTTGTTTGGCTAACTTAACTCTAAACCTGGGTTAAGCCCCAATAAGCCAACAAATGGTTTCCTTGCCAAGACTATGATCTGCATAAGAGATGTTTGATTTCGTATCGCTGAAATCTGAAAAAGAAAGGAATTGAAGAGTGGTTGGACAGAAATATTCACGAGTTCGCGGTGTAGGAAAATAGGAATCTGCGGTTATCAAAGGAAGAGTGGTTAGATTGCTACTTATATACAGAAATCCACAAAATTTTCTTTGCATCCTTCCCCTCTGAGCTGTACGAGTGGATCGCGAAGCTAGCAGACAGTTAAGGAAGGTGTAGGCTTGACAAAGCTATTGTGTGGACTCCAGAGTTTGTGCGCTGATTAGAAGCATTAGAAGATAAGATCATGCACGTTGTGGACCATTGGCTCGATTGAATTATAGGATGGTTTGTCACCGAGTTCACGGTAGATACTTTAGTTAGCTATAATGAGGCGGAACAACACTTCCTCAAAGGGCTGTGAGGTAAGTACGTTAAATCTTTGAACACTTGGATTAAGATGCTACTGTGTGAAAAATGGGTTATGTGAATAAATTGATGTTTGGGGCTACACGAAGTGGGAGGATCTACAAAAACGAAGGTAGCGCAGAATTAAAGACTAGTCCCTTGATTTCACCTCCACGGGAAAGTGAGGAGGAGCTCGCGAAAGTTTCACCAAGAAGTGTGATTAGTCTAATAAGGTAGCGAATTCCACGCATACCACCCCTGCCTACACCACCACCAATTTCACCTATTCACCCCCATCTTTGCCCACACCACCTCCGCCACCACCACAGTTTAATATAGTGAGTGTGATAAAGTTGCTGGTGTTCAAAGGAGTAGGGAATGAAGATCCGGACTAGTTTTGGTTCATGGTAAAGACTATATGGGAAGCGCAGGGCGTCACGGATGACAATATAAAGAAATCAACACTGGTTAGTGCCTTGCAAGAATGTGCACAGACTTGGTACATCAAGCATTCCAATGACAATCCAAATGCAGGGATCATAGATATCCAAGTTGTGATAAGCAGGGAATTTAGTAGGCCAAAATTAGAGACACAATCGATTATCGGATTTAAGGAAATCACGATTCTTCCAGGTGACACCACGCATTGTTTGTAGCATCGATAACGCCACATCTAAGGAACACACTGTCAAAGCAGAATCTGTCAACTCAGGCCGAGGCCTTGGAGATTACAATGAGGCTGCATGAGATCCTGATACAAGATCCTAACTTAGGAGTCCAACAGATCCACGCGCAGTTGAAAAACTTGTGCCTTTAGATGCATAGTTCGAAAAAAGATAGGACTGCTCGCCCAGAAGCACGAGAAGAGGTATGGTACGTAAAGTGCAATGGCTAGGGACATGGCAAGGACCATTGTCTAGTATTCGCAAACTACCTGGTGGGAGCAGGACCAATGCCATTGAGACCAGATGCACAAGCAGGACCTCGCATGACGTCTGTCTTATGGTGCGTGATTTTTCATATAGGAGGGAAGCATGTTATAGATAACTGCCATCTATTACAGAAGTATACACAAACGTCCTAGTAGTTGTTCTGTAATTTCTACAAGTTAGTAGGCCATGATGAGTGCACCTATAGAAGTTATGAACTGATGATGGATCGAACTCCTACCTACAGAGTTCAGACTGAAACACAGGCCCTCGATCAAAATGCAGGGATGGCGCACACTAGATTTTAGGGGCACGAAAGAGGTCGAGGTGGAATGGGACCAGGAAGAGGTCGTGGATAGCTGATCTATTACAATTGCAGAGGGCCAAGGCATTATCTCCGTGATTGTACAAACTTGATGAGACCATCATGCCTATATTGTACCCAGTTTGATCATGAGACGGAGGATTGTCCCACGCTGGATTCAGACAAGGAGATAGAGCGATGGCAGAACCAGTTACATGAGGTAACCACGCTCAACTACAACATGATTACAAGGTCCTTGTGCTACGTGAAAACAAAGGCAAGAGACCTACCTATGTATGATGGATTGACCGAGGTGGATGATTTCCTAAACAAATTTGAAAGCGAAGTACCGGAATAGCAGTGTTTCGACGCTTTGAAATGGGCACTGCGTACTACGCTCGTAAGATGGTGGGGTACACATCAAAGAAGTTTTGAGGACTGGCGCAAATGCAGAAAGATGATGCTCATGTGGTTTAGAGCCTTAGAGGTGGATGAAATCTAGGTATTACGAAAGAAACAGTCTGCACGCCCACCTCTCCAGATGGGTACAGGCATATGCTGCACAACTTGCACGAACGCGCACCGTCCTTATGATAGGAAATATGACCAAAAAGTAGGAGCGGGCAAGATGATGGTGTGAATGATGACTAGAAAGTATGGTAGGACCAAGTATGCAGAAGCATATTCACACAGAAGCTTTGGACAAAGTACGCGAAGCACTGAACACGGTCCACCATATGAAGCGAACTGACTGGAACCTACATGTACCAATGGTTCTATGGGCTTATAGGACCATGTCCAAAAACTTGACCGCAAGGGCACTTCTGAAGCTGAAGTATGAAGCAGAAGCTATAATCCCTATGGAGCCTGCAAAGCCTAGTCCGCGCATAGTAGCACCCGTAGATACGATGGTTCGTGAAGCCCAAAAATAAGAAATCACACAGCTGCAAGAAACTGAACGCATGGGACTTGAGGAAGAAATCCAATAGGGAAACCTTATACTCCACGAACTTGAAGAAGAAAGGGTACGATTAAGGAAGAAATGTGCTTTGATGGACGTGGAAGTCAAGAAGTTGGAGAATGATATCAAGGAATATTTTCTCACTGAAAAAACTAGGATGGTAAGGCAAGGTGCGTATGATCATGCTGACAAGTTTGAGAACTATCGCTATAAATTGATTAGTCTGATGCCTTGGCTTGGACCGCATATTGCTAAGCATAGTGACCAAGGTAGCACATTTCAAATGGTGAAGTGTGCGATGCTGACTGTAACAATACAAGGTGGGGATTCCTCAAGAACCATGACGAAGGACAGGATGGAACTCCACATGGGTAGTGGAGCCACCTGACTAACTAGGGGAAGGACAGTCTTGGCGCTCCAGGAAGTTGGAAGGGAGTGTGTGACTATAAACTATTCTACCTGGGAGTTGCGTGATATTAGAGATGCGCACTGAAGCAGAGAGTCACAAGGTCCTCGACCGCACACGGAGGGTTGCGCTGCCGTGCGGGTTGGCCAGAAAGTGACCGTTGAAGTCACTATTCACGATGGGATGCTCGACTTGAGGCCAAATTGAGCAGGCGGTGGGCATTTAAGACGTGATTTATGGGTGAGATTTGGGAAAATCTGCCACTAAGGGAGCATTAATGAACTAGATTTGGGAGGAACGATCTAATTCGAATACAAAAAGTGCTTAAAAAACGAAGGGTTGCCCAGCAAATGACTCTTGGTCATTTGCAAATTGAGCGATTGAACAGAGCCCTGAGTATTATGAGCCAAGCATTGATTGAGACCCTGAATTCACGAGTGACAAATTGCAGCACAACTACAATGATAACAACTAAGGATGGTCTGGGAATAGAAGAGGTAACCGCCAGCGAGGCTGCATAGGCCCTAACCATGGAGGATGTTCTAGAAGGTGCTGGGTTTGTGGCAGAGATACCCAAATCACCGCGTACACCAAGACCCAAGAAGGATAAACAAGAATCGACTCCTGTATGCGTGTCCCCGTGGAACCCGCTGCACAGCAAACTGTCGATGGAAGACAAGGGTAAAGTTTTCACCATCGAAACAGATGAAGAAGAAGAAGATTTATAGGCCCTCACCATCACAAAGGAAGAAAACGAAGGCATGGAGGTGGATATTCAATCTATGAACTCTGCGACAAAATTGCCCGCCTATCCCCCTGCAAAAATGGAAGGCCAAAGTGCCCAAGGACCTGGACGAGACCAAGAGTTACCTTTATCCAAAATGGATTTTGGATAGACTCCTAAGTCTAAGTGTTCCTCACAGAGGAAAATGAAAGTCCAAGGAAGTTCCTAGAAATAGCCCCATGGCAGAGATCTTTTCATTCTAAATCTACTACAACTTGAATGGGCAAAAATGGACTTAGGATACAGAAGTTATCGTAGAAAGAAGATGTCGTTTGTTCTTTGGGAAAAGACGAAAAATCCCCTAAAAATGGAAAAAAACAATTATAAAGGGAAATTTCATTGGAGATGGTCTAAGAGGCGGACTTAAGCGGAGGCAGAAGAGACCCCGATTGTTGATCCCCGACATATCGGGTCGGAGGCAGGCACATACACATGACATAAGGTAAGGGCCTCGGACCGATGCAATATTACAATCGCCGATATCAGTGGATCGGCATCGGCGATGGCATGAGACAAGGGACGGACCCCCGGGCTAATGCGACTTGTGATTGCGATATATCGCATCGTAGCGATGTAAAAGGGGTGATATACATGCGACTAGTGATTAGCAAAAGCTAGACCTGATGGGTTTTATAAACACAACTTTATAAAATTTGAGTTTTGGTAAAAGGGATTTCCTGTGTATAAGCTTGTTTAAGTATAAAAACCAAAATACAAAGGAAAGACGCCCGAAGCGATAAAGCGGACCTGAAGGGGAATTATAGGCATGATTTATAAAATTTGAGTTTCGTAAGCAGGATTTTAGGTGGGCCTCAAACGGTAAATGGTATTGGGCCGGCTCCGCCCAATCCCATACAATGAACGATGCGTGGCTAGTGGAGGAGAGAGGAAAACTGCCTTTTCGGGGCGGGTAACCTCCATACCCTTAAGCCGCTCGAAATCGCGTATTGACCGTTGGATCGGGGATCCCATAGATCGACGGTGGGGCTTGCGATAGCAGTCAAAGGTGGACCTGATGTGATTATGGGGTGGATGTGATAAATTTTGAAGTCCGCTAGAAAGTGTTCTGTCGGGTTTTTCACGTATTTCCCGTGTATTTTGGATTTTACCCAAAACTCTTATGCGATGCGATATGCTACCTAATGGTGGACCCGATAGGGATTTTAGGGGCGATTGAATGGAATTTCATGTCCAGATTTCACGTCTGATAATGTATTTTCCATAAATCTCTGTGTAATGAAATTTTCTCCATTTTCGGATTTTTTGCCTAAGAGAAGGGCCCGAAACCTCTATAACCACTCCAAATCCTCATGCCACGCTACAAGTGAGCGTTTTTATAGGAAATGATGCATTTTGAAGACACAAAGCCACAAAGCCAGATGGCCAATCAAACTGACAAGAAGTAGGGAAGCCGCAGAGGCACAAAGAGATGATGATATGCAGAGAAATGGCTGGGGTAGTCGAAAAGCTGGAAAAGTACCTCAAAGGAGGCAGAGAGCTCAATTGAGAGGAGGCAGAAGCAAGGGAGTAGAGAGAACAAAAGCTAATGCGTAGAGCAGATGAGGGGCGCTTGGAGGTAAAGTGATCCATTGGTGCACACAGAGGCTGAGAGAGAGCTCAAAGAAGCCAGAGCCAAGAGACAGAGCCACAAGCCAAAGCCAAGAGCTAGAGCCAGAGCTAGAGACAAAGCCACAAGCCAGAGCCAAGAGCCAGAGCCAGAGCCAGAGCCAGAGCCACAACGGAGAGCCAGAGCTAGAGCCAGAGCTAGAAATCCAAGAGATTCAGAGCCAGGGATGAGATGGTGTTCTAAGCCCATTTTTTCTGTGTGAAATAGTGGAGTTGAGAGTGGAGCTTGTAAAAGAACTTATACCATAATCCCAGAGGGCCTAGTTGAGTTGACTAGAGCTCAAGGAGACTTAGCCCAGGAGTTTTGGGTAGACTCCATATTATATTGCTATTATGTGTGTTTGTTATTTACTGCATTGTTCCACTGTTATATGTTTTACATCAGTTCAAGAAAATCATCTTACAATACATAAATAGTTTTAAAATAAACACAAGCATACAAATATTTTCAAGCACATATTTAATTCCACATTGGTTAATCATAAAGACTTGGGAATATTTAAGCTTTGGAAGTGGGAGAGGTTCTTGTAAGTTAGATAAGAAGCCTAAGTGCCCCATTTCAGATCAGGTGGTATCAGAGCTTAAGATTGATTAACCATACCTTCAAAGAAGGTTACATTAGAATGCTTGATTGACAGAGCAAAGATTGCTTGTCTGAAAGGTGTTTAAACAGTCAAAGGTTGATTGTATGCTTGTTTTCAAACTGACTATTGTTTGAGTTTGTAGAGGTGAAGGGAAAGCTATTGATAGCTCAGTCCATGAAGGACAAGAAGGAAGAAGGGATGAAGGTTGCTTAAATAAGCTCTTTAGTAATCTTGTTGAAGTTCTTTTGTTCATTGGTATAATGACAACTTCTACAAGTGAGTCCTCAAACTCCTCTTGTATCACAAGACTCTTTGATGAAGACATGAAGCAAGACTTGTTCATTATGGTGGACAAGGTGAGAGAAATGTGTGAGGAGGGAAGGAAGAGAAACATACTTAGAGAGTAGTTAAATTCTGTGGAGGAAGAGAAGCAGTTGCTTTCTAAAAATTGCAGGAAATGGAGAGGCAACTTCATATTGCAAATATGAACCTGAGAAGGATGCATGAGTTGGAGACATAGCTCTTTGTTTCCCAAGAAGCCTTGGTCAAGTATCAGCTTGATGAAGAGGTAAACCATTACAGTTTGTCTTCAAATTCCTCTAAGAATGCTTATATTGGTTCTTTTGAAAAACATACTAGAGGCATAGGTTCCAAGCTAATGTCCAAGATGGGCTATGAAGGAAAGGGCTTGGGAAAGCACGCACAAGGTATTGTTGAACCAATAATGGTTGAGGAAAGACCTAAGTATTTGGGTCTTGGCTATGAACAATATTATGGAAAATGTTCCAAAGCTGCCATGAAGGCCATTGAAATAGTTCCAAGAAGGAGTTTCATTTCAGGTCCTCTACCTCAAGAGTGTGAAGATTATATTAAGGAGGAATGAAATGGCTTGAAACATCATTTGCAGGATGCAGGTGTTCAGAAGCACACACTTGAACCAGAGAGTTGTGGAGACTCTAACAACCTTGAAGAGATTGATGGTGTTCCAAAGGGAGCCACTTCTTCATTTGCTTCACCTCCTCATGAAGGCAATAAAGGTGAAAGACAAAGGTATAAATCTAGCTCTAATCATCTTCCTTTTGATTTTACAAAGCATGATAAATTTCCACATAGATATGGGAAAAGAATTACATGTTCCTTTTGTGGTTTGGATAACCATCATGTTTCTAGATGTTGGAAGAGAATGGCCACATATAGGAAACTTTTGAAGGAAAGGAAGCAAGAAGACAAAAGTCCATTGGACAGGGAAAATCATGTTGTAAAGAGGATGCACATGCAGTGCACTTATTGCCATAAGCAAGGGCATCTTGATGAAAGGTGTTGAGATCTGAATCCAACAATGCTTCCACAAAAGCTGAAGAAAGTGGAAAGAGAAGATGGCAGAAATGGAAAGGAAGATTCCATGAATGATGTGTCCCAGGATTCACATGTTGATGTTGATGCGCAGCCAAAGGTAGTACCTTTGAAAGGGATTGGTGAAGAATGGTTAGAGTTCTTATACAATTAATATTGCATGTCTATTGATGCATCTATATGCATTTCTTTGTTGATGGAATGCAAGTTGCAGGATTTTACCAAGAAGGTGAATGGAGAAGTTAAGTAGGAGACTCACTTTGTTGCTGCAACATTATATTTCATTTCAACTTCAAAAGTACAGTGTACTTAAGAGAGAGTTGAAGGATGAAATGCATGCATAAGTTTGAGGTGCATGAACACAGGGGTAGGTTTTAACCCCGTATAGAAATTACCTGCATACGAATTCTAAAACACAGAAAATAAACATTGCGAGAGCATAACACATAAAACACATATACACAGATATTTTCCCCTAGATCCCAAAACCGGGACTACCAGCTTGATTTTTCATTATGTTCCTTTCAATGTTACAATACATATTTATACATGCCGAAGCATCGCGTCCAATACCATGGACCGAAAATCATCGCGTCCAAAAAACATGTGCGAAAATCATGCACAAAACCATAGGTGGGTCCGCCCAACCTAACATAGGTTCCAAAACCAAAATTTTCCGGGGCGCTGCCCCGAACCCCATAAAGTGGGGTTACGGGTGCCCCTCAAAACCCCTGTGACCTCCCCCCCACTAACCCCCGGTTAACTACATGGGCTAGTCATGGAAAGAATATAACACAACCCAACACTCTCCCACTTGTTGTTTTCTTTCCACATGGGGCCACAAGAGATCTTAGTCATTTATCCAGCCCTACAACGCCCATTGTTTCTCTACACCAAGAGAACTTCTCAAAGCTCACAAAGTTTTTCAATGCATCTGCAGTATTCTTCAAAGTGTCCACCTTTACAAGCAACACCTTTTTGTCTTCTATCATATCCCTCACAAAGTGATACTGAACATAAATGTGCTTTGTCTTTGAGTGATATGCAGGGTTCTTTGCCAAGAAAATTGCACTTTGGCTATCACAGTCTATCCTTATAGCTTCCTATACTAACCCCATACTTGAACACAATCTTTGCAACCAAACTGCTTCCTTGCTTGCATGAGTGGCTACCATGTATTCTACCTCTGTAGTTAATAGTGCCACTACAGATTGTTTCTTACTCATCCAACTGACTGCACCCCCAAATAGGTTAAACACATACCCACTTGTAGATCTTCTCTGATCTAGATCTCCAGCCCAATCTGCATCAATAACGGCATGAATATCCAACACTGTATCCAATCCTGGTCTTCCTTGGTAGCACAAACCATAATCACTAGTGCCACGCAAATACCTGAAAACCCGCTTCACTGCTGTCCAATGCTCCTTCCCTGGTTTTGACATAAACCTGCTCAATACTCCCACTGCATGTGCAATGTCTGGTCTAATACAGACCATTTCATACATCAGGCTACCGACTGCACTTGCATATGGAACACGGGACATGTTCTCTTCCTATTCTTGTGTCTTGGGACACTGTTCAACAAATAACCTCACACCTACAAGAATAGGAACCTTCACCGGTTTACTATCCTGCATATCAAAACCTCTACAGTATTGTCTCGACATACTTCCTCTGGTTTAACAGAGCTTCCGCTTTTCCTGATCTCTTTTAATTTCCGTACCCAAATATAGTTTGCAGCACCAATATATTTCATGTCAAATTTGGAGGATAATTGGGTCTTCAAATCCTGGATAATTTCTTTATCATTTCCAACCAGCAACATATCATCCACATACAAGACCAAATAAATAACATGGTCACCAATTAATTTAAAATACACACAGTGATCTGCTTTGCTTCTGGTGAAGCCAAGTCCTCGTATAAATGTATCAAATTTATGATACCACATCCTTGGTGACTATTTTAACCCATAAAGAGACTTCTTTAACTTGCATACTAGTTCTTTCTTACCCATCACCGCAAAGCCTTCAATTTGCTTCATGTAGATCTCCTCTTCCAAATCCCCGTGAAGAAATGTTGTCTTCACATCCATCTATTCTACCTCAAAATCAAAAGCAACAGTAACAGATAAATGTAATCTAATAGAAGTTACCTTGGCAACAGGAGAAAAATTATCACTAAAATCAATTCCCGGCACTTGGGAATAACCTTTTGCAACCAACCGAGCTTTGTATTTCTCCACTTTTCCTTCTGCATTTGTCTTCTTTTTGAACACCCATTTGTTGCCAATGGGTTTCCTCCCAGCTGGCAACTCCACTAGATCCCAAACCTCATTTTTGTGCAAAGATGCCATTTCATCAACCATGGCCTCTTTCTAGAGTTTTCCATCCTCTGAATCCACTGCTTCCTTCATAGTTCTAGGATCATCATCAGTAACAGATAAAGAAAAATTTGAACAGAAAGTAGATGGACTATACCTCTCTGGCTGCCTTATTTCTCGAACTGATCTTCTCACAACTGGAGTTTGTGGCTCTTCATCTTCTAATTCCTCCTTTGTTGTCGAGTCTGATTCTTCCTCCTTAAGCTCAAACTCTATCTTCTCAGGTTCCTTTGATTGGAATTCATGTTTAATAACATCTTTCACCTATCTGAACACCACATCTCGACTATACACAACCTTCCTTGTTACTGGGTTCTGAAGTTTATAACCCTTTAAACCATCCTTATACCCAATAAAGATGCACTTTTCAGATTTACTATCCAACTTGGTTCGTTTCTCCTTTGGAACATGTACATATGCATCACATCCAAATACCATTAGATGTGAAAGAGAGGGTTTCTTACCAGTCCATACCTCATGTGGAGTCTTATCCTCCAACGTTGATGAAGGTGACCTGTTGACCAGGTAACATGCAGTATCCACTACCTCTACCTAGAATTCCTATCCTAACCCGGCACCACTGAGCATGCTTCTTGCCCTTTCCATCAATGTCTTGTTCATTCTTTCTGCAACTCCATTTTGCTGAGGTGTATATGGAGTAGTCTTTTGCTATGCTATACCACACTTCTCACAGAATTCTTCAAATTCCTTGCTGCAAAACTCTCCACCATTATCTGTCCTAAGCACCTTTATCTTCTTCTCTGTCTGATTTTCCACGAGAGCCTTAAATTCTTTAAACCTGTCAAAGACTTCAGATTTCTTCTTAAGAAAATATATCCATGTATTCCTTGAGAAGTCATCTATAAATGATACATAGTACACAGACTTACCCAGTGATGGAACCTTCACAGGTCCAAACACATCACTATGCACAAGCTCTAATATCTGTTTCGCCCTCTTGCCACCAAAGGGGAAACTCACTCGATTCTGCTTCCCATATACACAATTTTCACAGAAATCAAAATCCAGAGAGCTATTACTCATACCTTCTACCATACCTTTACCATGAAGTATTCGAAGGCCTTTCTCTCCAATATGTCCAAGCCTTTGATGCCACAACATGGTCTTCTCTCCAGAGACCACTAGATTTTCTACTCCACTTTGAAGAACCATAGAACTGTTTCACCCATTAACAACCGTGCTACCTTGCAGCTTGTACAGAGTTCCAATCTGAACTCCCCACATCAATACCAGTGCTCCCCGAACCATCTTGCAAGTATCGTTCTCAAACACTGTTTTTATACCTGCATCATCCAACTTGCTTACAGAAATTAGATTTCTGGCCAATGCAGTGATATGTAGAACACCTGGAAGTGTTCTAACTCTTCCACCTTGCAACTTCAACTTTACCTTTCGACGACCAATGATTTTAGCCTTCCTTTCATTCCCCAAGAAGACATCACCACCATCATATTTCTCATACTTGCAAAACCACTCTCTATGGGGAGTGAAGTGAAAAGATGCACCTAATTCAATCAACCATGCCTCATGATCTACATGTGTACTTGAAGAAGCCAAGTATACATCCCCACCTTCATCTGAGGTGGTTTTCGTCTCTGCAGAAGGAGCCTCATCAAATCCCTTTCCTTTATCATGATCTTTAGATTTACAGTCCCTTTTGAAGTGGCCTTCCTTTCCACATTTCGAGCACACCACCATTATAGGTTTTCCTAGAGATTTAGATCTCCCTCTAGATTTAGATCTCCCACTCGATGACTTATTTTTGTTTCTGTTCTGGGACCGTCCTTGTACAGAAAAGGCATCACCATTCTGGCTCTCCATATTTTTCCATCTCATCTCCTTCGTCAGCAACGCTGAGACTATTTCATCAAATTGCAAGGTATTTGCATTGCTACCTATTGCAATAACCAGACTACCCCATGAATCTGGTAGAGAACACAACAAACTGATGCACTTATCTTCATCTGAAATTTTAATACCAACAGATGCTAACTAACTTACCATGGTATTAAATGCATTCAGATGCTCTGTCACCGAGTCTCCATCTTTCATCGTCAGGTTATACAACTTTTTCCACAGGAACAGTTTATTCACCAAAGATTTAGATTGTTACAAAGTCCCTAACTTGTCCCACAAATCCTTCGTCGTAGCTTCCCCTGATATATTCAACAATACTGAATCTGAGACACACAATTGTATTGTGCTCTTTGCCTTCCGATCCAACTTCTTCCATTCTTCATTGGACATTCCCATTGGTTTAGTACCTGGATCTACCACGATCCACTGATCTTTATCCACCAACATATCCTCCATATTGAGTTTCCACAACTCAAAACTCTGACCATTAAATTTCTCAATCTCTATCTTTCCACTGCTCACCATCTGCTTTCACCACTAGAATCGTTCTCGCAGATCTCCCACTGAACAGGGTCTACCATAGGCTCGAGCGAAACCCCTCAGCAAAAAGGCATTCCCTTGAAGCCAAAACAACTCTGATACCAAATGTAGGTTTTAACCCGGTAAAGAAATTACCTGCATATGAATTCTAAAACACAGAAAATAAACAATGCAAGAGAATAACACATAAAACACATATACACAGATATTTTCCCCTTGATCTGAAAATCGGGACTACCAGCTTGATTTTTCATTATGTTCCTTTCAATGTTACAATACATATTTATACATGCCGAAGGATCCAATACCATGGAACAAAAAAACCATTGCGTCAAATACCATGGATCAAAAACTATTGCGTCCAAAAAACATGTGCGAAAATCATGCACAAAACCATAGGTGGGTCCACCCAACCTAACATAGGTTCCAAAACCAAAATTTTCTGGGGCGTTGCCCCAAACCCCATAAAGTGGGGTTACGGGTGCCCCTCAAACCCTCTGTGAACTCCCCCTCGCTAACCCCTGGTTAACTACGTGGGCTAGTCGTGGAAAGAATATAACACAACCCAACAACAGGGACACTGATGATTTCCTTGTATTTGAACATGTATGTGTAATTAACTTGCAGGTTTGATTGCTTTGACGTGCATCTGATGCAATATTGACTTGGGAGAAGTTAACTTCGTCTCCAAGATGGAGATAATGATGAAGTATTTCATCTTTTGAAAAAGAGTCCTAATGGTCTTTTTCTACGTGCTTGACTTGAAGGGTCATTTGTCTTAAAGGCATGTTTTGTGGGCTTGTTGTCTAGTCCATCATTTGTATGCAGATGTAAGACAAGGAGACATTCAAAAGATGTGAAATATGTTTATTTTGTTGAAGTAGGAGTTTAGGCCATCAAGTTGTTGTGTATGTTTCTGTTGTTTTTTAATAGTTGTTGTTGACAACTTTTCAAACAGGTACAAATGAAATTTTTGTGGAGAAGATGTACTTCACATTTGTTTGAGCTACATTGGATCAATGATCAAGGTAGAGAATTTCAAACTACCTTCTGTGACCATCTCAGCAAGAGTTGTGCATGAAGTCAAGGAGGAAAACAGTTCTTCCCAGGAGGACCAACACATCTAGGAAGGAGAGTGGTCAAAGGCTTTGGTTCAGAGGCACTATGCAAGGCAAGTGTATGGAGGTTGAAAGAAGAGGGTGTTGTTACTCTCATTTACTATTCAGATTAGTATATCAGTCTTTTGGAGACCAAAAGTTCTTTTAGTGGGAAGGCGTGATCCAAAATGGATTTTGGATAGACTCCTAAGTCTAAGTGTTCCTCACAGAGGAAAATGAAAGTCCAAGGAAGTTCCTAGAAATATCCCCATGGCAGAGATCTTTGCATTCTAAATCTATTGCAACTTGAATGGGCAAAAATGGACTTAGGATGTAGAAGTTATCACAAAAAGAAGATGCCCTTTATTCTTTGCAAAAAGAGGCAAAATCCCCTAAAAATGGAAAAAACCTCTTATAAAGGGAAATCGCATCAGAGATGGTCCAAGAGGAGGACTTAAGTGGAGGTGGAAGAGATCCCTATTGCCGATTCCCGACATATCGGGTTGGAGGCAGGCACATGCACAAGACATAAGGTAAGGGCCTCAGGCTAATGCGATATTGTGATTGCCGATATCAACGGATCGACATCAGCGATGGCATGAGACAAGGGACAGACCCCTGGGCCAATGCGACTTGTGATTGTGATATATCACATTGCAATGTTGCATCGCAGCGATGTAAAAGGGGTGATATACATGTGACTAGCGATTAGCGAAAGCCGGACCCGATAGGTTTTATAAACATGACTTTATAAAATTTGAGTTCTAGTAAAAGGGATTTCCTGTGTATAAGCGCATTTTAGTGTAAAAACTGAAATACAAAGGAAAGAAAGTCGAAGCAATAAAGTTGGACCCGAAGGGGAATTATAGGCACGATTTATAAAATTTGAGTTCCGTAAGTGGGATTTCGGGCGGGCCTCAAGCGGTAAATGGTATTGGGTCGGCTCCGCTTGATCCCACACAATGAACGACACATGGCTAGTGGAGGAGAGAGGAAAACCGCCTTTTCAGGTGGGTAACCTCTGTACCCTTAAGCCACCTGAAATCACATATTGACCGTTGGATCGGGGATCCCGTAGATTGATGGTGGGGCTTGTGATAGCGGCAAAAGGTGCACCCGATGTGATTATAGGGTGGATGCAATAATTTTTGAAGTCCGATAGAAAGCATTCTATCGAGTTTTTCATGTATTTCCCATGTATTTGGGATTTTACCCAAAATGTTTATGTGATGCAATATGCTGCCTAATGGCAAAGTCGATAGGGATTTTAGGGGCGATTGAATGGAATTTCACGTTCGATAGTGTATTTTCCAGAAATCTTTGTGTAATGAAATTTTCTCCATTTTCAGGTTTTTTACCTAAAAGAAGGCCCCAAAACCTCTGTAACCGCTCCAGATCCTCATGCCACACTGCAAGAGAGTGTTTTTACAGGAAATGATGCATTTTGAAGCCACAGAGCCACAGACCTAAATGGGCAGTTGAACTAACAAGGAGAAAAGAAGCCACAGAGTCGCAGAGAGATGATGATACGTAGAGAAATGGATGGGGTAGCCGAAAATCTGGAAAAGTACTTCAAAGGAGGCAGAGAGCTCAATTGAGAGGAGGCAGAAGCAAGGGAGTAGAGAGAGCAAAAGCTAATGCGCAGAGTAGCTGAGGGGCACTTGGAGGTCAAGCGATCCATTGGTGCACGCAGAGGCCAAGAGAGAGCTTAGAGAAGCCAGAGCTGAAGAGCCATAGCCAGAGCCAGAGCCAGAGTCAGAGCTAAGAGCCAGAGCCACGAGCCAGAGCCAAGAGCTAGAGCCAGAGCCAGAGCTAGAGTGAGAGCCGAGAGCCAGAGCGAGAACCGGAGCCAGAAAGCTAAGAGATTTAGAGCCAAGGATGAGATGGTGTTCTAAGCCCATTGTTTCTATGTAAAATAGTGGAGTTGAGTGTGGAGCTTGTAAAAGAACTTATACCATAATCCCAGAGAGCCTAGTTGAGTTGACTAGAGCTTAAGGAGACGTAGCCTAGGAGTTTTGGGTGAACTCCATATTATATTAATGTTATGTGCATTTGTTATTTGCTGCATTGTTCCACTATTATATGTTTTACATCAGTTCAAGCAAATCATCTTACAACACATAAACAATTTCAAAATAAACACAAGCATACAAATATTTTCAAATACATATTTAATTCTGAATTTGTTAATCATAAAGACTTGGGAATATTTAAGCTTTGGAAGTGGGAGAGGTTCTTGTAAGTTAGACAAGAAGCCTAAGTGCCCCATTTTCAGATCATCCCTCTAGACCCTGCTCCTCCCAGATGGCATTATGTTTGAAGGCATGCACCTGGGCTGCATGCGGACAATGAAATTTGAAGATTGGGACCTCGCTAACCATGAGAAGTTCCCTCACCTTAAGACCAGAAATCTCATGAAGTAGAACACCATGGGGATGGTGACAACATTAGAGCGACGGAAGTGGTTGCACGGTGTGGAAAAGGTCGGGTTGCTAAACTTACTATGGGTGCCGCATTTCCACTGCGCACAAATAACCATTTTCATGATCGTGCAACTACTATGCCTAGTGCATGATGGGTATTTATGGCTGGAGGAGCCCATCCCCATCATGGCAAACCTGATTCATCGCATCTCTCAGCTCCCATACAAAGAAAAGGACCCCGTGACCATATCAGAAGGAAAGGGAAGTGATTTTACCATCGTGGAGGCCATGAAGATGAAGTACAAGATGGAAAAGAAGAAAAGGGGCTACGCCATCTCCAACATTAAGGACAAAGTAGTCTACATAGCTACCCAAATCCTTGCAGGCAAAGTTATGCACAAGTTCCATGCTGACAAGGTACCTGTGTTGGTGGTTTCACTAGTCGAGTAGTGTAAGGAGAGGGTCCAATTTAACTGGTTTGAATTCCTCTACACAGAATTCTTAGAGAATTGTCACGAAGCCCAGGAGCAGGGTAAGAACTTCCACTATGCATGGCTATTGCTATCCATAGTGCTCGTAGCAGGGGAATTACTAGAGGACACTCAGTTCCCCATAATTTACAAAGAACTACCGGAGGCTGCAAAGTACACTTCGCTCTGGGCCACAAAGGATGCTACCAGGATAGGCGACAGAAAGATCTTCTGGGTGCTCATGGAGATGAACATCCGAATGTGGATCAACCGGAAGCCTTGCTTGTCGCCCACAGTGTGCAACAGTCTGCAGATGATCCGAAATGGATACTAAATCAAGAAGAAAATGTATTATAGACTCATGTGCAGGAATGCCAATATTATTTTTTGAAATGGATCGAAAAGATTGCGAATAATATATACATTTAACAATTGGAAAACATAACAATTCAACACATCAACACAGTAAATGATCAAGGAGTTCACTAGACTTCCTAACTACGTCTCCTGGTCCAGCTTTTAGTGTCGACCTCTATATTGTGTCTTCAAGAGCAAATTATTACAAGTGTGAGCTCAAACCGAGTCTCAACATAATAGTGAAAAAAACAATATGGATGTACTCAAAATCCTCAAGTCTACAAGAGTACACAACCGCTTCCTCTTGCTCTCTGTCTTCTGCTTTCTCTTCTGCTCCCTTCTCCTTTTCTTTGTCTGCCATAGAGTGGTTTTTAAGCCTCTTGGCCCTGTTTATTCACCTTCCCTCTTCGGGCTCTCTGGCTCTCGGCCACTGTCCCTTCATCTCATTCTTAAGCATTTAAACAATCATTGTTAACTCTTAAATCAGCAAGGCCATCTGTTTGTAACAGAAAGGACCACTAGCCCGGGTGAAATCCCCGAGAATATGTTTCTCTGTTTACACAGAGAAATACACCAAAACAGTGAGAATTTCTGCCAAGCCGAACTTCAAATGATATTGAATCCGACCTATAATCCTATCGGGTCCATTTTTGCATCGCTATCGCAAGTCACAAGTGCCCATCTGCCATGGTCTCCTTTGTATTTCGGTGTTATACAAAAATACATTAAAACAGCGAAAAACCTGACAAAACGCTACCTATCGGATTTCAAATTTTATAATGCCGCATCTATAACCCTGTGGGGTCCGTAAAATAGCTCATTCATCATCCATTGTTTGATTAGTGATCGATAATCCATGGCTGACAATCATTTCAGGCGAACCACTTGCACGAAGATTACTCGTCTGAAAAAGCGGTTTTCTCTCTCCTGTGGCGTGTTACATATCGGCTAGTGTATAGAATCAGGTGAAGCCTCTCCAATACCACTTACTGCCTAAAGCTCGCCTGAAATACTATTTACCATGGGACTCAAATCATATAAAGCTGTATTTATAAACCTTTTAGGTCCGTGCATATCGCGTAGTCTTCAGCCTGCTGGTTAAGTCCTCCCTTTGGAAATATTGCGATGCGATAATGTGATCTCCACCGTTGGATCTGTGCACTTGATCTGACGGCTCACGTTATGTTGCTAGATCACTGATCGCACTTCCCAATGGGTTACCTCCGATACGCTCCGCTGGCCTCTCCCAATGTGATATCCCGATTTAATCCGAGTTGTTGATCTAGTCGATCCGACGGCTCCGGTGCAATGATACTTCAACCTTCGCTTTACTTTGGTTCCCACCATTTTTTAGTGTTTTCCTCTTCGATAGTGTTTTCCGATAGTTAACATATATGAAGACTTAGACTTAGAGGTTTTTATATAAGATCCATTTTGGATCACGCCTTCCCATTGAAAAGCTTTTGGACCACCAAAAGTTGGTTTTAGGCATCGATCAAGTGAAGATACAGTTCCTTCACTTGCCCAATTTCTATCCATATTTATTTGCTTGGATTTGAATGTTTTAGTCCCATTCTCAGGTACTCAACATCCCTTAACGCATAGTTCTTACCTTCCTGTCTAGAACTGTGTCCTCCAGTAACTCATTGAGATACTTAGGCAACAAATCCCCAATAGAAGGCAACTGACTTTGCTCTTTAGGATCTTCAATTAATGAAGGTTCATACAATCTCAAGTTTTCTACATTAACGACTAAATAGATCTTCATATAAGTTGGTAAATCAAGGTGAAAAGCATTTTCACCAATTTTATCAAGTATCTTGAAAGGTCAATACCTTATTGGTTTTAGCTTCTTACCTTCACCTTGCATTCTGTCTTTGCTGATGTACAGCTAGACTTGATCACCAACTTGAAAACTATGCTCAACTCGATGCTTTTCATGTCTTGCCTTGTACTTGGCTTGACTTCTTTCCAGCTATTCCTATACTGCTTGGTGAATTTCCTGGATTTGTTCAACGAACTTGGTTGCTTTGTCCACATCACTGTGTCCATCAACTGCTATGTCTTTACCAAAGACAAAATCCAAGGAAGACTTTGGTATAAAACCAAAACAAGTCTCAAAAGTAGATCTCTTAGTAGAAGAGTGCTTGGCATAGTTGTAAGCATGATGCACATAACACAAATGCTCATCCCAAAGCTTGGGATGCTTGCTGCAATAACCTCTGAGAAACTGGATCACTGTCCTGTTGATCACTTCTATCTTACCATCTGTTTGTGGATGAAATGTTGTGCTCTTCTTCAACATAGTGTCCATCAACTCCCATAAACTTGACCAAAACTTCCCAACAAATCGAGAATCTCAATCAGATACAATAGAAGTGGTTAACCCAAAATGAGCCCATACATTATGAAAGAACAACTTTGTTGTTTGTTGATCTATAACCTTCTTGTTACATGGTATCAAAATACAAATTTTACTACACCTATCCACAACAACCTACAAATAATCATGACCTTTCCTAGATTTTGGCAATCCCCCTATAAAATCCATGGAAACACTTTCCCAAGGACGAGAAGGAATTGGAAGTGGAGTGTACAAGCCTAATTTCCTATTATTGGGCTTGCTTGTAGCACACATAGTACACCCTTTGATATATCTAGAAACGGTCTCATGCATTCATGGCCAATAACAGAATCTTTGCAATTGTGCAACTATTTTACTTACACCAAAATGACCTGATATGAGAGAAGTATGTGCTTCTCGGATTATGTTAACTCTTTCAGTTTTTGGAATGCATAACTTTCCCAAATGATATAAGAGTTGGTCCTTTACATAATAATCCAATTCTTATGCTTGCTTGCCATAACTTAAAGTTGCATATACATCTTTAAAATCTATATCTTGAGCATATTGTTCAACGTAATTTTCATGCATTACTGAGTTATGCTTAAGTATAGTAGATGCATTTATGATTGGTCTTGATAACATGTCTACAACCTTATTGTGTATGCCCTTCTTATATCTGATGACAAGATGAAATTTTTGTAGAAAACCCATCCACCTATAATGTCTTGATTGCTGCAATTTAGTTTGTGAGTGAAAATATTGAAGTGGTTGATGATTTGTAAGTATGATTGTTTCTTTACCCATTAGGTAATGTTTCCACTTTTTCACACTTTGTACTAATGCATACAATTCTTTATCATATGTGGGATAATTAACTACTGCAGAAGTAAATGTCTCAGAATGATAGTATATGGGTTCTCTGTGCTGCATCAACACTGCTCCCATGGCATAGTCACTGGCATTTGTCTCAATCTCAAATGTATATTGAAGATCTGGTAGTGCTAGTACTAGTGCTATACTAATTTTCTCTTTTAAGGTGTCGAAAGCTTTCTACTATTTGCCTCCCCACCTAAACACCTGTTTCAATCCTGTTAAAGCATGTAATGGAGTTGAAATCAAAGAAAAGTTAGCAATAAACTTTCTCCAATATTGTGCTGCCCCTAGGAAACTCCTAACCTCTATAGAAAATTTGGGTTTAAGCCAGTTCACAATGACTTCAACCTTAGAGGGATATATCTTCAATTCACCACCCCCTACAATATGACCCAAATAATTTAAATATGTTCTGCCAAATTCAAATTTTGACAGTTTTACATAGATATTTTCTCTTTTAAAAAAATCTAAAGTCTACTTCATATGCTTTACATGGTCTTCCCATGTCTTACTAAAAACAATAATATCATCTAATTAAACAATTACAAAATCATCAATAAATGGTCTGAGTACATCATTCATAACTCTCATAAATGTAGCAGGAGCATTAGTTAAGCCAAAAGGCATAACCAACCATTCATACAGTCCTTGCTTTGTCTTGAAAGTAGTCTTCCATGCATCTTGTTCTACAACTCTGACCTGATGATAACCACTTCACAAGTCTAACTTAGAAAAGTAAACTGCTTCTTTCAATTGATCTAATAAATCATCAATACGAGGAAGAGGATAACGATTCTTGATCGTTATTTTATTTAGTGCTCTATAATCAATGCACATTCTCCACGAACCATCTTTCTTTCTCACCAGCACGATTGGAGATCCACATGGTGATGTGCTTGGTCATATAAACCCTTTATCGAGCAACTCCTGTACCTACTTCTTTATCTCTGCATTCTCTAAATCTGACAACCTGTACATTCCAATGTTAGGTAATGGAGCATCTTGCTGCAAATAAATATCATGTACTATTTCTCACTTGGGTGGCAGACCTTTTGGTTCTTGAAATAGAACATCATACTCTAAAACAACTTTAACTAAATCAAATTTCTATTTAGAATCACAACCTTCAAATGAATTGGATTTTTCAGGATTTTTTGCCTTTACAACCATGAGTAAAAACTGCTTACTTGAATTCACAATTCTTTTCATTTGTCCTGAATTTATGAGAGGATAGTTACCTTTGAGTTTATGAGCTCTTACAATATATTCTATTCCATATTTAGTGAGTTGATACTTATTCTCAGCTCTATAGAAAATAGCTTTCCTATCATACAAGTATTGAATTCCCAAAACAATACCACATATATCCAATGGAACTATATCTAACTCAACCTCATCTACAAATGTTGATCCAATAGCAAACCTAAGTTTACATTGTCTCATTACTTGTAGCTTTGTTTTATCACACACCCAACCTAATGGATATGGCTTCTCATGAGGTTTTTGTTTGTAATCCCAACTTCTTTATAATTGCTTTAGAAATAAAATTTACTTGTGATCCACTATGAAATAAAGTATCAATATTATTGTGCTTAGAAATCACTCTAATACGAAAAAGCTCATTTCTTTCCCTCTCATTATTTTCATTATCAACAGATTGTGCAGAATTACTTGTGGATGCTTAAGAATCTTTACCTTTAATACCTATGGATGTAACTGTTGTTTCATCACCCGAATCTAATCCCAAGTCCTGTTGAATAGCAGCAATATTCTTTCTCTCCTTTCCACCAAACTTCTTAGGTTTCCTTTCTGTATGCAAAGACCAGCAGTGTGCTTCATCGTGTCCTTCTTTCTTGCAATGAGTGCATGAAGGTTTATCCTTCCTTACAGTGTTTTCCTTCCTCTCCTTCCGTTTCAGTTTCTTCTTTTCCTTGCTATTGCTTAAAGAATATTTAGATGATCCCCCAACCTCTGGGTTTACATTCTTACCTCTAGCTTCTAGATGTGTGGCTTGAATTGATACATCATCTAAGCTAGTGGGATTAAACATGAGATAGCATGCTTTAAATAGCTATGAAGACCACCTATATAATTCAATAAAGTCTCAGGTGAATCTAATGATATACCTAGAGTTAAAGCTCTCTTTTTGAATTCCCAAGTATAACTTTGTACACGTTGACCCTTCAACTGACTAAGAGTTTGCCAACTCATCTGCATGTAAGATAAAGGATAGAATTTATTTTTGATAGCAGAAACAAATTCATTCCAGATAGAAATGATTTTACCATGTTTTTGCAAATCATCTTGTGTCTTGCCTTCCCACCATACTAGTGCAGTTCCTCCAAGTTTAAGGCTAGCCGGCTGAATCTTCTTCCTTTCTAAATCAATGTTCTGTATCCTGCAATATACATCAATTTGTCTTGTCCAATTATCTAGCTTTTCTACATTGAGTTCTCCATCATAAATTGGCAAATCAAACTTCACATCTAATTTTATTAAGGAAGTTTTCTTCTTATTCTTAGAAGAGCTAGAAGATGATGATGATGACAAAGGTGATGATGGAGGAGATGGTGGAGGAGGCATTTCCCCTTTCCTTTTGCCTTCTAAAGGGGTAACCAGAAAAGGTTCCTTTGCTCCTTTTTTTGGTTTGGGTGTTGCAGTGCTTTCACCTCGACCCTTCTTAAACTCCAGATACATTTGTTCCACCATGGCTTGGAGTGTCTTAAAACTTTCTATAAATTGATATTTTGATCCCAATGGAGCTTCTTCTACCATTCTTCTCTTAGAAAAGACTTTTCCAATCTCTGGATTAGCCTCAACAATTTCTCCTTCTCCTAGTCTGAGCTTTAATCTAGTTAGCATTCAAAATCCACCACAAGCTTCTCTAACCTTAACAAAACCAAATGCTCTGATACCACTTGATCCGAAATGGATACTAAATCAAGAAGAAAAGGTATTATAGACTCATGTGCAGGAATGCCTATATTATTTAGTGCAATGGATAAAAAATATTGCGAATAATACAAACATTTAACAATTGGAAAACATAACAATTCAACACATCAACACAATAAATAATCAAGGAGTTCAGTAGACTTCCTGGCTATGTCTTGTGGTCCAACTTTCAGTGTCGACCTCTATATTATATCTTCAAGAGCAGATCATTACAAGTGTGAGCTCAAACTGAGCCTCAACACAATAGTGAAAAAAACAATAGGGATTTACTCAAAATCCTCAAGCCTACAAGAGTACACAATGACTTCCTCTTACTCTCTGTCTTCTTCATTCTCTTCCACTCCCTTCTCCTTTTCTTTGTCTACCATAGAGTGGTTTTTAAGCCTCTCGGCTCTGTTTGTTCACCTTCCCTCGTCGGGCTCTCTGGATCTCGGCCACTATCCCTTCATCTCCTTCTTGAGCATTTAAACAATCATTATAAATGCTTGAATCAGCAAGGCCACCTGTTTGTAATGGAAAGGACCACTGGTGCGGGTGAAATTCCTAGGAATACGTTTCTCTATTAACATAGAGAAATATAGCAAAACAGTGAAAATTTCTGCCAAGTTGGACTTCAAATTATATTGAATCTAACCTATAATTGTATTGGGTTTGTTGTTGCATTGCTATTGCAAGTCGCAAGTGCCCATCTGCCATGGTCTCCTTTGTATTTCAGTGTTATACAAAAATACATTAAAACAATGAAAAACCCGACAAAACACTACCTATCGGATTTCAAATTTTATAGTGCCACATCTATAACCCTATCGAGTCTGTAAAACAGCTCGTTCATTGTCCACCGTCCGATCAGTGATCGATAATCCACGGCTGATGATCATTTCGGGTGGCCCACTTGCATGGAGATTACCCACCCGAAAAAGTGGTTTTCTCTCTCCTGTGGCATGCTATGTGTCGGCCAGTGTATGGAATCGGGCAGAGCCTCTCCAATACCACTTACCACCTGAAGCCCGCCTGAAATACTATTTACCATGGAACTAAAATTATATAAAGCTGTATTTATAAACCTTTCAGGTCTGTGCATATCGCGTAGTCTTCGACCCACTAGTTATGTCCTCCCTTTGGAAATATTTTGATGCGATAATGTGATCTCCACCGTTGATCTGCGCTCTTGATCTGACAACTCACATTATGTTGCTGGATCACTGGTCACACTTCCCAATGGGCTGCCTCCGATATGCTCCGCTGGCCTCTCCTGATGCGATATCCCGATTTAATCCAGGCCATTGATCTGGCCAATCCGACAGCTCCGGTGCAACGTTACTTCAACGTTCACTTTACTTGGGTTTCTGCCATTCTTTAGTGTTTTCCTCTTCGATAGTGTTTTCTGATAGTCAACATATATGAAGACTTAGACTTAGAGGTTTTTATACAAGATCCATTTTGGATCAGCAGAGTTTTGTAGAATTTAAGGCAGACATGAACAACATCTATATCAAGGCACGCAAGGATCTAACAAAGCAGTGGACAAAGCTACCCTTTGTAGCCACTGATGATGCCTTCTTCACTGTCTTGGAGGCATGGCCTTCGGAATGGTGCACCCTAGATCTTGCAGAACTCAAGAGGGCGGCGGCACAGAAGAATAAAGACGATTCCAAGCTGCGCATCATACAGTTAGCTGAGAAAAGGTGGAAGGAAATAGTAGCAGCCTAGGTGTGGGTAGTGCAGGAAGTGGCACAGAAGGCAGCCGAGCAGGAAAAGGTAGTAGTAGCAGCAGCACAGGAAGCAGCCACAAAGATGGCTGAGGGTGAAACAATGCCTTCGCAGGGGTAGGAGGCAAAGGAAGCAGAAACAAAAGAAGGAGGCACGGACTCACGAACTGCATCCACACAGTTGAAACGCCAACACCTGGCAGAGCGAGCAGGATTGAGGAAGAAGGTCAAGGCCTTGAAGTTGTCCATTGACCCGATCACCCTAACTAAGGGTGATCTGCATGACATCAGCGAGACGGTGCACGATGTCACTAATGAGGCTCTTCAAGATTTTATGCAGGAGCACCTGACTGTGTTGGGGGTCCTCAGAGCGCAGTTGAGGAGTTATAGGCACACCCCCCTCAGGTTGGTACCCTTTCAACCAACCTCGCGGTAGGATCCTTGGCAGCAAAGTAAATGTTGTGTGCGTGGATGGTGAACAAAAAAGTGTTGCTGAAAGGGGCTCTAGTGACATCAAATGAGGCCGATAGGTTTTCGGTTAGCATGATGAAAGGTCTCGTCGTTAATTTAGTTGCCCTTCTGCGCGAGACTTTATATCGATTGTAGTATGGGATAACGGCAGAGCTGCACACTAGGGAGAGCTGCACGCTCCAAGTCCTTAGTGAGCAGAATATAAACATGGAACAACTCAGCTTGCAACATGATGAATTGGTGTCACAAATTCAAGAGCAGGTGTAGGTGATATGCGACACTTTCTGAAGCGTCCTAGAGCTGGCCATCCCAACAGATCTACTAGCAGAGTTTTGGATCCACAGATTAGTAGCAGGAGTATGTGAGGCTAGGGAAGAAATGACAAATGTTTAGTTGGAGCTGAATCTTCAGATCGCTGAGATGTGATTACAGGCACAACCATCCACTCCCCCGGAATTCAGAGAACAGCGTGCTAGCATTATCACAATGGGATTGGAGGAAATCGGAGGTGTAGTGTGAGATTGCACCAGCATGTTGGAAGAAGCACTTGAGGTCCTCACAACTCTGCTGGAGGACCCCAACATCCAATGCTTAGAGACAGAGGCGCAAGAACTCCAACAAAAATATGACAGTGTCTAAGGAATTGCGCAGACAGTGGTCCTCACCTAGTAGCTTGTGAGTATGCAACAGGCTAAGGCACTAAAGGAGCAGGTAGATGCAGCACGACACAAGGAGGCAGTTCTAAAAGTGCACTTCTAGCCTTGGATTGACGAGGCCTTTTTAACCATGCGGGATATTCACCACAGTTACTGGCACAATTAGTTTTCCTAATCCAAGTAAAAGCTCTCAATAAGAATGTTCACCGAACTATTATTGATGAGGGGGCATCTACTTGCATTATGTCCATGAATTGCTGGAAAACACTTGGTTCACCACCGTTGTCACGATCACCAACCACGTTGAAAGATTTTTATGGAAGAACATATACTCCATGTGGGATTTTGAGTAACCTGCAAATCGAACTTGGGGGCAAAACGGTTACTGTTGAAGTTGAGGTAGTTGACGGACCCCTCGATTACAATATTTTACTGGGAAGGCCTGTAGGTTTTAACCCCATACAAAAATTATAATACATATTTATACATGCCGAAGCATCCAATACCATAGACTGAAAGCCATCGCGTCCAATACCATGGATTGAAAGTAATCACGTCCAAAAACATGTACGAAAATCATGCACAAAACCATAGGTGGGTCCCCCCCCACCCCCAACCCACCGATTAACTACGTGGGCTAGTCGTGGAAAGAATATAACACAACCCAACATTCTCCCACTTGTTGTTTTCTTTCCACAGGGGGCCACAAGAGAGCTTAGTAATTTATCTAGCCCTGCAACGCCCATTGTTTCTCTACACCAAGAGAACTTCTCAGAGCTCACAAATTTTGTCAATGCATTTGCATTATTCTTCAAAGTGTCCACCTTTACCAGCAACACCTTTTTGTCTTCTATCATATCCCTCACAAATTGATACTGAACATCAATGTACTTTATCTTTGAATGATATGCAGGGTTATTTTCCAAGAAAATTGCACTTTAGCTATCACAGTCTATCCTTATAGCTCCCTGTACTAACCCCATATTTGAACACAAACTCTGCAACCAAACTGCTTCCTTGCTTGCATGAGTGGCTGCCATGTATTCTACCTTTGTAGTTAATAGTGTCACTACAGATTTTTTCTTACTCATCCAACTGACTGCACCTCCAAATAGGTTAAAGACATACCCACTTGTAGATCTTCTCTGATCCAGATCTCCAGCCCAGTCTACATCAACAAAGCCATGAATATCCAACATTCTATCCAATCCTGGTCTTCCTAGGTAGCACAAACCATAATCACTAGTGCCATTCAAATACCTGAAAAACCCACTTCATTGTTGTCCAATGTTCCTTTCCTGGTTTTGACATAAACCTACTCAATACTCCCACTGCATGTGCAATGGCTGGTCTAGTACAAACCATTGCATACATCAGGCTACTGACTGCACTTGCGTATGGAACACAGGACATGTCCTCTTCCTCTTCTTGTGTCTTGGGACACTGTTCAGCAGATAAATTTACACCTACAGGAATAGGAACATTCACTGTTTACTATCTTGCATATTAAACCTCTGCAATATTGTCTTGACATACTTCCTCTCAGTTTAACCAGAGCTTCCTCTTTGTTCGATCTCTTTCAATTCCCATGCCCAAAATATAGTTTGCAGCACCAAGATCTTTCATGTCGAATTTGGAGAAAAAATGGGTCTTCAAATCCTAGATAATTTCTTTGTCATTTCCAACCTTCAACATATCACCCACATACAAGACCAGATAAATAACATGATCACCAATTAATTTAAAATACACAGACTGATCTGCTTTTCTTTTGGTGAAGCCAAGTCCCCGTATAAATGTATCAAATTTCTTATACCACATCCTTGGTGACTATTTTAACCCATACAAAGACTTCTTTAACTTGCATACCAGTTTTTTCTTACCCTTCACCGCAAAGTCTTCAGGTTGCTTCATGTAGGTCTCCTCTCCTAGATCCCCATGAAGAAATGTTATCTTCACATCCATTTCTTCTACCTCAAAATCAAAATCAGTAGCAACAGATAAAAGTAATCTATGTTGGAAATAATACTGAGAGGGGGGGTGAATCAGTATTATCAAGCAATTTACCATATCTTCCTTATTTGATCTTTTGAATTATTCTTGCATATCAGTACCATAAAATAATGAGCATGAATAAAGAAAATAGACAGTCACACCAAAGAACACAAGATGTAAGGTGGAAACCCAATGCGGGAGAAAACCACCTGCTGCAATATGTCTCTATCTTCTTTCAAGAAATTCTTTTTACAATGATTTTGTACTGGTGCAGTCCTTTACCAGCACGCAGGCTGCAACCTGCAGAGAGCTACAACTCTCTCTCGTTTTCCAGTCTCTCCTGGAAGGGAGCTACAACCCCCTACTTCTTTTCATGAAGAATCAAATGATCAACAAGTATACAACAGATACAGTCCACTACAGATATCAGATCAGTAATTATAGAAATAACCCAGAACACCTTATGAACAGAAATATACAGTCAACAGATCATCTTAAGACAGGGACGCATATTTTCTTTCTGTGACCTGCGACTAGACGCAGTCTACCTTCCACTGTTCTGCGTGCCGACGAACTGTTCCTCTATGCTTTGCTGCGACCGACGCACCCAGAAACACTATCGCGCCGCGTCTTTTGCTTCAGAGACGCACCCAATAACACAGTCGCGCCGCGTCCTTTGCCTCCGAGACGCACCTGAGCCTTTACTGTACTGCGTCCCGGCGCACTTTCCCTTCACTGAACCTGCGTCCCTTCAGATATAAAAGATATGAGGACTTCAGAACCAACCCAAACACTCAGATCCACAGATCTGATCATGCGCCATAGAGATCACAGTCCATTAGAAGATTCGCCTTCATAGATCTGGACTAGATCTCACCAAAAGATATTCAACCAAGATGATGATTAATCCAAATGAACTCCTTTGCTTTATATAGGCAAGCTTCTCCCCAAAACATGGAACAAAACCACGAGCCGACACCATAGAAACACAAAACCGTCGGCTAGATACCACACAAGAAACCCCCACGTGCTTTTCTCTGCCTTGAAATGTGTGCACTGGGCGGACGCACCTCCTGAACGGCTGGCCTGCGTCCCTGGACGCGGGTTCTGTATGGTATACCTGCGGGGACGCACTTGCTGAACATATTTCCTGCGTCCTTCTTGATTTATCACCTGAATGGGTTTGCCATCAAGGACAACACCTGAATCATAATGCCAACAATCTAATAGAAGTTACCTTGGCAACAGGAGAAAAAATATCACCAAAATCAATTACCGGCACCTGGGAATAACCTTTTTCTATCAACCGAGCTTTGTATTTCTCCACCTTTCCTTCTATATTTTCTTCTTTTTGAACACCCATTTGCTGCCAATGGGTTTCCTTCTAGCCGGCAACTCCACCAGATCCCAAGCCTCATTTTTGTGCGAAGATGCCATTTCATCAACCATGGCCTCTTTCCAGATTTTTCCATCCTCTGAATCTACTGCTTCCTTCATAGTTCTCGGATCATCATCAGTAATAGATAAAGAAAAATTTGAACAGAAAGCAGATGGACTATACCTTTCTAGCTGCCTTCTTTCTCGAATTGATCTTCTCACACCCAAAGTTTGTGGCTCTTCATCTTTTGATTCTTCCTCTATTGTAGAGTCTGATTCTTCCTCCTTTAGCTCAAACTCTATCTTCTAAGGTTCCTTTGGTTGGATTTTATGTTTAATAACATCTTTCACCTCTCTGAACACCACATCTCGGCTATACACAACCTTCCTTGTTACTGGGTTCCAAAGCTTATAACCCTTTAAACCATCCTTATACCCAATAAAGATGAACTTTTCAGATTTGCTATCCAACTTGGTTCGTTTCTCCTTTGGAACATGTACATATGCATCACATCCAAATACCGTCATATGTGAAAGAGAGGGTTTCTTACCAGTCCATACCTCTTATGGAGTTTTATCCTCCAACACTGATGAAGGTGATCTATTGACCAGGTAACATGTTGTCTCCACCACCTCTGCCTAGAATTCCTGTCCTAACCTGGCACCACTAAGCATGCTTCTTGCCCTTTCCATCGACGTCTTATTCATTCTTTCTACAACTCCATTTTGCTGAGGTGTATATGGAGTACTATTTTGTCATGCTATACCACACTTCTTATAGAATTATTCAAATTCTTTACTACAGAACTCTCCACCATTATCTGTCCTCAGCACCTTTATCTTCTTCTCTATCTGGTTTTCCACCAGAGCCTTAAATTCTTTAAACCTTTTAAAGACTTCATATTTCTTCTTAATGAAATATATCCATGTATTCCTTGAGAAGTCATCTATAAATTATACATAGTACACAAACTTACCCAGTGATGGAACCTTCATAGGTCCAAACATATCACTGTGCACAAGCTCTAATATCTGTTTCGCCCTCTTACCACTAGGGGGGAAACTCACCTAATTCTGCTTCCCATATACACAATTTTCACAGAAATCAAAATCTAGAGAGCTTTTACTCATACATTCTACCATACCTTTACCATGAAGTATTCGAAGGACCTTCTCTTCAATATGTCCAAGCCTTTGATGCCACATCATGGTCTTCTCTCCAGAGATCACCAGATTTTCTGCTCCACTTTCAGGAACCGCAACACTGTTGCACCCATCAACGACAGTGTTACCTTGCAACTTGTACAAAGTTCCAATCCGAACTCCCTGCATCAATACTAGTGCTCCTCGAACCATCTTGTAGGTATCCTTCTCGAACACTGTTTTTACACCTACATCATCCAACTTTCTTACAAAAATCAGATTTATGGCCAATGCAGGAATATGCAGGACACTTGGAAGTGTTCTAACCCTTCCACCTTGCAACTTCAACTTTAATTTTCCGTGACCAACGATTCTAACCTTCCTATCGTCCCCTAAGAAGACATCACCACCATCGTATTTCTCATACTCGCAAAACCACTCTCTATGGGGAGTGAAGTGAAAGGATGCACCTGAGTCAATCAACCATGCCTCGTGATCTACATGTGTATTTGAAGAAGCCATGTACACATCCCCACCTTCATCTGAGGTGGTTTTCACCTCTACAGAAGGAGCATCATCCGATCCCTTTACATTATCAGGAGCTTTAGATTTATAGTCCCTTTTTAGTGCCCTTCCTTTCCGCATTTCCAACGCACCACATTTATAGGTTTTCCTGGAGATTTAGATCTACCACTTGATGACTTATTTTTGTTTCTGTTTTGGGACCGTCCTCATACAAACAAGGCATCACCATTCTGGCTTTCCATATTTTTCCATCTCATCTCCTCCATCAGCAAGGATGAGACTATTTCATCAAACTGCAAGGCAGTTGCATTGCTACCTATTGCAATAACCAGACTATCCCACAAATTTGGTAGAGAACACAACAAATTGATGCACTTATCTTCATCTAAAATTTTAATATCAACAGACGTTAACTAACTTACCATAGTATTAAATGAGTTAAAATGATTTGTCACCGAGTCCCCATCTTTCATCCTCAGGTTATACAACTTTTTCTACAGGAAGAATTTATTCACCAAAGACTTAGATTGGTACAAAGTCCCTAACTTGTCCCACAAAGCCTTCATTGTAGCTTCCCCTGATACATTCAGTAATACTGAATCTGAGACACACAATCATATTGTGCTCTTTGCCTTCTGATCTAACTTCTTCCATTCTTCATCGGACACTCTCGTTGGTTTAGTAACCAGATCTACTGCGATCCACTGATCTTTATCCACCAACAGATCCTCCATCTTGATTTTCCACAACTCAAAACTATGACCATTAAATTTCTCGATCTCTACCTTTCCACTGCTCGTCATCTTCTTTCACCACCAGAATCAATCTTACAGATCTCCCACTAAACAGTGTCTACCACAGCACTGAGCGAAACCCCTCAGCAACAAAGGCGTCCCCTTGAAGCGAAACCAGCTCTGATATGAAATGTAGGTTTTAACCTCGTACAGAAATTAGCTACATACAAATTCTAAAACACAGAAAATAAACAATAGCGAGACCATAACACATAAAACAAATATACACAGAGATTTTCCCCTGGATCCCAAAACCGGGACTACTAGTTTGATTTTTAATTATATTCCTTTCAATGTTATAATACATATTTATACATACCGAAGCATCCAATGCCATGGACCAAAAACCATTGCATCCAAAAACATGTGCAAAAATCATGCACAAAACCATAGATGGATCTGCCAAACCTAACATAGGTCCAGACTCCATAAAGTGGGGTTACCTGCACCCCTCAAATCCCCTATTACTCCCCTCACTACGAAATTGGCACAACGAAGGGGGGGCTTCGCCCCCCCCCTACCCCCCTGATTAACTACATGGGCTAGTCGTGGAAAGAATAACAAAACCCAAAAAGGCCTTGGGTAAATTCCATGGCTGCTGTGGTTTCCACGTACTTTCGTACTATTGCATTCCCTTTTAAGGGTGGAATCATAATCATTGATCAGCTAGCCTTCTTTGCCAATAGTTCACAGGCTACAGGAAGCATTACATTGGTACACAGACTTCTGTTGTCACTTCAAAGTGTTGGAGTAGGTCTCTTTAAAGATCCTTCCCTAATGGGCACTTTCACCCTCCCGTCACCATTTGATTTGGCGGAAGTGGCAAGAGTAGAGACTTGCAACATGATTTCCTCCACCTCATCTGATTTAAGGAGGATTTCCAACCAAGTTGAAGATGATAGTAATATGGAGGTGTTGTCATTAAGCCCCATTGAATAATCATATCAATCAATGACTTGGGCTTGTGCGGCAAACCAAAATCCGTGCTCAACATTTGTATGGGTAGATAGGTCGTTAGAATATGGTACCTCTTCGGATCCTTTTTCCCGTATACATTCTATGGATGAAGGAATCATCCAATCAATGATGATAGGAGAGGAACCATGGGATGATTATCATCATCGTTCCCATCTTTCAGATGACATCAAAGATTATTCAAGTGAACTGAACCACCCATCAATTGTTGATTTCCTGTCAAATTCTGTTAGAGTAGACACTGTAGATTCTGAGCGTAATTTGTCAAACACAGAAGAAACGATTTCTATGAACATTTCGACAAATCCTAACATTGTATAAAACATACATGTCGACAAATTTTTTTCTCCATTGGAACTTGATAATTACCGTGCTCTTTTTCGTGAATTTAGAGATATTTTTTCATGGTCTTACGAGGAGATTCTAGGAATTGACTCGAGCATTGTTGAACATGAGATTAAAATGTACCCTGATGTCAAACTAGTATGACAGCAGCTTCGACCTGTTCATCCTAAGAAAGACATTGCCATTAAAGCTGAGGTTGAAAAGCTTTTGTGGGTTGGCTTCATTTTCCCTGTACCTCTTACCGATTGGGTATCTAACATTGTTCTAGTTATGAAAAAACAAAGGACAATTTGAGTGTGTGTCAATTATAGGGATGTAAATCAAGCATGTCCAAAAGACAATTATCCTACACCCTTTATGGACTAGATTATTGATGAATGTGCCGGATGTGAAATTTTTTCATTCATGGATGGATTTTCTGGCTATAATCAAATCAATATCTGCCCACAAGACCAATCTAAAACAACCTTTATTTGTTTGTGGGGCACATTCGCCTATCGAAAGTTACCTTTTGGTTTGAAGAATGTAGGGGCTACATTTAAGAGGGCAATGAATTATGCCTTCCATGACATCAAGCACATTTTTCAACCTTATCTTGATGATTTTCCTGCTCATTCATGAAAGTGGACTGATCACTCGCAACATTTGAGAGCAATATTTTTATGGTGCCGACATTACAAGATATGACTCAATCCACACAAGTGTGTCTTTTGTGTTGGCTCTGGTCGGTTGCTTGGATTCATGGTCTCAAAAGATGGAATTCGACTCAATCTAATTAAGGTTCATGCAATCCTTGACTTACCTCCACCTTTAAACTTATTACAGTTACAGAGAATTCAAGGGAAGGCAAACTTTCTGAGGAGGTTCATTCCAAACTATGCTGAGTTGGCTAAAGGTTTCACTCATCTATTGAAGAAAGGGGTACCCTTCCATTGGGATCAAGTTGTGCAAGCTTCCTTTGATGCTCTTAAAGATTCCCTGATTAGAGCATCATTAATGTATGCCCCAAACTATCAAAAATACTATTCCCTATATCTCGCCACTGTAGATACAACCAATGGCATGGTTTTAGTCCAAGAAGAAATTGGAATTGAACATCCTATTTATTACTTGATTCATAATCACAACGATCCAAAAAGCAAGTATTCTTATGTCGAAAAGTTAGCTTTGGCAGTCATTCAAGCTATGTAGAGATTTCGTCATTACATCCAATTCCAAAAAACTACTATTATATCGGATTGAAACCCTATGACATACATTTTATCACGTCAATTTCTAGGGGGGAAATATTCAAAATTGTTAGTTATTTTGCAGGAGTTTGATTTGAAATTCATCAAATCTAAATCAAAGAAAACTCTTGTTTTCGTCGAGTTACTTTGCGACCTTCCCTCATCCTCCAATGATTTAACATTAGAAGCATCAATCTTGGATGAGCCTTTGTTTCTTATTTTGTCAAGTGATCCGTGGTATGGAGATATACTGGTCTATCTCCAGACCCAAGCTTTCTGGGCTAATACCTCTCTCTCTGAACAATGACGTACTCGATACCAAGCCAAAGATTATCTAATCATTGGTGATACACTTTATTTTCGTGGTGTCGATACGATTTTACGTAGGTTCCTCGCTCATGAGGAAGCTGAGAAAGCTTTGAATGAATGTCATTCAGGTGCTTGGGGTGGGCACTTATCTAGATATGCTACCATGTATAGAATTCTCTGTGTTGGTTACTTCTGGCCAACCATATTCAAAGATTGCATTATTACTGTCAGAAGCTGTCATGCATGCCAGATATATGACCAAAAAACTAGATTACCATTTGCACCATTGCATCCAGTCATTGCTATTGGCCCATTCGCCAAATGGGGCATTTACTTTATGACATGTAACCCCACCATAGCCAGGGGGCATGGGTATATTATAGTTGCCGTTACCTATTTTACCAAATGGGCCGAGGCGATGCCAACATTAAACAATAGTGGTGAAACAGCTTCTTTATTTTTCTTCAACCATGTGGCTGCTAGGTTTGGTGTACCATAAGCCATAGTTATAGATCATGGATCACATTTTCACAATCACATGATGGTTGAGTTGACCGCCAAGTTAGGACTGTCACATGATTTTTCTACTCCATACTACCCGCAAGCTAATGGACAAGTTGAGGCCATCAACAAAGTCCTTAAGCGCATGTTTAAAAGAATGATTGGAGTTCATAAAAGAAATTGGCATTTAATCCTGTACTCAGCTCTATGGGCATATCGAACCTCGATGAGAAATGTGACTAGATTCACACCCTTTCAGTTGGTGTATGGTTTGGAAGTAGTCTTACCAATTCAATGTGAAATCTCGTCTCTCAAACTCGCAATTGACCTGCTACCTGACACTTCTGAAGAAGAAGCACATTTCTTGGAGTTAATCCATCTGGATGAAACCCGTCATGATGCTGCATTGGCTAATGAAGCGCATAAGAAATGTATTAAGGCGCAATATGATAAAAATGTCAAGCCTCGTGTCTTCTCAGAAGGTGACCTAGTCTTGCTTTACGATTAGGAGTCTGATAAACTTGGAGTAGGAAAATTTAAATCGCTTTGGATGGGCCCTTATATTGTTAAGTGTGTTTTGACAAAAGGTGCCTACAAGTTAGTGGACTATGATGGGATTCCATTGTCGTAGCCCCGAAACGGCTGTACCTTAAATGTTACTATGCTTAGTTAAGTGTAGTAAAACTCACTGTATATATGCTTTGATTGCATGTGTGTGTGTGTTTCTTTTAGAGTTCTTATTTGGTTAAGTAATCCACTTTTCATTTGTTGCAGAAGTTGAACTTTTCAGAACCATTTGTTGGTTATGCCGATGGGGCTAGTCGTAGTACGCAAAATCTATCTTCTGCAGCATGGGCCATTTTCGCTCCAAGTAGCGAGTTAGTGAGTTTTAGAGGGATTTGTATTGGTCAATCAATGAACAATATCGCTGAGTATAGCGCGTTGATTGAAATTCTCTCTGATGCCATTTCACTTGTTATACGCTGAATCATCATTAGGTTGGACTCACAACTCATTGTACTACAACTTACTAGCGTTTATACTATCCGAAACCCAAAAATTCATCACATGTTCCTTAGAGTTCATATTTTGGAAAGGTATTTTGATTTTATTCAATATCAGCATATTTCGAGAAATCTAAACACATTAACTGATTCTCTAGAAAATTATGTGTTAAATAGACATTTGCGACATATGTAAAGTAAATATTTTCAATTCACATCATTAGTTGAATAGGATTGCATCACATAACCATAATATAACTCTAAAAGTAAAATAGCTAGTTGTTTTAAAAGTTTTTACAAATAGTTTGTGTCCAAGACAAAAATTGGTCATTTGACCCAAAAACTCAAAATGTATGCAAAAAACATCTATGTAAACTAGTGGTGCTCATGATAACAGGTCACAACCTGTGCTATCATGCATAAAAGTCTCATCGACTCGATGCATAATGGTGTGGTGCTGTAGTCGCATAGGGACCTCCTCGATCCAGACATCCAGAATGCCTAGGGTCAAACCCTCTATGTGGTCCTGTAGCTCAGCCAATGTCTCGGCTAAATCTAAGTCTCGGAGAACTTCTCTCCCAACAGGTCTCTATGTTGGCCCACCTTCCACTTGTTGGTGCCCCACAGGTCGAACAAGGCCAACATCTTCATACATAAAAAATGATTTTGTTTAGTCTTGAAATTAATCAAAAAACAAAAAAAAAGTAGAAAATTTAAAATAAAAAAACACTTTGGTCAAACAATTTACCTATAGCACCCCATTGTGCTCCAACTGGTAACATCATGTCTGGATCTCAGCGGAAATCCATCCATGGATATGGATAGTCCGCGATGGCCATATTCTATCGATCAAGCCACTCAAAGAATGCAGGGGTAAATGAGATCAATGACTGACCAACATGCCTAGCCATAAGATCTACCCATCTCTGCATCCGTGGATCCCTAGGTCCAGATATACCTAGTGAAACATGTTGTGGCTGCATAAGTGGAATTATTTCTAAGGAGAAAAAAATCAGGATCAACCCATAACCAAATTTCTTTGTCCTTCTGCTTTTCACCTTGGTAAGTTGTTGTTTCAAGGATGAAAGTACTACCTCACACTAGTTAAACACTTTTGGCTCTAAACACTCTAATGCATATTGCATGTATAATCTGTTTGCCAAATGTAGTGTCATGCTACTAGCCAATTTTGCAATGGTAAAGAGGATCATCCTCAATGGTAAATCACTAACATCCCTGATGTTAATCTTTCCGTCCCTTCTAGGCTATGCACCTGGCTGGAAAAATTGTCATATGTAATCTCTCACCGATTCACCACCTTTGGCAAATCTAGAAAGTGAGATGGGGGCACCTCGCCTCAACAGTCCCATAAGAAAGTATATGTCATCGACGATAATTGAGACCACTTTGTCTCTAATGTGACTTGACTGATCAGTAGGATCCCATGAATGAACAAGGAACTGTAAAAGCTCCATTTGCTGCCTCATACTAGGTAATAAAAAATATTTGAGAAACCCACAATTCCTTAGGGCCTCAACCGTGCCTTGGTTATTCAGGGCAATCACAACCTGTTCTTCATGCTCTAGTTCTCTCCATATAATTGTCATTCTGATCCGATGAATACCTGAAAACACAACCATAAGACAAGTTAGGATCCATTTCCTACAAAAAATAGAGGAATTTTTGGGTAAAAATAGCTAAATGAAATTGGGTTTTGCACTCAGCGCGGCCCAGCCTTAGGGATAGTGTGCTTTTTGGCTAGATAAATCGATCTTGTGGAGAAGGCCAATCTACCTAGTATCAAAAGATATCTAGCAACAAATAGGACAAGCAAATCTATCTTTCTCTAAACATATTGCGATTCATTAATAAAAACTAAAGAGGTGTTTTAGACCCTACCTTAAGTCCAACGCTAGTTTGTGGCAGCCATCCTTCAACCATCCGAAAGAGTTTCCTTTTGAGAACCTGCAATCAAAAACAAGCACACATCAAATAACACCTACATAGCTAATATAATAAATCACATTTATCATGGTCATCAAGGAATCCATGAAATAAAACATAAAACACAACTTATTGAGAAAAATAAACTTGATTGTATTAACTTTGAAAATAGAAGAACTTTACAACCTTTGGTGCCTTGATGTTGTACAAGCTCCTCCCAGGGTCCGAAACAGGAATCTCCTCTACTTTGACAAGCCTCACACTCTTCCAAATGAGATCAACAAGGTATGTAATCTTTCCTCACAAAAGCTCAACTAGGAAGACTAAGTTCCAGCAGCATTTCACCTCAAAAATATTCAGCTTTTAACCCCCCCAGTAACCAGCCCAATGCTTCATTTTATAGTGCAAAGGAAGGAGGTTACAGGTCCACTTATGAAGGGATAGAGTCCTCCTTCAAAAGGATAAGCTCCTCACATCAAGGGGTTAGCTCCTTAAGGTATGGGATGCATGAACCTTAAAGGAGCGAACTTGCCACCTCAAGATTCCTTCTAGAAGCTTCCAGAAATGACTCAAAGTGAGTTTTTAAGAATATACTTTCACCTTTTTGACTTTTACAGGGGTCTGAACCCATTACACAGAGACAGAGCAGTCAGCTGTGCAGGGGACATGACCATTAGGTGCGGGACCGCAGGTAATGCTAAGAGAAAGTGCGAAACTAGAGTTTTAGATACTTTTAAGGGCTTTCTCTTATTTTCAAGGCTTGACATGAAGAACTGAGGTTTAAGACTTGCAAAGGAGGAAAGTATGAGTGGTGATAGACTCACACCGATTGTATAATGTCATGGTGACAATAATTTGTGCAACAGATTGCCCCCTAAAGTGCGAAGTCTGTAATAGATGAGGATAGCATTTGTCATCTAAGAAGAGTGAAGTACTTTATCATTTCAAGGATCATTCTGTGGACACCCCAATCGGAACCTGTAAAAACATTCAATACAAAATATATATATGTGAACATATTATCGTTGAGGTAGGCATTCCCATGCTCAGATCAAAACTAACTAGAAAACTAACTAAACTGCTCTGATACAAGAATGATTTTGTAATACATCACAAGCATAGACATATGTAGACACAGTATGGGTGCAACCATCTGTTTATGAATAGTCCACTGTATAATGAATAACAAAATTCCTCGCAGCCTGGATGGTGGAAACTAGATCCAGGGTCTTGATTTCTACTTCCCAAACTAGTACGATTCTATCCATGTGAATTAATGTGTCGAAGTCGAATATGGTAGAAACCACTTGATTACCAGTCAATGATGTGAATTGTTAACAAGTGTGAGAGAAACCACCAGTAATATCAATGGCTCTCAAATTACTCAGTACAATCTATGAAATGTGAATAGATGAGCTGATTTCAAACATGTCATAGAATTCTTATCAGTACTCTTGATCCATGGTATGGAGATATCATTGTTTATCTCCAAACCCAATCTTGTCGGCCTAAAATCTCACGATCGCAGTGAAGAAAAATATGTTTCCAATCCCAAAAATACAATATTATTGGAGATACACTCTATCGTCATGGGGCGTATTTTGTTTTCTAACGTTGTTTAACTCATGTAGAAGCTGAAAAGGTTCTTAATGACTGTCACTCTGGAGCATGTGGCGATCATATGTCTAGGTATGTCACAGCCAAAAAGATATTGTGCGCTGGTTATTTCTGGCCATCTTTATTTAAAGATTGTATCTATGTGGTCCAAAAATGCCACAATTGTCAAATCTTTTATCGTAAGATGCGTGCTCCACCTGCTCCTCTCCACCCTATAATTGCCATCGGTCCTTTCGCAAAGTGGGGTATTGACTTTATTACATGTAACCCTCACTCGGCCGGGGGCATGCGTATATCATACTTACGGTAGATTATTTTACTAAGTGGGTTGAGGCGATGCCTACATTTTCGATAGACGGCAAAACTGCTGCAATTTTCGCTTTCAGTGATATAATTACTAGATTCGGTGTTCCTCAAGTGATTATTACTGATCATGGGAGTCATTTTTGAAACATCATCATGACTGAACTAACAGATCAACTTGGCCTGCGTCACAATAGTTCTACTCCATATTACCTGCAAGTTAATGGTCTGGTTGAAGCTATCAATAAAGTTCTAGTCACTATGATCCAACGAATCATTGGTATTCATAGGTCGAATTGGCATAACATTTTATTTTCAGCACTTTGGGCATATCGAACCTCAGTAAAAACATCAACTGGTTTCACTCCTTTTCAACTAGTCTATAGTTTGGAAGCAGTGTTACCCATTGAATGCGAAATTCCGTCATTGTAGATAGCCATAGAATTACTCCCAGCCACTTCCGAAGAGGAGAAATGTTTGTTGTACTTAGCTCAGCTAGATGAGAATTGACGTAATGTTGCATTACCAATCGAAACTCATGCCAAACGAATAAAAGCTCAGTATGATCGAAATGTTACACCTCGTCATTTTTTTGAAAGGAGACCTAGTCTTACCATACGATCAAGCAAATGATAAGCTAGGAGCTAGAAAATTTGTACCTATGTGGCATGGTCCTTATATTGTTAAGCGAAAGATGGCAAAAGGGGCCTATGAATTGGTAGATTTTGACGGTGTCTCTTTGGGTAAACCTAGAAATGGTCTTTATCTGAAGAGATATTATGCTTAAATCTGGGTGTCGAGATTTTTGTTAGATTAGTTTCTTTCTAGCTGGTGTGTTTGGATTAGAAATGTGTGCCTAGTGTAGAGAGTGTTTTTATCATTATTCCTGCTTATCTTGATTTTACTCTTGATTTTGCATATGTTGACGTCTCTTCAAACATACATTGGTTTCGCTGATGGTGCTTGTCATAGTACACGAAACATTTCTTCCATAGCTTGGGTTATCTATTCACCCTCCGATGAGTTGGAATCTATTCATGGGGTAAGCCTCGGTCAAACAACGAACAACATTGCAGAGTATAGTGCAGTGATTGAGTCATTATCTGAATCCATCTCATTCGGGATTCAGAGTTTGATTGTTAGGTTAGATTCTGAACGCATTGTATTATAGCTTAACAAAGTTTATGCCATTAGAAATCCAGTGTTATTATTATTTTTGAGAGTTCGTCTCTTGGAACGTGAATTTGTCTACATTGAATATCAGCATATTCCAAGATATTTAAATACATTAGCAGATGTAGTTGCTTCTCGAATGTTAAATAGACATTTGCAATAATCAAACAGTAAATTTAAAAACATTCCATAACATGTTATACAAGGTAGCCAGTAATAGTGATATATCATAGCATAGAAGTGTGTCAAATATACATCGTCTTCAATCATAGGTTGAAAAACACCTTATGATCGGCAAAAATGATAATACAAAAAAGAAAAAATGTCATGTGAGTCTACAAAAGCGATCATCCTATCACTGGTGATGATGACGATAAGAAAACACTGCTCGGTCCCCCCTCCAAAGGAACCTCCTGAAAGGTCCTGGGACCCCAATCACATAGCGTTGTAACCTAAGTGGAATATCATCTATACTAGTCTCTGGAATATCTATTGTCAAACGTTGTAGATGATTTTCCAATTTGGTCAAGGTCTCTGTAGATTGGTCCTGTGGGGCCGATGCTGCTGCAACTGGGTGTCTCCTCTCATAGGGCTGAAGAGTGGCTAGTCACCGTGGACCCACATCTGCATTTGAAACTTTTTATTATTAGTTTTGGACGATTTAAAAACAAAAAAAATTAGTTAAAACTTAGAAAATGTTGAGAATGATTTTACCTGAATCATCCCACTGCTCTCCTGGTGGAAGAACCATGTCTGGATCACCACGATAATCCATCCCAGCATATGGAAAATCCTGAATCACGAAAAGTTGGTTCGCCAACCAATGAAAATACTCAGGCGAAAATCGAACAACCTTTGAACCCTCCTCAGGATGACAGGCCATCACTCCAACCTAGCGCAGAATCCTAGGCTCTCGAGGAAGTCCATCCTCAACAGAAAGCTTTTGTGGGACCAACATCGAGACCCTCTCTAGACCAAAGCTCACAACTAGGAAACCATATCCAAAGTTTTTTAGTTGTCCGTTCTTTGCTCTAGTTAGTTGGCCTTTTACATTCGCCAACACAGCTTCGCACCAGTTGAAGATGGTGCCTCGATAACAGTCTACTGCCATTCGCATTTGGGATCCGGTAGCTACATGCAGTGTTGCACTTCCGCAGAGTCTGGTGACAGTGAATGTGATAACCTTAAGTTCAGGACAGGTGATAGTTTTGATATTGATCCGTTTGTCTGCTGTTTGTTCATTGCAAAACTCCAATCAAAGACTAGCGACAAACTGGCCACCTGCCCTAGTCCCAAAAAGAGATAATTGTTCGCCTCTCTTGGGAAAACTAGTCAAAAAATATATGTCCTCCAGCTCAATTTTGAGCCGGTGGCCACCAATCATGAAACACTGGTCCTGTATGTTCCACCTGTCTACCAGCCATTGCAAAAAGTCTACTTGGGCCCTCATGCCGGGTATGGCCCAGAATTTAAATAGTCTGCATGCTCTCAATGCATCCAATGTGGGTTGATGATTTATTGCGGCTAGGTCCACATCTTCGTGCTCGCGTTCCCTCCAAATAAGCATTTTGTATGTCCTACATTGCACAAAAGACATATTAGAACAATTTAGTTCAAAAAATTTTGGGCGGAAATGGAGAAATTTGAAGTTTTAAAACCTATTTCGCAGGGTCCACACCCGCTAGTTAGGGACAATGCATAGGTCCGCACTCATCCTAAGCAACAAGTGCGGAACTCTGACGTTTTCCTTTGTAGAAAAAAGTCGGGGTCCACATGTTGCGCCTATGGACCCCCGCGAGTGGATTTCTAAACTAATTTTTCCCTCAAAAAATCAAAATGGAAGCCTAAAAACGAAATGTAAATGGCTGAAATGCAAGATAAGGATGATGTGGAATACCCGGAGTTGATGGTTTTTGATTCCAACAGATGGATTTTCCATAATCTTCACAGGAAGTTTCTTACCCAAAAGCTCTCTCTTCTCACTCTGAAGTCAAGCGGTAAAAATGAATTTACAAAAGCCCTTTTTATAAGATTTTTTGAATAAATGAATTTTTAATTTATTTATTTTTTACTTTAAAAAGGTAACTTTTTGATGCATTTTTATTTATCTTAAACAGGTATGAGTAATGTTTTGAGTTTTTGTGCAGAATATTGGATTTTTCAGGGAAAATTGATCATTTTCAACAAAAAACATTGGAGTCCTCTTTAAGCTCTTTTCTAACTCGTAAAATATGAAAAGATTTCCAAGTTTTTCCTTTTTAAACTTGTTAAAATGGAATTAAAAGGACGGTCCACTTATAGATCTTTTCTGACCGTATAAACATGAAAATATTGCCGGACTTTTATCATTTCAAGTTCGATATTGGTTATAAAATGACGTGTCTTTGATCGCTTTTTTACTTTTTTGGATCAGGACCACTAATTATGAAAAGTACTCCTTGATCGTAATGGTCAAGTGGTTCTCTCAAGTACTATTTTATACTTTTTCAGGCTTGGGAGACACAAATTTATGAAAAAGGACATCCATGGAGTTTTCTTAAGTTTTTCTTCTGACTCTCTTAAATTGAAAAACACCGAGTTTTTCCTATACTGGACTCGTTAAAATTTAACAGTAAAGGACCTGTTGAATTTTAAACAGGAACAAACCACTCCTTCTTAGGGTTCGAATTTTAAACTAAGTTGGACTCATCTAGAGGATGAGCTTATAACCAAGCAAATGTTATCCTCCTCAAGCTTGTCAAAAATAAATAGGTACTTACCACAAATGGTGGGGGAAAAGAGAGAAAAATGAACCTGTTTGTTATACTTAGTGTTTTAGAAAAGCATATAACCACTCTTGAACACGACACTTTTTGTTCACCTGGGTTGGGAAATCCTTTGCCTAATAGTTAATCAAACCATATTGAAAGTCTTCAGCCGGTTTCTGGGTATTAGCTTTGAGTCAATTGTCACCAAACCATCTGCAGTGTCGTTATGTGTTCAAGAGGTCAGTTCAAATAAACCATTCATCTGCAAAATATCTTTCATCCATCTTGACCATCCCTGAGTTAGTCCTTGCCAAATATATTTCTTCAAACTTGATCTATGATTTCGTGTTGTGGGCTTGCCTACGACAGATTGCTTTCTCTCGACTTCAGCTCATTATCTAGAAAGATGATCTAGAAATCGTCAGTACCTTGGAATCTGCATGCCCTAATGGCAAGTTTCTCACCTTCGATGATAGGTTGCATCATTGACCTTCGATCAAAGGATTCTATGACATGTTTGACATCAGCTCATCTATTCACATTTCATGGATTGCACTGAGTACTTTGAGAGCCATTGACATTACTGGTGGTTTCTCTCACACTTGTTAACAGTTCACATAATTGAGTGGTAATCAAGTGGTTTCTACCATGTTCGACTTCGACACATTCCTTCACATGGATAGAATCGTACTAGTTCGAGAAGTAGAAATCAAGACCCTGGATCTAGTTTCCACCATCCAGACTGCGAGGAATTTTGTTATTCATTATACAGTGGACTATTCATAAATAGATGGTTGCGCCCATACTATGTCTACATATGTCTATGCTTGTGATGTATTACATCCGCCACAGTTTCAGTATCAGCATGTGAGAAATCACACATCAATTCCGCAAAAACCAAAGATTTCTTTACCTTGGATTTTTCAAATTCCAAGTCAAATTCCTGTAGGATAACTATCCATTTGGAATACTTGCCCCCTAGCAATTGTTTGGTCAAAATATAGATCATAGGGTTACAGTCACAAATTACTGTAGTTTTGCATAATAAGATGTAATGACGAAATCTTTGGACAGCTTGAACAGCTACCAAGGCCAATTTCTCCACATGTGAATATTTAAGCTCAGTTGGATTCAGAGTTCGACTAAGATAGTAAATCACATGTTCACTGTTGAATTCATCTTCATGAACTAAAGCCATCCCAATGGTGGAATGAGAAGCAGCGAGGTACAAGAAGTAATCCTGGTTGTAGTTGGGAGGATGCAATAACAGTGCATGGGTCAATGTGTGTTTAAGTGCATCAACAGATTTGTCAGCTATCTCATCCCAAAAGAATGGAGTATTCTGTTTCAACAACCTGGTAAAACCTTTCATTATCTCGGCGTAGTTAGGAATGAAACGACGTAAAAAGTTTGCTTTCCCTTGCAAACTTTGGAGTTGGCGAAGAGTCAAAGGAGGAGGTAATTTGACAATAGCTTCCACCTTCGAGGGATCGGCATGAATGTCGGCTTTCGAAACAAAAAATCCTAGTAAACGACCCATTTCTATATAGAAAACACATTGGTGTGGATTCAACCTAATTCGATAATGTCTACATCTCATAAAGATTGCTCGTAAATGAGTGAGATGATCGGCTTTACGTAATGAATGGGAAGGTAAATCATCAAGATAAGGATACACAATGTGCTTGATGTCATGAAATGTGTAAGACATAGCTCTTTGAAAAGTTGCTCTAGCGTTCTTCAATCCAAAAGGTAATTTGAAATAAGCAAATGTCCCCCATGGACAAATGAAAGTCATTTTTGGTTGATCAATAGGGAGTATGTTGATTTGATTGTAACCAGAAAAACCATCCATAAAGGAGAACATTTCACTACCAGCACAATCATCAATAATTTGATCTATATAGGGGGTTCGATAATTGTCTTTAGGAAAAGCTCGATTAATATCCCTATAATCGATACATATTCTTATCGTTCCTTGCTTTTTTTAATAGGAACAATATTCGATACCCAATCCGTTAAGGGAATTGGATAAATGAAACCTGCTTGAAGTAATTTCTCAACTTTAGCTTTAATAGCAGTAGCTTTTCGCGGATGTATCCGACGCAAACGTTGCCGGACAGGTTTTGTTATCAGGAATAGTGTCTATGCAAAGTTGCTAATCCCACTAAGGCTGGTAGCTACCTTAGAAACAAACATACTAAAAAATATTTTCGTTTTCCTTTATGAGAAATAGATAAGAGAATAATAAGGAGACCAACCTCTGTCTTGCGCTTGGTTCCTTGCTCGATTCCTCTCTCTTCTGGTAGGTATTTGCCACTCGCTTCTTTGTCTACCCAGCTTCAAAGAGTACCTGTAGAATCAAAGGAGCATAACACTATCCAAGAACATAGATCTATTATCATAAACAATATAGGATCAGATGTACATTGACCATACAAATGCATAAATAATCAATCATACAAGAATATGGAGGAAAACTTGAATAGCTTTATTGATAATCAAGAAAGAGCAAAGAGAATTACAACTGATTGTTCTGACCCAACATCATCCTCTCAGCAAGTAAGCCCTTCTTCACCTCATGAAAAGCTTAGATCACCCAACACTATGATATTGCACCAAGAAACCAACAACAATTCCTTACAAGATACAAAATTCCAGCCTTCGGATCTCTGGGATGAGGGATCCATATATAGATGTCTGCAAGGGAGGTGAGTCAGCTTTTGAGATTTTATTAGTGTCTTCCCTCTGATATTTCTTGATTCCACTTGGAGATTGTTGATCTCTTACTCATCCCTGGTCGAATTCAGAGAGGCAAGTGTCATAGGAGAAGTTTCTGGAAGATTCCATGCTTCTCCACCTTGTGGATTGACCCTGCCATTTGTCTCTTCTCGCCCATCGCACCCCATAGAAAGGCTTTTTGACATGCATCGCACCTACTGTGTGTATTTAGGTGGGATGCAACACACTTTGCCTATGGAGCAGGTGAAATGGTCCAGTTTTGACCAGTTCTGAGTAGTTTTTCGTGGAGAACTTCTGGGAGATGTTGTAATTAGTTGACCTTGTTCTTCTAGGGGTTGGAACAACACCTTTAGGGACTTAGGAGACCTTGGTTTATGGACATTTATACTTGGGGTTACAGTGCCCAAAAATGTCTATAACAGTTGCCCCCTAAAGCATGAGGTCGTTAATCTTTTGATGTCGGGTGAAATTCTTTATCATGAGGATTCGAAGTTTTTTCGAGCTGGGAGGAGACCTGTAATAAGATACAATACAATACATTATCTTCATTTTATTTTCATGATCTAGCTGAGGCGGGCATTCCCATGCTCAGCTTTATAAATTCATTTTCATGTACATAGGACAGACAATCGTCTAAGTGTAGACTGATGATTCTGGTAGAGCCATCATCCCTTAGATTGGATGATTATCTATGCAGCAATGATGTACATTTGATGTCTTTATTTTCCTGAATATATATCGCAGCCCGGATGGATGAAACTAGATCCGGGGTCTTCAATCTCGTTCGATATTCACTCAAAGTACAAGTTGATCCATGTGAGAGATGTTCTGGAGTTGAACATGGAAAGACATCGCCTGATTACCAGCCAATGATGTAAGCTGTTAACAGGTGCGAGAGGAATCACCGATAATGATAATGATCCTCAAGGTACTGCAGTAAAATTCACGTGGTGTGAATAAGGGACTTGGCATTGAACACCACGTAAAATCTTTTGGTCGAAGGCCATTGATGTAAACCTATCGCCGGAAGTGAGAAACTTCCCATTGAGGCATGCAAGCTTCAAAGTACTGAAAGGGTTGTTCCTAGATCGACTTCTTGGATAATGAGCTGATGTTGACAAGAAGCGATCTATCATAGGAGGGCCTTAGTGAATCCCACATCAATGACACAGAACGGAGCAAATGATTTTAATGGAGGTGAAAACAATCTGGTGATATACGGTTCAGGGTGGCGGTCATGAAAGAATGGAGCGAAAATGTATTAGAGTGGGTGAGACACAGGTGAATTCTCTGAGCGACTTCTCTTGAACATATCGGCGACACTGACATGATGGATTGGTAACATTAACCCCAAATGTGGATGGTGTGATGGAACCATGGTGATGTGACCAGTGAATGGAACAACCCAACCCGACTCGAATGCGGAGTGAAAGTGTCATGTTCAAGAGCGACTTGCTACCAACAAAGTTTCTTCAAGTTTTCTTCCCAATTTTTTCCCCAGTCATTGTTGACTAGTACCTCTTTATTTTTGTCAAGCTTGAGGAGGATAACATGTGCTTGTTCTATAATTTTCCCTTCGAGAAAACCCATCGCTATGTTTTAACGAGCCTAGCGATAGTGAAACTCGTTCTTGTCTGTTATGGACAAGTTTGTCACTATTAGGTCGAGTTTAACGACAAATATAACTCGGTCCTTTTCAATTTTAGAGAGTCTGAAAAGGAATGTAAAGGAAACTCTAAAAATCCTTTTTCATCATCTAATCCCTTAAGTCCGAAAAATTATAAAATAATACGAAAGGGGTGAATTTTCGGTAATTTTAACGAGCCGAACGAGACAAGCGCTCGATCTTTTTGTGTAATAATCCCTCAGGTCCAAAAATATTAAAATCTAAAGGAGGGATAGCACTTCCGGTCACTTTAACGAGCTAAAGAGGCTAATGACTCGGAAATCTTTTCATATTTTACGAGTCAGTTGAAAAGAGCTTAAAGGAGACTCGTTTTTTGAGGAACGAGTGATAGATTCGGGTAGCAGCTGATTCTAGGTAAGGTTTGGAATTTTCCAATCACGGCAGTGTCACAAGGATGGCTAACAAGATCACTCTTCGTAGCTATTCCTCAAAAGGGGTAAACAATCAAGTGGAGGTGAATGATCGGCCAATACAGAGTGGAGGTGATGATGAGAACATGACTAAGGCTTCAAAGGTTGAAGTAATACATTCACGATGGTTATTTATGGGAAATTGGTTCATTTTTTAATGAGCTTAAACGATGGGGGAAACACTTGCTCATTTCTTATGTTTATTTTTTAACGAGCTTGAATTCTGCGTTAAAACTGCTTGATGATAAATTTGCATGCCCCCAGCATAATAACGCAAATCGAGGTGCATGCCCCCCAAGCTTCATTGCATTCAACATGGTGGTTGGAATGAAGGTTTACCTCCGAGATCTTTGAAAGTCTCGACTTGGATTTTATGAGACCATAATCAAAGACTCGATTTGGAAAGGGATTTGTTTCATTTTTTAATGAGGTTGACACAGTAAAAGAACTATCCTCATGACTCATTGTTTCATTTTTTAATGAGGTCGACACGAGATAAGAACCATCCTCAAAATCCACCGTATTTACAGTATTTCATAGAAAATAAAAAACTGAAGGATGATTAAGGTCATTGGAATAATCTTCGTTATAATCCGGGAGATGGGAACGATGGTGGTAATCTTCCCATGGTGCCTCCCCTAACATCATTGACTGAATGATTCCTTTGTCTGTAGAATGTACATGCGACCAAGGATCTGAAGAGGTACCATATTCCTTAGACCTATCTATCCAAACACTCGATGAGCATTGATTTGGGTTTGCCCCCGGGCCAAGAAAATTGATTGCTACAATATTTCTAAAATGGCGATGATCCATGTTGACAAAATGTTTAGGAATCTTCCGAATCCATTAGATATAGAAGATTTCATATTGCAGGTTTCCACTGTGGCCACTTCTGCCCAATTGCTCGGAGGCGGTAGGGCAAAAGTACCCATTAAGGCAGGGTCTTTTAGGAGGCCTACTCCAATATTTTGAAGCGAATCATTTCTTCCATGGATCATTGGAATGCTTCCCGTAACTTGTGAACTGTTGGGGAGAAATGTTCGTTGGTCAACGATTGTAATTCCTCCTTAGAAGGGAAATGCAATCTTACTGAAGTAGGTCGACACAACTGCGGCCATGGCATATATCCAGGGCCTTCCGAGTAGGATGTTGTAATCGAGGTTTCCATCGATTACTTCAACATCAATTTCTACTGTTTTTCCCCCCAGTTCAACTTGCAAGTTACTTAAAATCTCGTATGGAGTGTATGATCGTCCATCAAATGCTTTTAACATCGTTGACAATCGCGACAAGGGTGGTGAGCCTAAATTTTTCCAGCAACTCATCGACATAATACATGTAGATGCCCCCTCATCAATAATTGTTCGATGAACAATTTTGATGAGGGCTTTCACTTGAATAAGGAAAGCTAGTTGAGCTGGTAACTGAGGGTCATATCCTTTATGATTAAAGGATACAAGATTGGAATCCATTGGGTCAATCCCACCTATTACTGATAATAGATCCTGCTTTTGGGAGAGGCAATTTTGCGGTACCTCAAGTGTCGACATAGCAGATGGCAATTGGGCCAGGTCCTCTACTATATTATAATTTTGTGCTACTTTTGCATGACGATTAAATGTCGATTTGTGTACTACTCCCTTTGGTGACTTTATCATTGGTTCAGGAATGATGGGTGGCACAACTTCGGTCAAAGTTGTTGTCGAACTACTAGGTTGTTCATTAGCCTTGTTATTCGACAGCTGTGGATTCCTGTAATCTTTATTCCTTGTCAAAGCATCATTTTGCTGCTTTGAGATAGACAACATAATCACTTGGGATTGGGAAGCATTTTGATTAGAAACCAGTTTGGTTCCCGGGTTTGGAAACGGATCAGTCAATACCGCTGAGGTTTTTGAACTCTTAAAAAGTTTCTTAACTTTCAGCTTTATGTGGACAATCTCTCGTCCGATGATCCTCATCGCATATCTGACACCCCACAGGGGGTTTCCTTTGCCCAGAAGGGTTTGCAGAAGGTTTTTCAAGAGATGACTCATCCTGCTTCTTTTTTCTCCCTTTCTTTTTCTTCTTGCCCCCTGGTTGCTTCAGTTGTTTGCCCTTGTCGGTCGACACGACATTTACTTCCGAGGCGAGAAGTTCCTCATTTGCATTTTGACTAGAAATCTTACATCTTTTAGATGTAGCCTTTGTTGATTTCATGTTTGTAGTACCAATCACGCCATCGCTAGCATGAAAGTCATTGTTCGATTTAGGAGGAGGAACGGAAAATTCCGGTCTCGGAGCATCAGGGATTTTATCGTAGAGCATGCCAGACTGAGTATAAATCAAGTCTAAATATTGCACACAAGCAATAACGTGCTCTTTAGTGATGACTCCTCCCTTTGCCACATCTTCTGTAATGGAAGGTAATAATGACTTAATAAACCATTCAGCTAAAAGCTGATCAGGAACGTATGTTTTTACCATTCTACGATGACGTCGCCACTCATGAATATGATCAGATATGTGAGTGGCTGTTGTCTGTTTGAAATTGGTAAGAAGCTCTGTTCCTGTTTCGTACCTTATTGGTAACTGAAAATGGGTTAAAAAGGTTGTGGCTAGGGTGCTGAAGTTATCAAATGAAGCTCTAGGCAATTCGATATACCATTTTGCTACTGGACCAGTTAATGTTCACTGAAAAAGGCGAAGCCTAATCGAATCATCGTTTAGAGTATTAGATGAACACCACAGATGAAAGGTCATCACATGATTCGACAGGTCTTCACCTGGATTTCCATTAAATTTAGGAATATCTGACGGAAGTTTATGGGGAATCGCCAGCCACCAAGGGGCATAAGCAATTGGATCATTCATCAGCCGGTTTAGATCTGGTAATTCTAGAGTTGCTACAAAGGGCAACTGCTGATTTAGGTTAGGCGAAGCATACCCAGGATAAGATGGAATCGCTTGAGTAGTGGGTCTTTGCATACTAGCATAAAGTATTTGATGCTGGTAACTTTGATAAGGTTGATGGGCATAACCATTATAGTATGGTTGTTGATAATCGCTTTGGAAATGCAGTTGCCCATTACTTACAAAGACTTGTTGCTCAGGTCCTTGATATAATTGCTGGAATTGGGGTTGTTGAGATTGAACCAGCCCTAGTTGTTGGACCATTTGCTACTGTCCAATACTAGATGATTGACCAAGATGAGGAGTCATAGTACTTGTTTGAGCCTGGGTCACTCCAGATAGGGAGGCACTAACCTGAGGTTGTGATTGAGTCATTGAGACAAGAGGCTGTTGTATTGCAACCTGAGAAACTTGGGGTTGACATACAACAGGTAGCACTTGTACTTGTGATGCAGTCACCATAGCAGGTATATTGGGAATATTCGACACAGGGTGGACTAGTTGCATTGAATATACAACCCTTGGTTGCTGAGGCAGTATTGGTACCCAACCGCTGGATGTAATTCCAGTTTGACCTGAACTTTTTTGTAAACTCTCATATGGTTGTTCTCCGGGAGGGAATAATGAAAAGGCATACTGCCCTCCATATGGTGGCAATCCAGTACTTAAAGGGTAGATTGGACTTTGAAGACACATCGGATCAATTTGTTGAGTTTCAACATAAGAAATACCAGATGATAATCCGGATGAAGAAATAGGAATTGACCATGTCATCGAAACAGTCCCTGATTGGACTCCGAATTGTTGTTGATAACTTGCCGGGATAGATGGTATATCGGCGAACATCGTTGGAGTAGCAGCAGGAGGCTCTGTCGCTGCTACGTCAGATGACACAGTCCTAGATGTCGACGGTTGTTCAGACATATCTAGTCTATCCAAAAGATTTCCTAGCAATTCTACAAGAACTTGCGATGAAGGGAGACTAACTTCTAAGACCAACGAGGGAACAGTGACGTTATTCTAATTAAAATAAATTTTAGATGCTTTGACACAACTTATTTTTTCAATTTTTAAGAGTCGAGAAAAAACAAAAGATGACTCTAGTCGCCTTCGATTTTTAATGAGCCTGAAGTGACAAGTGCTCAGATGGACCTTTTCCTTTTAGGAGTCTGAAAAGGAACGAAAGGGACTACTCTAGAAATCTAGACAGAGGGATTACCAAACCAATCGCAAAACTGCAGAATACTTTTTACGGTACTGTAGTCAATCTTCCCGAATGTTGTGTTCAGTGCATTGCGATCGATAGCGTGGCAGACATGGCTTCCTATGGATAAAGGATAAAGCCTATTGTGGTCTCCCAAAATATACTCGACGATACGTGGGAGCACAAGTCCGTATTGGCACTTATCGTCTCAAAGTGGAGGAATCACCCAACCAACAGTGAAAACAACAGTTACCAAGCTTTACGACGCCGAAATATGTCTCTAGCCTAGACTTTTAGATGTTGTGCGTTAGGTTCCAAAGCGTTTTTAGATTCATTAAATTTATTTTAAGAAATTTGCCTTTCAGGTTCACTGCACGATGTAGATGTACAATTCCTAAAATGCAATCTAAGATGATAAACAATCGTTTAATCTTCTTTCTGCAATGAAAATCCTAGCTACTAAGGAAAGAGAGATGGCGTTCTTTCAACAAAGAGCATAGAGCACACACTATGTGCACTGTCCTAAATCAAACCAACAAACAGTCTAAATGCAAATGCACATGCATGTATTTTTTTCAGCCTTCTTAATGTGTGAATGATAAAAAGAAAGCTAAGCGCAAATCTGAATTATTTTCCAAAGCGACAATTACTAACAAGTTTATTTTCAAAACAAAATGAGGACAATGACAACACTTTGCGATTTGGAATTGAAAACTTGCTTTTGACACTAGAAAAAACTACTAATTCAGATCAAATACAAGAGTAACAGTGTAATCAACTATCAAGAACAATCAGATTCTCTTCTATGACTGAAAACGACACTTGCGACACTTTCAAATCAAGAAACGATAGTACAATTACGCTACTTCTTTGTAAAGGAGAACTGAAAATGACTCAAAAATACATAAAAACATTTACAGTTCTTTGCACAATGGAGGCGGAATAACAGCAAGGAAATGGGTTTCAAACAGAGGTGTACTGACTACAAGCAGCAAAACTCTTGAATAGAGCTGAAAAGAGTGAACACAGAAACCAAAATTTAGGAACAAGGCCTTGTCTGATCAGCGCACCTGTAACACAGTGAAACTGAAATGCAACACACCTACTACACTCGGGAAGTGCGCTGCATTTGAAGTTCACAGAACAGACAGTGCGCTGGACCAGGGACGAGACTTTGATTGGGTTCCGGGTCACAGTTTTCAGTTCAATTCAGGGATTTAGGCCGAAAAAGTGGTAATCAGTAAATCAATCACAGGGGTAGATCTAAGGAGGTTACTAGAGCCACCACGAGGGCAATTAGAAAGCTTGTAAATCAATCGTTTAATTCATAAACAAAACCCGGAGATAGATTGAAGCAGCGTTGATCTACTTTGCACTTGCATAGCAAATGTAGTTCGAAGGCTAGCTAGCTTGACTTCAGGCTCTGTCTGTAAGTTTATAAAGTAAACAAATGTAGATGAACAAACAATCTATTCGCTCCCCAGTGGAGTCGACATTTTTTTATCGGGAATAGTGTCTATGCGGAGCTGCTAATCCCACTAAGGCTAGTATCTACCTTAGAAACAAACACACTAAAAACTACTTTTGTTTTCCTTTATGAGAAATAGATAAGAGAAGAATAAGGAGACCAACCTCTGTCTTGCGCTTGGTTCCTTGCTTGATTCCTCTCTCTTCTGGTAGGTCTTTGCCACTCGCTTCTTTGTCTACCCAACCTCAAAGAGTACCTGTAGAATCAAAGCAACATAACACTATCCAAGAACATAGATCTATTATCATAAAAAATATAGGATCAGATGTACATTGACCATACAAATGCATAAATAATAAATTATACAAGAATATGGAGGAAAACTTGAATAGCTTTAATGATAATCAAGAAAGAGCAAAGAGAATTACAACCGATTGTTCTGACCCAACATCGTCCTCTCAGCAAGTAAGCCCTTCTTCACCTCATGAAAAGCTTAGATCACCCAACATTATGATATTGCACCAAGAAACCAACAGCACTTCCTTACAAGATACAAAATTCCAGCCTCTGGATCTCTAGGATGAGGGATCCATATATAGATGTCTGCAAGGGAGGTGAGTCAGCTTTTGAGATTTGATTAGTGTCTTCCCTCTGATAGTTCTTGATTCCACTTGGAGATTGTTGATCTCTTACTCATCCCTGGTCAAATTTAGAGAGGCAAGTGTCACAGGAGAAGTTTCTGGAAGATTCCATGCTTCTCCACCTTGTGGATTGACCCTGCCATTTGTCCCTTCTCGCCCATCTCACCCTATAGAATGGATTTTTGACATGCATCGCACCTACTATGTGTATTTAGGTGGGATGCAACGCACTTTGCCTATGGAGCAGGTGAAATGGTCCAATTTTGACCAGTTCTGAGTAGTTTTTCATGGAGAACTTCTGGGAGATGCTGTAATTAGTTGACCTTGTTCTTCTAGGGGTTGGAACAACACCTTTAGGGACTTAGAAGCCCTTGGTTTATGGACATTTATACTTGGGGTTGCAATGCCCAAAAATGTCTATAACAGGTTTAGCATCCGAGTAAGTTTTAATTTCATGGACAACAATTGATGGGTCGATTCCTGGCATTTCTTCTTATGACCAGGCAAACACATCACGGAATTCTTGAAATAGGGATTTATAAGTTTGGAGTTCATCATCCGTACAGGAAGCACCTATATAAGAATTTTTCAATAATTTCGGGTTTAACTGAAATGTCAATAGGAACCGTTCGAGAGATATTTCCCAACTTTAACTCAGAAAGAGGATGTTGCAATGGATTTTGTTGTTCTTTGACATAATCAGTAGTAAAAATAGATGAAAAATCATTTTCAAAATGATCAAGCTCAGGTAAAAATGAAGATCGATGATGAAGATCTTCCCATGGTAAATCATCAACAGACAAAAGTTCAAGAATCTGCTCATCAGTATGAACAGGATAAGAAAATGTTGTTGAATCTGAGGTTGATATTGAAATTGATTCTCCATGGACCACATTCATTAGATCAATTTTGGTTGAACAAGAGTCGGAAAATGACTGTACAGCTTGGTATGCAATTTCAAAGGGACTCAAAGGCATTGTGCTACCAAATGAATCCACCTTAGACTCATAAGGTATGATCCAAGGATCATCAAAAGAAATAGTGTTCGATCAAATCATATGAATAGTTGCAGTAGAAGGCGATACGTTAGGAGGAGGAAAGGAAAAAGTTCCTAGTAAACCAGAATCTTTAATCAATCCTACCCCAACATCCTTGTAAGGGATAGTTGTTTTACCGACATGTTGAATACTTTCAGAAGAGGTTGGTTCGGATGAAAAATAAGTCAGCTGGTCTATAGTAACGATCTTTGCATTATGAGGAAACTTGATAAGCCGAAAGACCAATGAAACAACAGCAATCATAGCATAAGACCAACTGTGACCCAAGAGAAGGTTGTAATCTAGAGGGGCATCAACCACTTCCACATCTAGATTTATAGTTTTTCCTTCAACCCCTATAGGTAAATCCTATAAAATGCCAAAAGGATGGAACCCACAACCATCAAAAGCCTTCAGAATTGTTAGGGATTGATTGAGTGTAGGAGAAACAAGCGATCTCCAACACTAGATCGAAATAATACACATAGAAGCTCCCTCATCAATTACAGTCCTAAAGCAAGGTTTGTTTTTGACTAACATTGGAATCTGGAAAGCCATTTGGTGAGGTAGGTGAGGTGTACTATTCTCTAAATCGAAGATTATAAGGTTCGAACCTTGAATATCAATAGCTCCTATAGCCAACAATAGTAATTTATGTTGTGCTAGACATGATTGCAGCACCAAAGCCGACATTGTTGAAGGGGAAATAGCTAAGTCTTCAATAATGTTATAATTCTGAGCATCTCTCGCATGTGGATTAAAAGCTGACTTCCGAAGTATACCTTTAGCAGGCGGTTTGATTACTAAGTCTAGGTTAGGTTTCTCGATTTGAAGTGGATCAGAACTAGAAGGAGTTGAAGTTGATGGGTTTGAATTAGAAGATTCTGCTTCCTTACCACCAACAGGATTTTTACTACCATAATATTGCGATCGTGTCGCAATCTTGACATGAGACATCATCATTATGGGTTCTTCTGAGGCATTTGAGGAAGAACCAATCATCTTACTATCTTGACTAGGAAAAGGATCCTTGAAGATAGCAGGTGTTTGAGAACCTTTGATGATTTTCGCAACCTTAGCTCGATGTGGGCAGTCTCTTGTAAAATGCTTCTCATCACAAATGAGACAAGGATAGCAAAGTTTACGTTTCTCGTTAGTAGATTCAATTTTATCTGATTTCTCTTTTGAGTTTTGTTTATTTTTCTTCTTCCCCTTCTTTTTACCACCGGATTTTGATTTGGCCGCAGATGATTCTATGACATGAATCGACAGGAATTTCAGCAGAAGAGTCTCTTGTAGAGGAATCTGGTAAAGTTATAGTAGGAGAAGAATTCTTTGAAGATTTCTTCTTGCTTTTGGTACTAACTGAACCAATCATTGTTAGAAAATTATATATTACGGAGCAATGGAACACATAAAATATTGCAGAAATATAAACACAGAAAACGAACAAAACAAGAGAGACACAGATATACGTGGTTCACCTAGTTTGGGCTACGTCCACCCCGAACAGCCAGTCCTTCCTTTCTATTATCCAGCAAAATGAAGAGACACAACCTACAGCAAATCCACTGTAATATCCTCTGTTTTCTCTCACAGTCTCACCTCTCTGTTTCTCGCTCACACTGAATACACATCTATCACACAGCCTCAAATACAATACCCTCATACAAAGAGAGGGGTTGCCTTCTAGGGAAAAAAACCCTAAACAAACATAAGTTCTACCGTCAGATCATCCACCTAATGAACGGCCCAGATTGACTAGAAATTACTATACTTTTACAAGGAAATTTTACATTTATTTTTGGCTTCGGGGGCGCTACCCCCGAGCCCCCGCCGGGGGACCGCTGGCCCCCGGACCCCCCAGCCGGGGGGATGGGCCCCCCCGGACCCCCGCGGGGGGGACAAGTCCCCCCCGCACCCCCCCGCGTGGAGGGGTGTACAAAACATCCTGGGTTATACATCCGACTGAAACAAAGACCTCTGAACAATCATGCTCCACACACAACAATCTCCCACTTGGAGAATGATTGTAGCAACTCCACCGCTGCTTCATTTGCTGGACAATGGCACCTCTTTGGACCTGGATGTTTCTCATCTTCATCGTCATCCTTGAAGACCAATTGAAACTGAGCATGTTCTCAGTTTCTCCCTGGTTACAACTTTTGTTAGCATATCTGCAGGATTCTGGCTAGTGTGTATCTTTTCCAGCTTCAACTCTCCATCTTCCAACACTGATTGTATGAAATGATACTTGAGCTGTATGTGTTTAGTCCTGGAATGAAATGCTGAGTTCTTCGCAAGATGAATGGCACATTGGCTATCACTGTATAACGTGCCCATATCATGCTTCTTACCCAACTCACCCATAAACCTTTGTAACCAAATCATTTCTTTACTAGCCTCTGTAGCAGCAACATACTCTGCTTCTGTTGTTGAAAGTGCAACAACACTTTGTATTTTTGAAACCCAACTGACAGCTGTTCCTCCAACAGTAAATACATATCCTGTAGTGCTCCTCCTATTATCTCTGTCACCTGCCATATCTGCATCAACATATCCTTGTAGGGAGATGTTTGAACCACCAAAGCATAATGCTTGATTTGTGGTACCTTTCAAATATCTGAGAATCCATTTCACTGCCATCCAATGTTCCTTTCTTGGATTGTTCATGTACTTGCTTACAACTCCCACTGCATGTGCAATATCAGGCCTTGTGCAGACCATTGCATACATTAAGCTTCCAACTGCTGATGCATATGGAACTTTAGACATATAATCCATGTCTTCTTGGGTCTTTGGGCACATTTCCTTGCTAAGTTTGAAATGGCTAGCAAAAGGTGTACTAACTGGTTTTTCATTGTGCATGTTAAATCTTTTCAACACCTTTTGTATGTACTCATTCTGAGACAATGTTAATTTACGATTTTTCCTATCTCTAGTTATTCTCATACCAAGGATTTGTTTTGCAGCTCCCAAATCCTTCATTGCAAATGAATTTGCCAATTTTCTTTTGAGCACATTTATTTCCTGCATGTTAGATCCTGCAACAAGCATGTCATCTACATACAATAACAATATAATATAGCTGCCATCATTTTTCTTTTTCAAATAAACGCAATGATCAGAGTGACATCTAGTATAACCTTGTTCAAACATAAACTTGTCAAATTTTAGATACCACTGCCTTGGAGCCTGTTTTAAGCCATACAAGCTCTTCTTCAACCTGCACACTAGTTTCTCCTTCCCTTTCACCTCATATCCTTGTGGGTGCTGCATATATATCTCTTCCTCCAAATCCCCATGGAGAAAGGCTGTCTTTACATCTAACTGCACAAGATGCAAATCCTCAGCTGCTACAAGACTTAAAATAGTTCTGATTAAAGTCATTTTAACAACAGGAGAAAATATTTCATCAAAATCAATACCTTTCTTCTGTGCAAACCCCTTCACCACAAGTCTAGCTTTATACCTCTGTTTTCCTCTATCTTCTTCCTTCAGCCTGTAAACCTATTTATTCTGCAATGTTGTTTTACCTGTAGGCAACCTGACTAAGTCCCAAGACTGGTTATGTGCTAAGGAGTCCATCTCTTCTTTCATGGCTTGCTCCCACTTCTTCTTGGTTTCTACCTGCACTGCTTCTTCATAACATTCGGGTTCACCAGAATCAGTCAACAATAAATAATATAATGAAGCAGAGTATCGTTCAGGGGGTCTACTTATCCTGGTAGATCTTCTAACACCACTTTCAGGTGTTTGGGGTGCCTGTTGCTGTTGTGGTGGTTGCTGTTGTTGATTATTATTATTTTCAGGCACCTTTAACTTTTCAGTGATGTCATCAAGAATTGCGTATTCCTTGTTTTCGTTTTCTTTCTTCTTTTCCTGCAACTGATTCTTATACAAGACCTTTTCATTGAATATTACATCTCTGCTCCTAATGATTTTGTGATTTTCATAATCATATAAGCGATAACCAAAATCATTAACACCATATCCAATAAAGGTACATTTCTTTGACTTTGCCTCAAGCTTTGTTCTATTTTCTTTATCAATATGGACAAAGGCCTCACAACCAAAAGGCTTTAAAAAAGAGTAGTTTACCTTTTTACCCGTCCATGCTTCCTCCGGAACACCACCATCCAAGGAACTTGAAGGCTCTCTGTTTATTAGATAAACAACAGTATCTATAGCATCTGCCCAAAACTGTAAAGGCAATCCTGCATGCAATCTCATGCACCTTGCACGCTCCATGATTGTTCTGTTCATCCTTTCTGACACACCATTTTCTTGTGGTGTTCTTGGAACTGTCTTCTCTCTGCGAATTCCATGCTCTGAACAGTACCTATCAAAACCTTTGCTACAATATTCACCTCCATTGTCTGATCTAAGACACTTCAATTTCTTTCCTGTCTCAATCTCAACCAAAGCTTTCCATTTCTTGAAAGTATCAAATACATTAGATTTATTCTTAATACAATAAATCCAAGTTTTTCTAGTTGCATCATCAATAAAGGTAACATAATAATGAGAACCACCAAGAGATGATACCTGAGCAGGTCCCCATACGTCTGTATGCACAAGCTCTAATTTTTCGTTCTTCTTTTCTTTCCCAACTCTAAGAAATCTGACTCTCTTCTATTTTCCATAAATGTAGTTCTCACAGAAGTCCAAATCAACATTCTTCAAACGCGGCAACAAACTTGAGTGAAGAATCTTCATCCCCTTTTCACTCATGTGTCCGAGCCTATGATGCCATAATGCTGCATCTGCTCCTTTGGAAGTTAAAGCATTAACACAGTTAGAAATACCATTGCATAAATACAATGTACTAACCTTTTCGCCTTTTTCTATTACCAGGGCTCCTTTGGTGACCTTTCAAGCTTTATCTGTGAAAGTTGTCACACAACCTTCACCGCCTAACTGCCCTGTTGAAATCGGATTTTTCTTTAGATCTGGAACATGTCTTACCTCCTTTAATAGCCATTGGTTTCCATTCTGTTGTTTTACAAGAACCTTACCCATTCCAACGATTTTACAGGGTTTATCATCACCCAGACGAACTTGTCCAAAATATCCTTGAACATAGTCATGAAAGTATTTCTTATCAGGTGTGGCATGGAATGAATCCCCTGAATCTACCACCCAGGAATCAGTAATATTTTCGAAAGAAAGAATCAAAGCATCTTGTAACACCTCACCTGTCACATTTGCTTCATGATTGTTTTCTTGTTGTGCATCTCCTTCTTTTCCCTTCCGAGATCTACGGTCTTTCTTTAGGTGTCCTTTCTTTCCACATTTCTAGCACACTATTCCCGATCTGGACTTGGATCTGCCTTTCCTTGATTTACTGCGATATCCTGAGCTCTTTCCTCTTTCCATTTTTCTTCCTCTAGACTCTGCACTCAAAACATTTCCCGACGTCTCACCAGAGCTTTTCCGTCGCATTTCCTCACTAAGGATAGCACAGACAACATCATCAAACTTTAAAGCACTAGATCCAGAAACAGAGTTACTAATGGCCATTACCAAACCATTCCAACTTTCTGGTAATGAGCACAAGAATAACAGAGCTCTAACTTCATCATCAAAGTTTACCCCTACAGAACTTAACTGACTTGTAACTATATTAAAATCATTAAAATGGTTTGCAACAGATCCACCTTCCGACATATTCATATTAAATAACAGTTTCATAAGAAATACCTTGTTTGAGGCCGAGGGTTTTTCATATAGTTTCGACAACGCCTGCATCAAACCCTCTGTCGTGGTTTCCTTCGAAATGTTGAAGGCGACTGACGCAGCAAGGCACAACCGTATTGTTCCGAGTGCCTTTCTATCGAGAAGGTTCCATTCTTCGTCTTTCATACCCATCGGCATCTTTGTTTTTCTGCCCAATGGTAGGTATAGATCTTTCTGATACAGATAATCTTCCATCTGCATCTTCCATAGCGAGAAGTTTTGGCTGTTAAATTTCTCAACCCTAAACTTACCATCTTCCGCCATTGCTACCACTCGAACCAGGAACCCTTCTTTCCTGCGAGTTTATCAGCCAAATAGACCTTCGGCTCTGATACCAGTTTTTAGAAAATTATATATTACGGAGCAATGGAACACATAAAATATTGCAGAAATATAAACACAGAAAACGCACAAAACAAGAGAGACACAGATATACGTGGTTCACCCAGTTTGGGCTACGTCCACCCCGAACAACCAGTCCTTCCTTTCTATTATCCAGCAAAATGAAGAGACACAACCTACAGCAAACCAATGTAATATCCTCTGTTTTCTCTCACAGTCTCACCTCTCTGTTTCTCGCTCACACTGAATACACATCTATCACACAGCCTTAAATACAATACCCTCATACAAAGAGAGGGGTTGCCTTCTAGGGAAAAAAACCCTAAACAAACATAAGTTCTACCGTCAGATCATCCGCCTAATGAATGGCCCAGATTGACTAGAAATTACTATACTTTTACAAGGCAATTTTACATTTATTTTTGGCTTCGGGGGCGCTACCCCCGAGCCCCTGCCAGGGGACCGTTGGCCCCCGAACCCCCCAGCCGGGGGGGATGGGCCCCCCTGGACCCCCGCGGGGGGGACAAGTCCCCCCCGCACCCCCCTGCGTGGAGGGGTGTACAAAACATCTTGGGGTATACATCCGGCTGAAACAAAGACCTCTGAACAATCATGCTCCACACACAACAATCTCCCACTTGGAGAATGATTGTAGCAACTCCACCGCTGCTTCATTTGTTGGACAATGGCTCCTCTTTGGACCTGGCTGTTTCTCATCTTCATCGTCATCCTTGAAGACCAATTGAAACTGAGCATGTTCTCAGTTTCTCCCTGGTTACAACTTTTGTTTGCATATCTGCAGGATTCTGGCTAGTGTGTATCTTTTCCAGCTTCAACTCTCCATCTTCCAACACTGATCGTATGAAATGATACTTGAGCTGTATGTGTTTAGTCCTGGAATGAAATGCTCAGTTCTTTGCAAGATGAATGGCACTTTGGCTATCACTGTATAACGTGCCCATATCATGCTTCTTACCCAATTCACCCATAAACCTTTGTAACCAAATCATTTCTTTACTAGCCTCTGTAGCAGCAACATACTCTGCTTCTGTTGTTGAAAGTGCAACAACACTTTGGATTTTTGAAACCCAACTGACAGCTATTCCTCGAACAGTAAATACATATCCTGTAGTGCTCCTCCTGTTATCTCTGTCACCTGCCATATCTGCATCAACATATCCTTGTAGGGAGATGTTTGAACCACCAAAGCATAATGCTTGATTTGTGGTACCTTTCAAATATCTGAGAATCCATTTCACTGCCATCCAATGTTCCTTTCCTGGATTGTTCATGTACCTGCTCACAACTCCCACTGCATGTGCAATATCAGGCCTTGTGCATACCATTGCATACATTAAGCTTCCAACTGCTGATGCATATGGAACTTTAGACATATAATCCATGTCTTCTTGGGTCTTTGGGCACATTTCCTTGCTAAGTTTGAAATGGCTAGCAAAAGGTGTACTAACTGGTTTTGCATTGTGCATGTTAAATCTTTTCAACAACTTTTGTATGTACTCATTCTGAGACAATGTTAATTTACGATTTTTCCTGTCTCTAGTTATTCTCATACCAAGGATTTGTTTTGCAGCTCCCAAATCCTTCATTGCAAATGAATTTGCCAATTTTCTTTTGAGCACATTTATTTCCTGCATGTTAGATCCTGCAACAAGCATGTCATCTACATACAATAACAATATAATATAGCTGCCATCATTTTGTTTTTTCAAATAAACACAATGATCAGAGTGACATCTAGTATAACCTTGTTCAGACATAAACTTGTCAAATTTAAGATACCCTGCCTTGGAGCCTGTTTTAAGCCATACAAGCTCTTCTTCAACCTGCACACTAGTTTCTCCTTCCCTTTCACCTCATATCCTTGTGGCTGCTGCATATATATCTCTTCCTCCAAATCCCCATGGAGAAAGGCTGTCTTTACATCTAACTGCTCAAGATGCAAATCTTCAGCTACTACAAGACTTAAAATAGTTCTGATTGAAGTCATTTTAACAACAAGAGAAAATATTTCATCAAAATCAATACCTTTCTTCTGTGCAAACCCCTTCACCACAAGTCTAGCTTTATACCTCTGTTTTCCTCCATCTTCTTCCTTCAGCCTGTAAACCCATTTATTCTGCAATGTTGTTTTACCTGCAGGCAACCTGACTAAGTCCCAAGTCTGGTTATGTGCTAAGGAGTCCATCTCTTCTTTCATGGCTTGCTCCCACTTCTTCTTGCTTTCTACCTGCATTGCTTCTTCATAACATTCGGGTTCACTAGAATCAGTCAACAATAAATAATATAATGAAGGAGAGTATCGTTCAGGGGGTCTACTTATCCTGGTAGATCTTCTAACACCACTTTCAGGTGTTTGGGGTGCCTGTTGCTGTTGTGGTGGTTGCTGTTGTTGATTATTATTATTTTCAGGCACCTTTACCTTTTCAGTGATTTCATCAAGAACTGCATATTCCTTGTTTTCTTTTTCTTTCTTCTTTTCCTGCAACTGATTCTTATACAAGACCTTTTCATTGAATATTACATCTCTGCTCCTAATGATTTTGTGATTTTCATAATCATATAAGCGATAACCAAAATCATTAACACCATATCCAATAAAGGTACATTTCTTTGACTTTGCCTCAAGCTTTGTTCTATTTTCTTTATCAATATGGACAAAGGCCTCACAACCAAAAGGCTTTAAAAAAGAGTAGTTTACCTTTTTACCTGTCCATGCTTCCTCTGGAACACCACCATCCAAGGAACTTGAAGGCCCTCTGTTTATTAGATAAACAGCAGTATCTACAGCATCTGCCCAAAACTGTAAAGGCAATCCTGCATGCAATCTCATGCACCTTGCACGCTCCATGATTGTTCTGTTCATCCTTTCTGACACACCATTTTCTTGTGGTGTTCTTGGAATTGTCTTCTCTCTGCGAATTCCATGCTCTGAACAGTACCTATCAAAATCTTTGCTGCAATATTCACCTCCATTGTCTGATCTAAGACACTTCAATTTCTTTCCTGTCTCAATCTCAACCAAAGCTTTCCATTTCTTGAAAGTATCAAATACATCAGATTTATTCTTAATACAATAAATCCAAGTTTTTCTAGTTGCATCATCAATAAAGGTAACATAATAACGAGAGCCACCAAGAGATGATACCTGAGCAGGTCCCCATACGTCTGTATGCACAAGCTCTAATTTTTCGTTCTTCTTTTCTTTCCCAACTCTGAGAAATCTGACTCTCTTCTGTTTTCCATAAATGCAGTTCTCACAGAAGTCCAAATCAACATTCTTCAAACCTGGCAACAAATTCCTTGAGTGAAGAATCTTCATCCCCTTTTCACTCATGTGTCCAAGCCTATGATGCCATAATGCTGCATCTGCTCCTTTGGAAGTTAAAGCATTAACAAAGTTAGAAATACCATTGCATAAATACAATGTACCAACCTTTTCGCCTTTTGCTATTACCAGGGCTCCTTTGGTGACCTTCCAAGCTTTATCTGTGAAAGTTGTCACACAACCTTCACCGCCTAACTGCCCTGTTGAAATCAGATTTTTCTTTAGATCTGGAACATGCCTTACCTCCTTTAATAGCCATTGGTTTCCATTCTGCTGTTTTACAAGACCCTTACCCATTCCAACAATTTTACAGGGTTTATCATCACCCAGACGAACTTGTCCAAAATCTCCTTGAACATAGTCATGAAAGTATTTCTTATCAGGTGTGGCATGGAATGAAGCCCCTGAATCTACCACCCAGGAATCAGTAATATTTTCGAAAGAAAGAATCAAAGCATCTTGTAACACCTCACCTGTCACATTTGCTTCATGATTGTTTTCTTGCTGTGCATCTCCTTCTTTTCCCTTCCGAGATCTACAGTCTTTCTTTAGGTGTCCTTTCTTTCCACATTTCCAGCACACTATCCCGATCTGGACTTGGATCTGCCTTTCCTTGATTTACTGCGATATCCTGAGCTCTTTCCTCTTTCCATTTTTCTTCCTCTAGACTCTGCACTCAAAGCATTTCCGATGTCTCATAGGAGATTTTCCGTCGCATTTCCTCGCTAAGGATAGCATCGACAACATCATCAAACTTTAAAGTACTAGATCAAGAAACGAAGTTACTAATGGCCATTACCAAACCATTCCAACTTTCTGGTAATGAGCACAAGAATAACAGAGCTCTAACTTCATCATCAAAGTTTACCCCTACAGAACTTAACTGACTTGTAACTGTATTAAAATCATTTAAATGGTTTGCAACAGATCCACCTTCCGACATATTCATATTAAATAACCGTTTCATAAGAAATACCTTGTTTGAGGCCGAGGGTTTTTCATATAGTTTCGACAACGCCTGCATCAAACCCTCTGTCGTGGTTTCCTTCGAAATGTTGAAGGCGACTGACGCAGCAAGGCACAACCGTATTGTTCCGAGTGCCTTTCTATCGAGAAGGTTCCATTCTTCGTCTTTCATACCCGTCAGCATCTTTGTTTTTCCGCCCAATGGTAGGTATAGATCTTTCTGATACAGATAATCTTCCATCTGCATCTTCCACAGCGAGAAGTTTTGGCCGTTAAATTTCTCGACCCTAAACTTACCGTCTTCCGCCATTGCTCCCACTCAAACCAGGAACCCTTCTTTCCTGCGCGTTTATCAGCCAAATAGACCTTCGGCTCTGATACCAGTTGTTAGAAAATTATATATTACGGAGCAATGGAACACATAAAATATTGCAGAAATATAAACACAGAAAACGCACAAAACAAGAGAGACACAGATATACGTGGTTCACCCAGTTTGGGCTACGTCCACCCCGAATAGCCAGTCCTTCCTTTCTATTATCTAGCAAAATGAAGAGACACAACCTACAGCAAATCCGCTGTAATATCCTCTGTTTTCTCTCACAGTCTCACCTCTCTGTTTCTCGCTCACACTGAATACACATCTATCACACAGCCTCAAATACAATACCCTCATACAAAGAGAGGGGTTGCCTTCTAGGGCAAAAAACCCTAAATAAACATAAGTTCTACCATCAGATCATCCGCCTAATGAACGGCCCAGATTGACTAGAAATTACTATACTTTTACAAGGCAATTTTACATTTATTTTTGGCTTCGGGGGCGCTACCCCCGAGCCCCCGCCGGGGGACCGCTGGCCCCCGGACCCCCCAGCCGGGGGGGATGGGCCCCCCCGGACCCCCGTGGGGGGGACAAGTCCCCCCTGCACCCCCCCGCGTGGAGGGGTGTACAAAACATCCTGGGGTATACATCCGGCTGAAACAAAGACCTCTGAACAATCATGCTCCACACACAACAATCTCCCACTTGGAGAATGATTGTAGCAACTCCACTGCTGCTTCATTTGCTGGACAATGACTCCTCTTTGGACCTGGCTGTTTCTCATCTTCATCGTCATCCTTGAAGACCAATTGAAACTGAGCATGTTCTCAGTTTCTCCCTGATTTCAACTTTTGTTAGCATATCTGCAGGATTCTGGCTAGTGTGTATCTTTTCCAGCTTCAACTCTCCATCTTCCAACACTGATCGTATGAAATGATACTTGAGCTGTATGTGTTTAGTCCTGGAATGAAATGCTGAGTTCTTTGCAAGATGAATGGCACTTTGGCTATCACTGTATAACGTGCCCATATCATGCTTCTTACCCAACTCACCCATAAACCTTTGTAACCAAATCATTTCTTTACTAGCCTCTGTAGCAGCAACATACTCTGCTTCTGTTGTTGAAAGTGCAACAACACTTTGTATTTTTGAAACCCAACTGACAGCTGTTCCTCCAACAGTAAATACATATCCTGTAGTGCTCCTCCTGTTATCTCTGTCACCTGCCATATCTGCATCAACATATCCTTGTAGGGAGATGTTTGAACCACCAAAGCATAATGCTTGATTTGTGGTACCTTTCAAATATCTGAGAATCCATTTCACTGCCATCCAATGTTCCTTTCCTGGATTGTTCATGTACCTGCTTACAACTCCCACTGCATGTGCAATATCAGGCTTTGTGCAGACCATTGCATACATTAAGCTTCCAACTGCTGATGCATATGGAACTTTAGACATATAATCCATGTCTTCTTGGGTCTTTGGGCACATTTCCTTGCTAAGTTTGAAATGGCTAGCAAAAGGTGTACTAACTGGTTTTGCATTGTGCATGTTAAATCTTTTCAACACCTTTTGTATGTACTCATTCTGAGACAATGTTAATTTACGATTTTTCCTGTCTCTAGTTATTCTCATACCAAGGATTTGTTTTGCAGCTCCCAAATCCTTCATTGCAAATGAATTTGCCAATTTTCTTTTGAGCACATTTATTTCCTGCATGTTAGATCCTGCAACAAGCATGTCATCTACATACAATAACAATATAATATAGCTGCCATCATTTTGCTTTTTCAAATAAACACAATGATCAGAGTGACATCTAGTATAACCTTGTTCAGACATAAACTTGTAAAATTTTAGATACCACTGCCTTGGAGCCTGTTTTAAGCCATACAAGCTCTTCTTCAACCTGCACACTAGTTTCTCCTTCCCTTTCACCTCATATCCTTGTGGCTGCTGCATATATATCTCTTCCTCCAAATCCCCATGGAGAAAGGCTGTCTTTACATCTAACTGCTCAAGATGAAAATCCTCAGCTGCTACAAGACTTAAAATAGTTCTGATTGAAGTCATTTTAACAACAGGAGAAAATATTTCATCAAAATCAATACCTTTCTTCTATGCAAACCCCTTCACCACAAGTCTAGCTTTATACCTATGTTTTCCTCCATCTTCTTCCTTTAGCCTGTAAACCCATTTATTCTGCAATGCTGTTTTACCTGCAGGCAACCTGACTAAGTCCCAAGTTTGGTTATGTGCTAAGGAGTCCATCTCTTCTTTCATGGCTTGCTTCCACTTCTTCTTGGTTTCTACCTGCACTGCTTCTTCATAACATTCGGGTTCACCAGAATCAGTCAACAATAAATAATATAATGAAGGAGAGTATCGTTCAGGGGGTCTACTTATCCTGGTAGATCTTCTAACACCACTTTCAGGTGTTTGGGGTGCATGTTGCTGTTGTGGTGGTTGCTGTTGTTGATTATTATTATTTTCAGGCACCTTTACCTTTTCAGTGATTTCATCAAGAACTGTGTATTCCTTGTTTTCGTTTTCTTTCTTCTTTTCCTGCAACTGATTCTTATACAAGACCTTTTCATTGAATATTACATCTCTGCTCCTAATGATTTTGTGATTTTCATAATCATATAAGCGATAACCAAAATCATTAACACCATATCCAATAAAGGTACATTTCTTTGACTTTGCCTCAAGCTTTGTTCTATTTTCTTTATCAATATGGACAAAGGCCTCACAACCAAAAGGCTTTAAAAAAGAGTAGTTTACCTTTTTACCTGTCCATGCTTCCTTCGGAACACCACCATCCAAGGAACTTGAAGGCCCTCTGTTTATTAGATAAACAACAGTATCTACAACATCTGCCCAAAACTGTAAAGGCAATCTTGCATGTAATCTCATGCACCTTGCACGCTCCATGATTGTTCTGTTCATCCTTTCTGACACACCATTTTCTTGTGGTGTTCTTGGAACTGTCTTCTCTCTGCGAATTCCATGCTCTGAACAGTACCTATCAAAATCTTTGCTGCAATATTCACCTCCATTGTCTGATCTAAGACACTTCAATTTCTTTCCTGTCTCAATCTCAACCAAAGCTTTCCATTTCTTGAAAGTATCAAATACATCAGATTTATTCTTAATACAATAAATCCAAGTTTTTCTAGTTGCATCATCAATAAAGGTAACATAATAACGAGAGCCACCAAGAGATGATACCTGAGCAGGTCCCCATACGTCTGTATGCACAAGCTCTAATTTTTCGTTTTTCTTTTCTTTCCCAACTCTGAGAAATCTGACTCTCTTCTGTTTTCCATAAATGCATTTCTCACAGAAGACCAAATCAACATTATTCAAACCCGGCAACAAATTCCTTGAGTGAAGAATCTTCATCCCCTTTTCACTCATGTGTCCGAGCCTATGATGCCATAATGCTGCATCTGCTCCTTTGGAAGTTAAAGCATTAACAGAGTTAGAAATACCATTGCATAAATACAATGTACCAACCTTTTCGCCTTTTGCTATTACCAGGGCTCCTTTGGTGACCTTCCAAGCTTTATTCGTGAAAGTTGTCACACAACCTTCACCGCCTAACTGCCCTGTTGAAATCAGATTTTTCTTTAGATCTGGAACATGCCTTACCTCCTTTAATAGCCATTGGTTTCCATTCTGCTGTTTTACAAGAACCTTACCCATTCCAACGATTTTACAGGGTTTATCATCACCCAGACGAACTTTTCCAAAATCTCCTTGAACATAGTCATGAAAGTATTTCTTATCAGGTGTGGCATGGAATGAAGCCCTTGAATCTACCACCCAGGAATCAGTAATATTTTCGAAAGAAAGAATCAAAGCATCTTGTAACACCTCACCTGTCACATTTGCTTCATGATTGTTTTCTTGCTGTGCATCTCCTTCTTTTCCCTTCCGAGATCTACAGTCTTTCTTTAGGTGTCCTTTCTTTCCACATTTCCAGCACACTATTCCCAATCTGGACTTGGATCTGCCTTTCCTTGATTTACTACGATATCCTTAGCTCTTTCCTCTTTCCATTTTTCTTCCTCTAGACTCTGCACTCAAAGCATTTCCCGATGTCTCACCGGAGCTTTTCCGTCGCATTTCCTCGCTAAGGATAGCACCGACAACATCATCAAACTTTAAAGTACTAGATCCAGAAACGGAGTTACTAATGGCCATTACCAAACCATTCCAACTTTCTGGTAATGAGCACAAGAATAACAGAGCTCTAACTTCATCATCAAAGTTTACCCCTACAGAACTTAACTGACTTGTAACTGTATTAAAATCATTTAAATGGTTTGCAACAGATCCACCTTCCGACATATTCATATTAAATAACCGTTTCATAAGAAATACCTTGTTTGAGGCCGAAGGTTTTTCATATAGTTTCGACAACGCCTGCATCAAACCCTATGTCGTGATTTCCTTCGAAATGTTGAAGGCGACTGACGTAGCAAGGCACAACCGTATTGTTCCAAGTGCCTTTCTATCGAGAAGGTTCCATTCTTCGTCTTTCATACCCGTCGGCATCTTTGTTTTTCCGCCCAATGGTAGGTATAGATCTTTCTGATACAGATAATCTTCCATCTGCATCTTCCACAGCGAGAAGTTTTGGCCGTTAAATTTCTTGACCCTAAACTTACCATCTTCCGCCATTGCTCCCACTCGAACCAGGAACCCTTCTTTCCTGCGAGTTTATCAGCCAAATATACCTTCGGCTCTGATACCAGTTGTTAGAAAATTATATATTACAGAGCAATGGAACACATAAAATATTGCAGAAATATAAACACAGAAAACGCACAAAACAAGAGAGACACAGATATACATGGTTCACCCAGTTTGGGCTACGTCCACCCTGAACAGCAGTCCTTCCTTTCTATTATCCAGCAAAATGAAGAGACACAACCTACAGCAAATCCGCTGTAATATCCTCTGTTTTCTCTCACAGTCTCACCTCTCTGTTTCTCGCTCACACTGAATACACATCTATCACACAGCCTCAAATACAATACCCTCATACAAAGAGAGGGGTTTCCTTCTAGGGAAAAAAACCCCAAACAAACATAAGTTCTATCGTCAGATCATCCGCCTAATGAACGACCCAGATTGACTAGAAATTACTATACTTTTACAAGGCAATTTTACATTTATTTTTGGCTTCAGGGCCGCTACCCCTGAGCCCTCGCCGGGGGACCGCTGGCCCCCGGACCCCCCAGCCGGGGGGGATGGGCCCCCCCGGACCCCCGCGGGGGGGACAAGTCCCCCCCGCATGGAGGGGTGTACAAAACATCCTGGGGTATACATCCGGCTGAAACAAAGACCTCTGAACAATCATGCTCCACACACAACAATCTCCCACTTGGAGAATGATTGTAGCAATTCCACCGCTGCTTCATTTGCTGGACAATGGCTCCTCTTTGGACCTGGTTGTTTCTCATCTTCATCGTCATCCTTGAAGACCAATTGAAACTGAGCATGTTCTCAGTTTCTCCCTGGTTACAACTTTTGTTAGCATATCTGCAGGATTCTGGCTAGTGTGTATCTTTTCCAGCTTCAACTCTCCATCTTCCAACACTGATCGTATGAAATGATACTTGAGCTGTATGTGTTTAGTCCTGGAATGAAATGTTGAGTTCTTTGCAAGATGAATGGCACTTTGGCTATCACTGTATAATGTGCCCATATCATGCTTCTTACCCAACACACCCATAAACCTTTGTAACCAAATCATTTCTTTACTAGCCTCTGTAGTAGCAACATAATCTGCTTCTGTTGTTGAAAGTGCAACAACACTTTGTATTTTTGAAACCCAACTGACAGCTGTTCCTCCAACAGTAAATACATTTCCTGTAGTGCTCCTCCTGTTATCTCTGTCACCTGCCATATCTGCATCAACATATCCTTGTAGGGAGATGTTTGAACCACCAAAGCATAATGCTTGATTTGTGGTACCTTTCAAATATCTGAGAATCCATTTCACTGCCATCCAATGTTCCTTTCCTGGATTGTTCATGTACCTGCTTACAACTCCCACTGCATGTGCAATATCAGGCCTTGTGCAGACCATTGCATACATTAAGCTTCCAACTACTGATGCATATGGAACTTTAGACATATAATCCATGTCTTCTTGGGTCTTCGGCACATTTCCTTGCTAAGTTTGAAATGGCTAGCAAAAGGTGTACTAACTGGTTTTGCATTGTGCATGTTAAATCTTTTCAACACCTTTTGTATGTACTCATTCTGAGACAATGTTAATTTACGATTTTTCCTGTCTCTAGTTATTCTCATACCAAGGATTTGTTTTGCAGCTCCCAAATCCTTCATTGCAAATGAATTTGCCAATTTTCTTTTGAGCACATTTATTTCCTGCATGTTAGATCCCGCAACAAGCATGTCATCTACATACAATAACAATATAATATAGCTGCCATCATTTTGTTTTTTCAAATAAACACAATGATCAGAGTGACATCTAGTATAACCTTGTTCAAACATAAACTTGTCAAATTTTAGATACCACTGCCTTGGAGCCTGTTTTAAGCCATACAAGCTCTTCTACAACCTGCACACTAGTTTCTCCTTCCCTTGCACCTCATATCCTTGTGGCTGCTGCATATATATCTCTTCCTCCAAATCCCCATGGAGAAAGGCTGTCTTTACATCTAACTGCTCAAGATGCAAATCCTCAACTGCTACAAGACTTAAAATAGTTCTGATTGAAGTCATTTTAACAACAGCAGAAAATATTTCATCAAAATCAATACCTTTCTTCTGTGCAAACCCCTTCACCACAAGTCTATCTTTATACCTTTGTTTTCCTCCATCTTCTTCCTTCAGCCTGTAAACCCATTTATTCTGCAATGTTGTTTTACCTGCAGGCAACCTGACTAAGTCCCAAGTCTGGTTATGTGCTAAGGAGTCCATCTCTTCTTTCATGGCTTGCTCCCACTTCTTCTTGGTTTCTACCTGCACTGCTTCTTCATAACATTCGGGTTCACCAGAATCAGTCAACAATAAATAATATAATGAAGGAGAGTATCGTTCAGGGGGTCTACTTATCCTGGTAGAAATTCTAACACCACTTTCAGGTGTTTGGGGTGCCTGTTGCTGTTGTGGTGGTTGCTGTTGTTGATTATTATTATTTTCAGGCACCTTTACCTTTTCAGTGATGTCATCAAGAACTGCGTATTCCTTGTTTTCGTTTTCTTTCTTCTTTTCCTGCAACTGATTCTTATACAAGACCTTTTCATTGAATATTACATCTCTACTCCTAATGATTTTGTGATTTTCATAATCATATAAGCGATAACCAAATTCATTAACACCATATCCAATAAAGGTACATTTCTTTGACTTTTCCTCAAGCTTTGTTCTATTTTCTTTATCAATATGGACAAAGGCCTCACAACCAAAAGGCTTTAAAAAAGAGTAGTTTACCTTTTTACCCGTCCATGCTTCCTCCGGAACACCACCATCCAAGGAACTTGAAGGCCCTCTGTTTATTAGATAAACAGCAGTATCTACAGCATCTGCCCAAAACTGTAAAGGCAATCCTGCATGCAATCTCATGCACCTTGCACGCTCCATGATTGTTCTGTTCATCCTTTCTGAAACACCATTTTCTTGTGGTGTTCTTGGAACTGTCTTCTCTCTGCGAATTCCATGCTCTGAATAGTACCTATCAAAATCTTTGCTGCAATATTCACCTCCATTGTCTGATCTAAGACACTTCAATTTCTTTCCTGTCTCAATCTCAACCAAAGCTTTCCATTTCTTGAAAGTATCAAATACATCAGATTTATTCTTAATACAATAAATCCAAGTTTTTCTAGTTGCATCATCAATAAAGGTAACATAATAACGAGAGCCACCAAGAGATGATACCTGAGCAGGTCCCCATACGTCTGTATGCACAAGCTCTAATTTTTCGTTCTTCTTTTCTTTCCCAACTCTGAGAAATCTGACTCTCTTCTGTTTTCCATAAATGCAGTTCTCACAGAAGTCCAAATCAACATTCTTCAAACCCGGCAACAAATTCCTTGAGTGAAGAATCTTCATCCCCTTTTCACTCATGTGTCCGAGCCTATGATGCCATAATGCTGCATCTGCTCCTTTGGAATTTAAAGCATTAACAGAGTTAGAAATACCATTGCATAAATACAATGTACCAACCTTTTCGCCTTTTGCTATTACCAGGGCTCCTTTGGTGACCTTCCAAGCTTTATCTATGAAAGTTGTCACACAACCTTCACCGCCTAACTGCCCTGTTGAAATCAGATTTTTCTTTAGATCTGGAACATGCCTTACCTCCTTTAATAGCCATTGGTTTCCATTCTGCTGTTTTACAAGAACCTTACCCATTCCAACGATTTTACAGGGTTTATCATCACCCAGACGAACTTGTCCAAAATCTCCTTGAACATAGTCATGAAAGTATTTCTTATCAGGTGTGGCATGGAATGAAGCCCCTGATTCTACCACCCAGGAATCAATAATATTTTCGAAAGAAAGAATCAAAGCATCTTGTAACACCTCACCTGTCACATTTGCTTCATGATTGTTTTCTTGTTGTGCATCTCCTTCTTTTCCCTTCCGAGATCTACAGTCTTTCTTTAGGTGTCCTTTCTTTCCACATTTCCAGCACACTATTCCCGATCTGGACTTGGATCTGCCTTTCCTTGATTTACTGCGATATCCTGAGCTCTTTCCTCTTTCCATTTTTCTTCCTCTAGACTCTGCACTCAAAGCATTTCCCGATGTCTCACCGGAGCTTTTTCGTCGCATTTCCTCACTAAGGATAGCACCGACAATATCATCAAACTTTAAAGTACTAGATCCCGAAACGGAGTTACTAATGTTCGTTACCAAACCATTCCAACTTTCTGGTAATGAGCACAAGAATAACAGAGCTCTAACTTCATCATCAAAGTTTACCCCTACAGAACTTAACTGACTTGTAACTGTATTAAAATCATTTAAATGGTTTGCAACAGATCCACCTTCCGACATATTCATATTAAATAACCATTTCATAAGAAATACCTTGTTTGAGGCCGAGGGTTTTTCATATAGTTTCGACAACGCCTGCATCAAACCCTCTATCGTGGTTTCCTTCGAAATGTTGAAGGCGACTGACGCAGCAAGGCACAACCGTATTGTTCCGAGTGCCTTTCTATCGAGAAGGTTCCATTCTTCGTCTTTCATACCCTTCGGCATCTTTGTTTTTCCGCCCAATGGTAGGTATAGATCTTTCTGATACAGATAATCTTCCATCTACATCTTCCACAGCGAGAAGTTTTGGCCGTTAAATTGCTCGACCCTAAACTTACCATCTTCCGCCATTGCTCCCACTCAAACCAGGAACCCTTCTTTCCTGCGAGTTTATCAGCCAAATAGACCTTCGGCTCTGATACCAGTTGTTAGAAAATTATATATTACGGAGCAATGGAACACATAAAATATTGCAGAAATATAAACACAGAAAACGCACAAAACAAGAGAGACACAGATATACGTGTTTCACCCAGTTTGGGCTACGTCCACCCCGAACAGCCAGTCATTCCTTTCTATTATCCAGCAAAATGAAGAGACACAACCTACAGCAAATCCGCTGTAATATCCTCTGTTTTCTCTCACACTCTCTCCTCTCTGTTTCTCGCTCACACTGAATACACATCTATCACACAGCCTCAAATACAATACCCTCATACAAAGAGAGGGGTTGCCTTCTAGGGCAAAAAACCCTAAACAAACATAAGTTCTACCATCAGATCATCCGCCTAATGAACGACCCAGATTGACTAGAAATTACTATACTTTTACAAGGCAATTTTACATTTATTTTTGGCTTCGAGGGCGCTACCCCCGAGCCCCCACCGGGGGACCGCTGGCCCCCGGACCACCCAGCCAGGGGGGGATGGGCCCCCCCGGACCCCCGCGGGGGGGACAAGTTCCCCCCGCGTGGAGGGGTGTACAAAACATCCTGGGGTATACATTCGGCTGAAAAAAAGACCTCTGAACAATCATGCTCCACACACAACAATCATACCATCAACGGCATGAGACCCTGAAGGAGCTGCAATTATTTGATTTTGTTTCAGAAGATGGGGGATTTTTTCGTGTAAAGTACCCGACCGCGTATAAACGAGGTCAAGGTACTGAGCTTGAGAAATTACTTTCCCTTCAGTAACAACTCTTGCCTTAGCTACATCCTCAGTGATTTTAGGTAATAATGATTTAACGAACCATTTTGCTAAAATTTGATTCGGAATAAAAACTTTCACTAAACATCGTCTACGTCTCCATTCATGAATATGATCTGAAATATATGAGGACGTTGTCTATTTTAATGAAGTTAATAATTCTGTGCCATTGTCATATCTAACAGAAAACTGAAAATGAGTTAAGAAAGAAGTGGCTAACTGACTAAAATTATAAAAAGAAGCTCGTGGTAACTCAATGTACCACTTGGCAGCAAGACCAATCAGAGTGCGTTGAAAAAGACGTAAGCGAATTGAATCATCGATAATGGAATTAGATGCACACCAGAGGTGATAAGTCATCACATGGTTTGACGGATCCTCTCTTGATTTACCTTCAAACATCGGGATATCATTGGGCAACTTATTCGGCATTGGTGGCCAAAACGGAAGATAATTAATTGGATCGTTTGTAAGGCACAACAAATCAGGCAAGTCCAAAGTTGCAATAAATGGTAACTGATGGTTAGGGTCGCGAAAACCTTAGGTCATAAGACCAGCCCCAGGAGGAGGATATCTAGGATAACTTGGAATTGTATTTTCATTTGCAATATTATATCCTCCCAGAAAACCAGGATTAACCGGACCAAACTGGGGTTATTGAGGTTGTTGATAAGTATATCCAGGGTACGGTTGATACTGGTAAACTGGGCTTTGCATAGTAGGACCAAATTGGTACTGTCCCTGGTACGGTTGATATGTGAATTGCGGTTGACTTGTGACGACCGTACTTGGACCAGGTTGTCCTACAGGCATCTGAACCGAAGTCTGAATTGTAGGTCCCGACTGTGGTAAAGAAGCTTGAGGAGCCTGCATTGATGTAGGAACAGTAGAAACCGGAGCTGCCAATACTCCAGAAGTAGGTGGGGTAGATTGAACAGACGATGTAGTAGTTGTAGCAGCAGTTTGAGGTGGAGTTTGATGCGAACTAGGCCCAGGCTGCTGAACTACACTAGGTGCAGAAGTTTGAATGGTAGACTAGACAGGTTGCTGGGTTGAACCGGAAACCAAAGATTGTCCAGATTGAGCTGAGAACTTCACGTTAGGTTGCAAAATCTATTGAGTTTGATATGGATCCCACACCATGTTTATTCCGGGGTATGGACCCATAAAAGGTTGAGCATATGAAGGGCCATAACTAGGTTGAGCATAGGGCTGAAAATTAAATGGTACATTTCCAGCTCCTTGTACAAATGATTGACCAGAAGGTGGTTGGAAACCTTGAGTTGGGTACTGACCTTGAGGTTGATAACCTTGAGGCACGTACTAAAACTGGGGTTGACCTTGAGGTATGTATCGAGTCTAGGGTTGACCTTGAGGTATGTACCAAGTCTGGGGTTGACCTTGAGGTATGTATTGTCTCGAAGGTATGTACTGTCCTTGAGGTTGCCCCCTAGGTGGTAACTGACTACCTTGAGGTTGCCCCCTAGGCGGTAATTGAATACCTTGAGGTTGCCCCCTAGGCAGTAACTGACTACCTTGAGGTTGCCCTCCAGGTGGTAACTAACTACCTTGAGGTTTCCCTCCAAGCAGTAACTGACTACCTTGAGGTTGTGGATTTGGAATAGTACCAGATATCATAAGAATTTCTTCTACGCTCAACGATTGAGTTCCGTTATTACCAGTTGATATCCCATGTTCAATTGGTTGAGGAGATGCTCCTAAAAAAGTACCATTGAGTGACTGATACCCAGAAGAAACAGAAGGACCGCCATATAAAAATGTTTCTGGTGTTTGGGAAAACATGGATGACTGTCTCAACATATTCAATGGAGGATAATAACCTCTGGGTGTTGGATGAAAAGGAATTCAAGGTGGTGAAAAACTAAGACCCGGATTTTCTAAAAAGTTGGTCAATGAGATGTACCAAGCATCACTCCTAAAAGGACTGTAGAAAATTGATTCACGCTCCCTAAGTTCTAAAGTTGGTTGATTTTCAGGGAGAGTTATATCTTCTTCCGGACTAACAAATTCTTCAATAGAAATGAGTCTAGAAGGAAGATTTGGGTAATGATACTTCCTACCCTGGGTGAACCAGGACCACTAGAAGTTGGAGAAGCAAATCCTGAAGATGGAATAGCAACAAGTTCAGTTTCATGCTCAAAAATTTCAGGTTCTTCAGCTAATTCACTGGTAGAAGAAATACTACTAGTAACTTCGGAAAATGAAATTGGTTCAGAAATATACTCTATTGCTTGAACTTGATAATCAAGATGAATAATTAAAGAAGACTCTCCAGCTTCCAGTGACCCAACTCTACTGTCACTAGGTGATACAAGAGCTCATAGCCCTTCAAGTTGGCTTGGTGTATACTCGGGAGGTTTCCCCCGAAGTCTCGGTAATTCAACCATGATTAAATATTTAATTACTTCACACGCGAAAAAAGAAAATCTCAATAAAACCACCTAAAGTCTCTAAAGAACCAAACAATTGAATCACATGCCTAAAAAATCTAAGAGTTCAAACCACACACAAATAGTAACTTTCCGTACCAAAAACACTAGTTGGCGATGAAATCCAACGTCACAGAATTCAATACAGAAAGGGCGGTTGGAACTGTTACCCCAACAACCTGCTTAATGAAACAGACTGGCACAAGTTTCTTCACAAAACCGTCTCGAGTGAAGAGAACCCCCCAGAGAGTCCAAGTGAGTCTAGTTTACGTCTACTCCAGGTACAGTGAGACCCGTCCTTCACCGTCACCTTAGGAAAGAATCTTAAGATTATGGTCACTAAGGATACCAGCAGTAACAAATACAACTGGGGGAAAAGTCTACGATCCGATCTACGCACAAGGGAAGAGTAACAAAGCTCAATCCCCTTGAAGGCTCCTCGACATGATCAATCCGAGGTTTACCAACAAGTGACCCCAGGCTCCTCGACAATGGTTAATCTGAGGTTTACTGTTTTTGATATGCGCAAATCTTCTATCTTTCCCAATGAGACAAACTTGATTTTCTCAAAGGTTCAGATATGATCTCGTGATTGACTCCTTTAAGAGGAGCTTCCCAGATTATATCAATTACAATCAGATTTATTTCCTACCGCAAGATATAGCTACTTGTTTTTTTAACTATCTTGGAGAGTTAATTACTCCCTACTCCAAGATACTAGCCTAAGCTATATTGGTGATAAGAGCCCTAGAAATAAAAAGATTGCTAGATCAATTTTAATTAAGCGTTATTTTTATGGGTTGTTTCTTAAGTCAATAGGTATGGAGATGAAACTTTGATGGTGTGAAGACTCGACTCCAAAAACACTAAAAAATGCACCTAAGATGATAAACAATCCTTTTTCCTTCAATGAATTTCTAGCTAAAAGAAAGAGTTGAGAATGCAATTCTTTGAAAAACAAATCTTTCTTTCAACATGTAAATGAAAAGAAAATCTTTTTTGTCTTTTTCAATAAACTCAAAATGAGACTACTAATTATGCTCACAAAAAATCCCTTTCTTTTTCAACACTCAAAAACTACAGAAAACAATTTCTTTCAAAAGAGATTCTACAATTTCTAGAAAACACTCAAAACTATAAAAAACTAATCTTGAGATCTAAAAACTTCTAAAAACCTAATTGAAATAAAAGCTTCAAATTCTTTTTGAGGATGTTTTACTTAGTTATTTAGTAAAGTAAGGATTAATTTGTTCAGAATAACAAATCAATCAAAAAACACCCAGCGATGTTTTCTTTTATAAAAATGGAATTCAAAACTTACAAGCAAGTTCGTTCAAAGCTTTGCAAAAAGAAAACGAAATCTATTTCTCAGCAAGGGCAGATTTCACAAATCAAACAGACTCATCAAGAAGACAAAAAAGACCAGGGTAATCTAAGGTTTCTTAGGCTTCTAATCTCTGAGTCACTACAAAGACCAAGCGAAAATCAATCCAGGCACACAAAACTTCTAGAAAATCATCTAAAACAAAAATGCCAATGGAAGTCACTCACAAGAGATTCTTGACAGAACACATGTAGATTTGGGTAGACACTAAAAGGCGTAAATAAAAAACTAAACTTAACTGGAGGAAAACATTTTAGGTTTTTCAAAAATTTTAACAGGGTCCGCAGGCTTCCAGTAGAACCAGATGTGGTACCGCTCTGTGTACTAAAGGAAAAATGCGGAGAGATCTGCACTGTCTATAAAAGGAAAGTGCATTCCCTATAAACTTCGGAAAAAGGAAAAAAATCGAGATCCTAAAAACTACCCAATCCCACACACATCAAGAAAAAACCAGAAACAAGAAGTTTCTCAAGTCAAAGAAAAGGAAAACCAAAAAACCAAATTCAGTTCCCCAGCGGAGTTGCCAATTTGTTGGCTGGATAAATCGATCTTGCGAACAAGGTTGATCTCCCTAGTATCAAAAGATATCTAGCAACAAACAAGACAAGAAAATCTATCTTTCTCTAAACATATTGCGATTCATTTTAGACCCTACGTTAAGTCCAACGCTAGTTTGTGGCAGCCATGCTTCAACCATCTGAAAGAGTTTCCTTTTGAGAACCTACAATCACAAACAAGCACACATAAAATAACACCTGCATAGCTAATATAATAAATCACATTTATCATGGTGATCAAGGAATCCATGAAATAAACCATAAAAGACAGCTTATTGAGAAAAATAAACTTGATTGTATTAACTTTGAAAATAGAAGAACTTTACAACCTTTGGTGCCTTGATGTTGTACAAGCTCCTCCTAGGGTATGAAACAGGAATCTCCTCTACTTTGACAAGCCTCACACTCTTCCAAATGAGATCAACAAGGTATGTAATCTTTCCTCACAAAAGCTCAACTAGGAAGACTAAGTTCCAGCAACATTTCACCTCAAAAATATTCAGCTTTTAACCCCCCCAGTAACTAGCCCAATGCTTCATTTTATAGTGCAAAGGAAGAAGGTTACAGGTCCACCTATGAAGGGATAGAGTTCTCCTTCAAAGGGATAAGCTCCTCACATTAAGGGGTTAGCTCCTTAAGGTATGGGATGCATGAACCTTAAAGGAGCGAACTTGCCACCTCAAGATTCCTTCTAGAAGCTTCCAGAAATGACTCAAAGTGAGTTTTTAAGAATGTAATTGCACCTTTTTGAATTTTATAGGGGTCTGCACCCATTACACAGAGACAGAGTGGTCAGCTGTGCATGGGACATGACCATTAGGTGCGGGACCGTAGGTAATGCTAAGAGAAAGTGCGGAACCAAAGTTTTAGAGACTTTTAAGGGCTTTCTCTTATTTTCAAGGCTTGACATGAAGAACTGAGGTTTAAGACTTGCAAAGGAGGAAAGTATGAGTGGTGATAGACTCACACTGATTGCAGAATGTCATGGTGACAATATTTTGTGCAACAGTGCTGCAATATAAGCAACCTTCTAGGTAAGTGTACTGCAGTGCACCTTTCAATGATGAAAGGGTTCACTGATCCCATATTGGAAAATTGAAACCCTAGGGCCCCCAAAAACTCAAAATTTTTGCCTGAAACTGAAAATGAATGATATGAAATGAAAGAGAACAGAGATAGCTCCTACCTGGTCTAGATGGCATGAGGAATGGTCCACTGAATCCTCCGCAATTAGCTGGTGAACTTCGAGGTAAAAACTGCTCCAAAGCACCAAAATCAAAGGGTAAATGTGAAATGGTAAAAATGAATGGTAAAACTTGTTTTTATGTTTATTTCTTGCACATTAAATCAAGTAAACATTAGTTTTCATTCATTTTATCCATGAAACAGGTATTTTTAATCTATTTTGATGGTGTGTTGAGCAGGATTGACAACTGACATGAAAAATTTGACGTGCTCAAATGTAAATTGAACATCTTTGACCACAAAGAAAACTTTTATCTCTATTTCGATATTTGTTAAAAATGAAAAAGGAGCCCCCTTGGAGTCCTCTTCAAGATCTTTTCATACTCTCTAAACATGAAAAGATTGCCGAGCAATTGTCCTTTCCAAGTCGTTAAAGGATTGGAAACGATATCTCTCTTGTATTATTTTATGCTTTTTCAGACTTGAGAGATTAATCTACAATAAAGAACTTTTATAGTTTCCTTTTTGTCCCTTTTCAAACTCTCTAAACATGAAAAGGACTGAGTTATCTTTGTCATTAAACTCGTTAAAAACATCAAATAGCGACAAACTTGTCCATCTAGACAAGACCAAGTTTCACCTTCGCTAGAATCATTAAAACATCAAATAGCGATGGATTCACCTGAAGGTGAAATTATACAACAAGCATATGTTATCCTCCTCAAGATTGATTAAAAACAAAGAGGTACTCGTCAACAATGACTGGGGAAAATTGGAAAGAGGGGAAAACACTTTATGGTAGCAAGTTTCTCTGGAACATGACACTTTCACCTCATCACCATGACTATGTGGGTTGGGTCATTCAACTTGATGGTTATCACACCATTGGTCTATCATACCATCCATTAATTTTTTTTGGGTCAATTCTACCAATTCATCTTAGTGTCACTGACATGTTCAAGAGAAGTCATTCAGTTCAAACTTCATCCTTTGCAATACCATAAACCTTCATTTTCATGACTGCCATTCCTGAACCTTCTATTGTTAGTCGATTTTCATCTCCAAAATCATTTACCTCATTTCGTGTCGTTGATGTGGGATACGTCAAGGCCCTCCTGCGACGAGTCGCTTCTTGTCAACATCAGCACATCATCCAAGAAGTTGACTTAGAAACACCCGTTCAGTACCTTGAGGCTTGCATACATCAATGGTAGATTTCTTGCTTTCGGTGATAGGTTGACATCATTGGCCTTCGACCGAAAGACTTTGTATGGTGTTCGACATCAAATCATTTATTCACACCATGCGAAATGTATCGTAGTACCTTGAGGGTCATTATCATTATCGGTGATTCATCTCGCATCTGTTAATGGCTTACATCATTGGATGGTAATCAGATGATGTCTTCCCATGTTTGACCTCAGATCATCTATTCACATGGTTACACTTGTAGTTGAGCGAAAGATTGAATGAGATTGAAGACCCCGAATCTAGTTTCATCCATCTGGGCTACGATATTTTCAGGAGTACTAAATCAAATGTACAATGGCCTTACATTCATGGTCATCCACTCATGGGTCTATATCTGTAGACGACTATATTTGTACATGTAATGAAAGTTTATAAGCTAAGCATGGGTATGCCTTCCCTTAGTGAATTCATGAAAAAAAATCAAATTGTCATGATATATGTATTGTAATTGATGCAGGTCACCTTCCGCTTTGAAACCTCCTCTCCACATGATAAAGAATTTCACTCGACATACATATTTACAACTTCATGCTTTAGGGGGAAACTATTACAGATCCATTTGGGCACATCAACCCCAACCTACAGGTCAGTACTATTAGGGCCCACCAAACCCTAATTTAGTTGTTATATGCACTAAATAAATTCAATCATCATAATGCCTCATTCCCAAGAGGTTCCATGACTGAAATCATCCAAAAATTTCCTCTAAGAAGATCAGCGCATGCAGGCCTTCATTAGGGTGCACTACAGTGTAGTCCAGTACACTGTCTAGGTGCTATGCAGTGCACTTGAGCCCTCTTTGGCCTACGCTGGGTGAATTTGAGTGAAATTTCATTGGGGTTTGGGAATATTCTTATCCATTGGGTGCATCTAGAAGCTTCCCAAGTTTATCTACTCCTTTGAGCTTGAATTTGGATGAGGTAGAGAGTTAAGTAACATCAATCCCTTTATCCCTTCCTCCATGGAACTAAATCCTAAGTTTTGGAGGGTATTCATTATCACCATTTATGGCATAACTTCCTTCATTCACCTATAAAAATACCACTCATCTAAGTGATTAGGGGCTGGAAATCATTGAATTATAGGGAGATGTTGTTAGTATGAGACTTGAGTTGCTTTCAAGTATTGTAATGATGTCAAAATGTCTTGCTTGTTATGAGGAGAGGATGGGATTGAACTAGAGGAGTGATACTGAATCAAGCAAATTGGGTTGTAACTCTTCCTATTACTAATAAAGTGTTAAAAGATTTTTCCATATGTTTGTATTTTCCATTGATGCTTTCATATGTGTATTATGAACTTGATTCCATTCTATGTTTAATCAATAGATCATTATCATACGATTTGATTGGTTTTTGTCTTCTGTTTGTGTGTAGGTACTTTTCAAGCGAATTAAGTACAGAAAGGAGCGACAAAATTGGTCAAGGGAGATAAGGAGTAAGTGAAAGCTACAGGTAGGCTTCTTTATTGTCTTATTTAATCTATTGGTTATAGAAAAGGTATAGAATGCTTTGCACTGTTGTTCTAGACTTAGCTACTAGTCTAGGGGTTTAAGCATTTATCCATAGACACTAAAACTTCCAAAAACAATTGTGTATGTAGCAAATCCAGCAAGCAGCAGCCCAGTGCACTGCTAACCTCTGCGCAGTTCGAGAATAGTTGGAGGGACTCCGTGCCAAGATCGCCGCACAAACAGAGTGACTCGAGGGCGAGTCACGATGTTTGTGTTGGGGGCTTGTTGGGCATGGAATCCCCCCAAGGCGTGTTTTGGGGCTCAAAGCCTGAGTTTTGACCCAATATTGTTGTAAAGACTCTGTGAATTGTGGGCACGGAGTGCGAAATGTATGATAGAGTCACAGTGTTGTCCGCCCTAGTTTTGTAATGTAATGTCGACTGGATAGACCTACCCATGGTCTGCAGACCATGGGATTGTATAAATAGAGTGAGGCTCTAAGAATTAAAAAAAAGGAGGAAGTCTAAGGGATTGAGTTGCAAGTGTAAACTGTGTCTTTGGGTCATAGAGTAGGAGAAGGTTCTGTAGCTGAGTGCGTAGAGGCCTAGTAGTCCGCAGCTGAGTGCGCGGATCCCTGCAGTTGAGTGCGTAGGGCGGAGTCGAGTCTGTAACCAAAGAGGGAATTAATAAAGAGAAGTTTATTATCAATTTGTGTATTTGTTCTTGGGTTAATGCATGTTTGATATAAATTGCAAATATATTGTTTATTTACTGCACGCACCTGTATGAATGGTTTATGTTGTTATGGATAACTTAAAGCATGCAAGTAGGCTAAAATAATCAGCTAACATTGGAATATTAGTAAGGACTTGGGTAATAATGCAGAAACGTAGAATTCGGACCTTGAGTAGGGCTACGCAAAGGTAGTATATCAGGCTGCGAGGTATGGGAAAGTGCGCGAAGTGACTTGCGCGTAGGGTCAAACCGCGGACCACTTGAACTCATCATACCTCTATAGGGTGAAAAAACGTGGTTCTAGAAACCTCCCATACTACTTCGGGTAAGACCTCAGTCCGCACTCCACAGACTATTGCCAAAAGGGCCAGTAGTACCAAGATTTGTTTGGCTAACTTAACCCTGAACCTGGGTCAGGCCCCAATAAGCCAACAAGTCATCTCTGCTCAACCCAGAAACTATGCATATTTTCACCCGAGGCTCGCAGAATGATGCATGTGCCTTCAGGTTGACCAGTACCCTCTGGGATCGAGAAAAACTGATTTTTCATGCATAGAATACTTCTCCCAAGGCAGCATGAAAAGGAATCCCTTGATTCAAGAATCTATTTTTAGCAGATGGAGGTTACATGCAAGGATTATTTCAGAAACCTCTCACCAAGTGTCGCTTTTCCTGTATTTGTGGCATGTAGATCATAACCTTGATTTTATCAAAACTCATCAACCAGACGTTGCAGAGCTCATTCCTCACATCGAACTTACAGCTCTGACTTCCCACATTGCATCTAGGAGTCGTTGGCACATTCATCTCAGTTGTTTTGGTGTAAGCGCGCCTTTCATGTCTTGCGTTGTGTTTCTATCGATTTTTGTGTTTCGCTTTCTGTGAGTGTTGTCTGCTTTATTTTAGTGAGTGCTCGTTGTTGTTTTGATGTATGTTAGCTTGTGGAAGCATCGTTTCAGTTTTCATTCACATCTCACTGTTTTCACATGCATGACGTTGTTTTTGCACAGATGGTCATCTTTGTGGTGACTCGCTTCACACACAGGCATGCTTTCCCATTTTCCAAATCCTGCACTTTCTATTTGCATGTATGATCATTCACTCTTGTTTTCACTCATCTCACCATGCATTCATACTTCTCATGTTTTTAGTCGCCTGTTGATTGGACTGGCTTGCCTTGGCCCGGACTGTGGAGGCTCTCTCTTCCCTCCAGAAATTGCACAAGATTGGCCTATCAGTTACCTCCAGGCTTGAATTGCGCAATTCTTGGAGGTAGTGTCATGTTAGCCCCAGAAACTGCCAGTGATGTTTGTTGCTTGCATGTCATTACTGACTGAAAAGAGCATTGCACAGTTTCAATCCTCAGGAGGCTAGGTTGGACTCTGCATTACGCAGTTCCAGCATTCAGTCAACCTCCCAAAAACAAGGATTGTACCTTGCGCAGTTCTGTCAATAAGTCTCCCAACCTCCCAACGAAAAGCATGCAACCTTTACATTCAATCGCATAGGTATGTTGCAAGTCAGTCCTCAAGCTTTTTTTGGTTTTTTACTAACAAATTGTTTGCCATGAGTGTTTCTATGTCTCCAGGCATCATAGGTGTTCGTCTGTCTCTCAGCAGCACAAGTACAAAAACTTCGAGGAGAGCCGAGTCAAGGAAATTGTTAAGAGCGCAACTAGAGATGTAGTCGGCCAAGTGTCTATGAACTTTCCTATCCACAAAGACATCAATTTGTTCATGGACAAGGATATCTTGATCAATGGCCGTGACATCATAGCAAGCAACACCATCAGCAGTAGCAGAAGGCAACACACCTGCACACGATGAATGTAAAAGGAAGGTTGTTAACATCATAGAGGTAGAGCAAAACTGCAAGTTCAAAGAAGATCCACTCTTGACAAAAGTAGCTTTGGAGATTGAGGCTATGAGGTGATAGCGCGACATGAATATCGCACAAAGGCAGAGAATGAAATAGAAAAGGAGTTGCATGTACAAAAGCAACAACTCAAGGAAGAATAGTAGTTGCATAGATGAGAGAATGAGTTACAGCAGTAATAGGTACATCAGGGGGTGCAACATGCACAGACGGATGAAACATTCAACATGCATAGACAGTACAAGTTATGGATCCATCCGAGCAGCTGGCATGGAGCAGACAAGGTCAATAGTATTGTTGATCACATGCAATGGAATTCAACAACATGCATGTCATTGTGCGCACACATGCGATCCCACCCATTTGGCACACTCAACGATGCAAAGACAAGAAGCAAGTCCAACTGGAGCTAAACATGTATTTTGATAATTTGATGAGCACGACCACCAGCACATGCTTGGATATCAACGCAAACACTATGCATCAACATGTTGTTGGTCTAGTCGCACCTAGGACGACCATGCGCATGCTATCAAATGAATTGGATGGAGGAGCGATATCATTGTAACCAGATGCAACTGAGGCAAGAGTTCACTTCAATAAGATGTCACCATTGAGCGTATGGATACCATCACAAACGACCAAGCTTGGCATTAGTTTGCCACCATCAACCATCACAAGGATGTCAAAGAGTTGATCTCACCACAATGGTTCGAGTGTTAGTGATGTCTTGCATGGCTTGCTCAAGCCATTTTGTCTCACATGGGTACATGTGCAGATTGTATGTAATGTCTTGACAATTGGAAGTTCAAGTGTTGATAGTTGGATGTAATAGTCATAGAGTAGATGAAGAGTAATGAGGGTAGATGAACTGTCACAAAGGGGAATGTCAAGGGTCACCCCAACCTTTGCTATAAATAGAACCTCATAACTCATTATAAAGGCTTTTGGTCAGCCAAGCTTCGGATAGGACTATCTTACAGAGATCTTGGACAGTATTGTAATGAGCCTTGGCTTCTCCACTACGCAGAGCTAGTATATCTCTTTGGAGGATCAAGCGGCTGTGACTATAACGTTCCACTGTTGGAACTAGTGGTTGGTCATGGATGTATTTTATGACTGGAACTTACACTTCTTAATATAATAGAGCCAACACATTTCATGCATATGTTGTATTGTATTCTAACTATCTTGTTTACTCTAAATGATATATGTATTTGTTTGCTTACGCATGCATATATGGACTATTCTGTATAAGTATGTATAAATCTTACTGAAATGTGTTGATTGGTTTAACCATCACTTTATACTGTTATCTAACTTGATTTCTAGTTTGTGATGCATCTTCACTCGTGTGTTCCCTTCCAAGACGTGTGCTATCACAGGTTTCCAAGGGGCGCACTCACCCCACATTCCGTGTGTTATAACCATCCATGCACCTTCCTTGACTTGCCGCAACTATCACACCCTTGCTACCAACAAGGACATCTTACTTGCCTCTGTGCGAAACCGTGCTCAAAGCAATACGTACAACCCACTGCTGGGACTCCTACACCAAACGGTCTAAGGTCTAATTGGGACTTCTTACCGGGGAGATCCACCAACATGTTGGTGGGTCCAACACCATCAACAGAAAGAAAAAAAAAGAACATAATACACCGTAAAACACAATTCTTTATTAAATGAGAGAAAATGTTGTTATATCTACATTGTGTAGACCAATCTGTCCTTTTACAAAGTGGGGCTTGTTAGTTATAGCCCTTTTATTTTAGTTACAGTACCATGGGAAGATACAATAGGTGGATACCATGGGTAGATATCGTATGTGGATACCATGGGTAATTACCGTGGGTCAATACCATGCCACTTTCCATTCGGATGAATACAATGCCACGGGTAAATACCATGGGTAGATACCATAGATGGATACCATGGGTAGATACCATAGATAGATACCATGGGTAATTATTATGGGTCAATACCATGGGTGGATTCTACTTTCAGTTCGAATCAATCCTCCCCCCTTAGGAAGCAATGGTCCCCATTACATGAAGTTCCCTCTAGAGAAGCCTTTGTTGAATATGAGCATAATTATGGGTTTGTGGATGACCCAAAAACAAGTGTTGTTGAAGACAAGGGTCTTGTGTGTTTGACCCATAACCGAGGGTTTGTGGATGACCCATAACCATGATGAACAAATATCTGAGGATAGAGATATCGATACCATGTAATTCTTGTATGCTAACTGTAATATTGATGGTTTTCAACCTAGAAAATGGACTTCGATGGTAAGGGTTTTGTGTTGTTGACCCATAACCATGGGTTTGTGGGTAACACATAACCATGATAAATGAAGTTCTGGGGATAGAAATACCTTGTAATGCTTGTGGCTAAATGTGATGCTAATAGTGTGTGCCCTAACAAATGGGCCTTAGTTGCAAGGGTTTTGTGGTTGACCCATAACTGTGATGAGATACTTTTCTTGCTAGTCTATCTCATATAAATCTGGTGGCTTATCTTTGTAGATTCTCACAAAACCCATTACAAGAAATATATCAATAAATCCATTTGATTTTGCCATGCTTAAGTGGAACACCATCTCAACCATAAAAGTTGAAACTAGGTCCACTCCTATTTCCGATGCTCTTGAGGCTAGCATGAGATAACCATATGAATGTTTTGTTTGTTCAACATTTAGGGCTTTTGACATATCATATATGTCTTTCCTAGAAAAATAAACTGGAGTTTCCTTTTCTATTAATGGAAATGTCGAGGGAAGAGATTCAACCTCCATAAAATTGTGGAATTGAGTAGGCACGAGAAACATGAACTTCAACAAAATTATCACTAAAAATCCTAACATAATCTCATAAGTAAAACTATTTTGTGCTACAGTGTTTGTATTTATCCATAGACAAGGATTGTCCAAGTATTTTTTGTAAAAATTGGCACAACTGAAGTTGCATCTTAAATATTTTATAACTAATGCAAGAATCCAACATAATATTGTTGCCAAAGCAAACTTAATGGCCATCAGTGAAGAAACAAAGACAAAGCAATATAGAAGATAGATGAAATCCTTGGTAGCAATGAGTGACTGAAGCCACAATTGAATATCTTGAAGATTCCATATCCTTGGTCGCCCATATTGAGAATATATGGAATAAGAAGAGGAGAATCTAGTGCCCACCAATTTAAAATGGTAAGCCCTATTTGATAGATCCTTAATAGAAAATGGAAGCATTTCTATTATAGCCATGTGATGAGCCTCATCATTGGGTAACTATATGGACCTTAATACACCTCCATGCTTACTAAAATCAGCTCTTCTCATAATTCCTTACATGTTTTAATCGTATTTTGCTTAATGAGATGAGTAAAAGTAAGATGTTATGTCTAGTGTTCTAGTGTGCATTGATTGCATGTTTTTGGGAGAAAATCATGGCAGTTTTGGCTAATTAAGGTGCAAGAAATCGAATGAGACAAGAAGGAGAGATTATAGGAGATGGATCTTCCTCATTAAATCCACACTCATTCAAATATCCCTCAATCAAATCACACTAGCTCAAAGTTGCAAGCAGTTGAGTCATGGAGACCATTGGCAGTCGAGCCAGTGATAGTTAAGAACCAATTCATATTGATTTTGAAAGCTAAGCCTCCCTATATTTAAGGAAGTTGTTGGAGACTTCAGTTGTATAAATAAGGAGGAATAGAGCCTCATTAGGATTCATATTTTTTATGTAAGAGGACTAAATGCAGATGCACATGCATGTATTTGTTTTCTGCTTTCTTAATGTGTAAATGACAAAAAGAAAGCTAAGTACAGATATGAACTATTTTCTTTCAAAGCGATAGTACTAACAATTTTTCTTTTCAAAACGAAAGGAAGACTAAGATGACACTTTTCGATTTCGAATTGAAAACTGTTTTCGACACTTGAAATACTAATAATTTCAAAATCAAGTACAATGACAAAAGTACAATCAACTATCTAGAAGAGGAAGACTTTACGACACTCTTCTTTTGATTCAAAATGACAATTACGACACTTGCATCAAAAACGACAGTTCAATTAGGCTACTTTCGACAAAGGAAGATTGTAAATGATTGACAAATACACAAAAACATTTACAATTCCTAACTGATGGAGGCTGAAATAATGTGAAGGAAGATGGTTACAGCAAGAAGGTACTGATCATGAATAGCAAAACTACTGAATAAAGCTAAAAACAAAGAGAAAAACCAAATTTCAAAGAAGAAAAACAATTCACTCAATCATCGCACCTGCAACACAGGGAAACAGGGATGCATCTCACTTGTAAGACACGGGAGGTGTGATGCATCCAGGTTGCACAGTTATAGACAGTGCGATGAGCCAGGGAGTGAAATTGAGCTTGGTTTTTGCTCAAAACTTGCAGCTAAGTTCAGTGATTTAGGCTGAGTAATGATGGACAGTAAACACAAAGCATAAGGGTAGGATGTGATGAGGTTCTGAGCTACCACAAGGGCACTTAGGATGCTTTGTAAGTCAGATGTTTAGTTCATAAACCAACCTGGAGATTGACTGAAGCAACGTTTATCTACTTTGCAATTGCATAGCAAAGGCGTTTCAAAGGCTAGCTGGCTAACTTCAGGCTCTGTCTGTAGTTTATAAAGCAAACAATAAACAAACAAAACAAACTATTCATTCCCCAGCAGAGTCACCATTTTGTTTCAGGGAAAACTAGTGTCGATTCAAACTGCTAGTCCCACTAAGACGGGTAGCTATCTTATAAACAAACAAGGAAATCTTTTTGAGAGTTCCTTTAAGTGTGATAGATGGAAGAGAAGAAAAGAAGACCAACCTGGATCTTCCGCTTTGATCCTAGCTTGATTTCTCCTTTCCTTGATAGAATTTTCCACTCCTCTCCTACTTGTCCCACTTCAAAGAGTACATGTAGAGTCAAAGTAACAGCAAACTATCAAAGCATCTCTATCTAAAATATCATAAATAATGCAGAATCAGAAACACATTGACCATACAATTGCATTCATAAACAATAAGATTCACAAATACAAGATCATGTGGAGGAAAACTCAAAGAACTTTATTAATACTAATGTAAGAGAGGATTACAACCCAGCCATCTAATCCATCATCATCCTCCCAGTTGTAGAAGCCCTCTTCACCTCATGAACAAGAAAATAACCCAACAATGAAATGTCTCTTCTCAGCAAACCAACAGCACTTCCTTACAAAATACAAAATTCCAGCCTCTAGATCTCTCAAATGAGGGATCCATTTATAGATGTCTTACAAGGGTGTGAGTCAACTCTGGGTTTTTGATTAGTGTCATTCCACTGATAGTTCTTGGTTTTACTTGGAGATTTCATGATCTCTTACTCATCCCTAGGCGAATTCAGAGAGGAAAGTATCATAGGAGAAGTTTCTGGAAGATTCCATGATCATCCACCTTGCAAATTGTCTCTGCCATTTGTCTATTCTCGCTCATTGCACCCCACAGAAGGCCATTTGAGTATGCATCGTACCTAGCTAGTTACACAGTTAGTATGCATCGCACCTGGCCCATGGAGCAGTCTGTATGGTCCAGTTCTGGCCAGTTCTGAGTAGTTTTTCAGGTGGAACTTCTGGGAAATGATGTAACCAGTTGACCATGATCCTTTAGGGTGTGAAACAACACTTTTAGGAACTTAAGGAGCCCTTAGTTTATGGACATATGAGTTTGGGGTTGCAGTGCCCAAATATGTCTATCACAATATGGTTATTAAACAACCATATAACGAAATTTGTTAATATATATGGTTATTAAAATAACTATATAGCACAACAAAACAATCAAACACATGGTTTCGAGATCAGTAGCAACAACCCCCACCAAACCCTTTAAACCACCTTATCGCAATATAAATCACAACAATAAATGCATATATATATATATATATATATTTATATATATATATATATATATATATATATATATATATATATATATATATAGATATATATCTATATATATATATATATATATATATATATATATATATATATATATATATATATATATATAGATATATATATATATATATATATATATATATATATATATATATATATATATATATATATATATATATATATATATATATAAGGATTGGCGGCAATAACCCCCGCCGAACCCTCCACCACAATCGCCGCATGTTATGTTAACCATATATACCATATATATGTTTAAAACAATGTATTAAGGGGTGGGCATAGGCCATCGGCAGTGGACCCAACCCAAACCCCAACGGTCCAACCATATATATGCGCTGGATTAATATATGCCGCATGTCATATATCGCCCCAATAGCTGTTATTGCGTCGATCACCGACATATATATCAGCGATACTCTGTGGATCATGCTGATACATATGCCGATGACCACACCGATCATCGATTTGAGATGTCGATCGCATATATCGGGGAACTCCCGTAAATGAGGTCGATAAATGCTACCAACGCCCCGTGTTAAGCATCGATGCCAAAGGCCAACTGCCGATTCTAATGCGCCGATAAGGTAATCATGCAGGGTTTAAGGGGTAGGCCACCCTATTTCAAATACATTTATGGTTAAAAAAGGTTTATATATGGAAAAGGCAGGATTTGATCCCCCGACCTCTCCTTAACCATATTGCCTCTTTTAACCAATGCGCCAACCACATTACATTGGTAAATCCGCCGATGAGTTTTTATTTAAACTCAGTATTTTTACCTCTGTACATAGTTCGAGGAGGAGAGAGACTGCAGGCATGGATTTCAAGGCAAATGGCATATTAATTAATATTTTAATTCAGGAACCATGAATTTTGCAGGAGGGAAAAATTCTCACTTTATCAAAATTTGATAAATTTTACATGGTTTTTACACCTCTCATCGCCACGAACACAATGGTGTTGTTCGTTTCTTCATCAGAGGTACACATTTTTCTGCATTTTCCATAATGAACGTGGAACCATATTTCAGCAAAAACAGGGAGTGGAACCATGAGCCAAGAAATTTTCCCAAGGAGGTAAAATTTTGACATTTCAGAATATAGTCAAGTTTATAATTGTTTTTCATGGTTTTCCGCAGGGATTGCATTGGAGAGATTAGATTCACCATATGAGTTGCAGATTTCCAGTCCATCCATGGAACGGAATCTTTAAGGAATCCTGGGGGAATCTAGAAGGTTCCTTGAGCCCAAAATTCACAACTTCTTAGAATTCATAATTTGGACAGTCGATTCAGCACTACTCGACGTCACAAATCTGATGGTGTCTTCATATTTCTTATTCTCTCATTTCTTCTTCTAGCCACTTTTCTAAGTGCCAGTGAAAATGTCCACATTCATGTGCGAGCAGCCATCTTCATATGATCGATGCCTTGAGATCGATGGTTCAAGCAACTTCAGCAGTGTGACATCCACTTCTTTAGATGGCCCTTGGTTGTGAGATATATGATGTGTTCATGTACTTCTTCTTTTTGCATTATGTTGCATAGATCCTTGATTGATGTTGATGCAAGATCTTGTTTATTACTTGTTGTCATGATTCCTTGCTTGATTTGATGCGGAATCTTCTATGTGATGTACTTGTTGTCATAACTCTTCACGTTAAGTTTTGAGATCCCTTGTTGTATGTTGTTGGGATACTCTTGTTTTCATCATGCATGTGTTGTTTTGAAATCCCTTTTATGCCATGTTGGCAGGATGATCATCATGTATGTTTTTTGTGTCATACCAATAGGAGTCTTTTGATTGAGAATTCCAGTTGTGGAATATCTCTTAGAGCCACTCTTGTGTGAGGGAATTTTTCCTTGTATGATCAAGACATCATCTTTGTGTACATCACCATTCTTGACAACACTTAATGCATCGGCCTACACCATCTTGACACCGGGGCCCAGAGACGTAGTCCCTCCTGGACGAACTTCGTTATCAATGCTTATGTTTTCGTGTGCTGATGATTGTTATGTTCCTCTTCTTTTCCGCATACAGATGTATCCGTTAACGTTCTTTTAAAAAGCAATTTTAACACATCATGAAAGTAAAAGGTCTTGGAAGGGTCCTTCTTCACACCCGGACCTGGATCAAGTGGTATCAGAGTGGTCTTTGCATTGATGTGAATTGCAGTGTGAACAATGATAGAGGATGAAAGAGCGATGTACAAAACCATGCTCAACGTTTCAAAGAAAGTGGAAATTATGTATGAAACTCTACAGAAAGAGACAAAGGAAAAGGAGTGATTATAACGTCAGTTGCAAGCCACGGAAGAGGCCATGGATGAACTGAAGCAAAACAAACATAATCTTCAGACAGAGAATAATGAGTTGAAGATGCATCTACATGAAGAGAAGGAGGAGAAACAAAGTTTTCTACAATAGCTGCAAGCAAAGGCCAAGGCCTTGGAAAAGCTGCAGAGAGACTCATGTGAGGTAAAAAGTATTTCACAATCTTCATGTATGTTTCTTGATGATGATTTCATTGTGTTTGAAAATCATACCACAGGAATTGGCTCAAAACTGTTGAAGAGAATGGGGTATGAAGGAAAGGCTTGGGCGTTAATGGCTAAGGCATTGTCAATCCCATCAAATTAGAGGAATTACCCCGTCAGGCAGGACTTGGGTATGTCAGGAAAGAAGTTGGGGAATGCGCTAAGACAGTTAGCGAACCACCAACGACGGATGATGAGTAGTCCTCATCAGTTCTTTCCAAATTGAAAGAGAAGGTAAAAGATGTTGATTTCCTTTCGGCTTCATCTTCTCATAGTATGATGTTTGTTGGAGATTTGGAGATCCCAATTATAGGGACAAAAATGAGGCACCTTACAAGGACGAGGCACGAGAAGAAATAACTTGGTGCTAATAACCAATGCATCACTCAACCTTTGGAGGTTGTGCATGAACATCAATTTGCAGGCTTGAGATACACTAAAGGAGAGTGCTCAAAGGTGTTAGATTTGTCTGAGACATCGTCGAGGAAAGAGTATGATGGGAAAAAATCCCCATCATCCCATGGCAGTTTCCATTGTAGGGAGAGAGTTGAGGCAAGCTCTCATCGCCATACTGATATCAGAAACAACAAAGAAAGTTACAACCATTTTCAATCTTCGAATGTTCATTACGATCATGTTATTAATAATGAACGAAGATCAAGGCATCGAAAAACATGTACTTTTTGTGGTTTACCTAACCATACCTTTTCTAAGTGTTGGAAAAGAATGGTAGCACTCATGAGGCGTGAAAGACCCTCTCAACAACAAGAAAAGAAACAAGTTAAGCAAATATGGAGGAAGAAAACCTACTGCAGTAATTGTGACAGAAATGGCCATCAAAGAGCCACTTGTTGGAAGCTCCATCCAAAGCAGCGCCTTAAAGACAAAGCGTTGGTGCATGAACTAGGAAGAGTAGTTGTTTGACAAGCAAAACCACCTCAAGGAGGTGACCCATTCACATTGATAAGTGAAAAATGGTTCTTTTGACATGATGTCATTTCATGGTCATTCTTTTGTAAATCATTTGTTGCATTTTAAAGTGTAAAAGTGATGATGTGTTTTCCATCACTTGGTCAACAACAATGATGTTTGGTCATGTTTTGAGTCGTATTTTGAGTTGCATGTTAAAACTCTGAAAGTGATGTTATGTTTCCATCACTTGTCAAAACAATAATGTTTGGCCTTATGTATGTAAATCATGTGTTGTAGTGATGAGGTGTTTTCCATCAATTTTTGAAGCAACAATGATAGGTTGGCCTTGTTGTCATAGCTGGGGTATTGCATCCATCTTGTTGTAAACTTGACCACCAAGTATGTGTTATATACTCATGGCAAGTGTGGGACGTTTGGGCCTTTAGTCGGTCATGTCATTCAAAGTGTGTAATTTGAAAAACAATGTACTACAAGTTGCAGAGGTAGCAGGTGTTGGCTCGTCGCTTAAGGCTCCAAAGAACAAAGGTGAAGGAGATGGAAGAGAGACCTTTTTAGGATTCTTGTGATGTGAACAGGGTACAGATAGAGGTGCAGATTATTTTTCATGCTTTTGGAGGACCAAAAGCTCCTCAGTGGGGAGGATTGATCCAGGTAGCTCTAAAGAGACACACAGGATGAAGATGGCTCAAAAATCAAAGTTTTTGGATTATGCTTGAACTAGGACCAAATCGTAGATCTTGTCATCCTGATCGTGGTGGTGCAAACGGTTCGTCAAACCGAGCTCGTATGTGAAAGATAGAGCTCTTCAAAGTTTGACATGACAGGGGAAAAGTGGGACCCACAGTATGCCACATGGCATCCCAATAAGTAGGTGGGACCCACATGGCAGCCCATCAGCCATTGACACTTGGGATTATTTCATTTGTCTCCTAAACTTGCATAAGAGATGAAATCATTTTTACATGGTTATTAAATAACCATATAACGAAATTTGTTAATATATATGGTTATTAAAATAACTATATAACACAACAAAACAATCAAACACACGGTTTCGGGATCGGTGACAACAACCCCTGCCGAACCCTTTAAACCACCTTATCACAATATAAATTGCAACAATAAACACACACACACACACACACATATATATATGGGATCGGGATCAGCAACAATAACCCCCGCCGAACCCTCCGCCACAATCGCCGCATGTTATGTTAACCATATATACCATATATATGTTTAAAACAATGTATTAAGGGGCGGGTGCGGGCCATCAATGGTGAACCCGGCCCAAACCCCAACGGTCCAACCATATATATGTGCCGATTTATATATGCCACATGTCATATATTGCCCAAATACCTATTATTGTGCCGATATTATCGACGTCGATCGTCGACATATATATTGGTGATACTCTGTGGATCACTCTAATATATATGCCGACGACCATGCCGATCGCCGATTTGAGATGCCGATTGCCGATATATCAGGGAACTCCTGTAAATCAGGTCGATAAACACTACCAACGCCCCATGTTAAGCGTTGATGCCAAAGGCCGACCGCTGATTCTAATGTGCCGATAAGGTAATCATGCGAGATTTAAGGGGCAAGCCACCCTATTTCAAATACATTTATGGTTAAAAAGGGTTTATATATGGAGAAGGCGGGATTTGATCCCCCGACCTCTCCTCAACCATATTGCCTCTTTTAACTAATGTGCCAACGACTTGACATTGGTAAATCCGCCGATGAGTTTTTATTTAAACTCAGTATTTTTACCTCTACACACAGTTCAAGGAGGAGAGATACTGCAAGCACGGATTTCAAGGTAGAAGGCAGATTAATTAATATTTTAATGCAGGAACCATGAATTTTGCAGGAGGGAAAAATTCTCACTTTGTCAGAATTTGACAAATTTTATATGGTTTTTACACCTCTCATCGCCACAAACACAATGGTGTTGTTCGTTTCTTCATCAAAGGTCTGCATTTTTCTGCATTTTCCAGAATGAACATGGAACCATAATTTCAGCGAAAACATGGAGTAGAACTATGAGCCATGATATTTTCCCAAGGAGGTAAAATTTTGACATTTCAGAATATAGTCAAGTTTATACTTGTTTTTCATGATTTTCCACAGGGATTGTAATGGAGAGATCAGATTCGCCATCCGAGTTGCAGATTTCCAATCCTTCCATGGAACAGAATCTTTGAGGAATCCCAGGGGAATCTAGAAGATTCCTTGAGCCCAGAATTCTCAACTTCTTAGAATTCAGATTTTGGATAGTCGATTCAGCACTACTCAATGCCACAAATCTGATGGTGTCTTCAGATTTCTTATTCTCTCATTTCTTCTTCTAGCCACTTTTCTAAGTGCCAGTGTAGATGTCCACATTCATGTGCGAGTAGCCATCTTCATACGATCGATGCCTTGAGATCAATGGTCCGAGCAACTTCAGCAGTGTGACATCCACTTCTTCAGATGGCCCTTGGTTGTGAGGTATATGATGTGTTCATGTACTTCTTCTTTCTGCATTATGTTGCACAGATCCTTGATTGATGTTGATGCAGGATCTTGTTTATTACATGTTGTCATGATTCCTTGCTTGATTTGATGCGGAATCTTCTAGGTGATGTACTTGTTGTCACAACTCTTCACGTTATATTTTGAGATCCCTTGTTGTATGTTGTTGGGATACTCTTGTTGTCGTCATGCATGTGTTGTTTTGAAATCTCTTTTATGCCATGTTGGTGAGATGATCATCATGTATGTTTTTTGTGTCATACTGATAGGAGTCTTTTGATTGAGAATTCCGGTTGTGGAATATCTCTTAGAGCCACTCCTGCGTGAGGTAATTTTTCCCTGTATGATTGAAACATCATTTCTGTGTACATCACCATTATTGGCAGCACTTAATGCAACGGACTACACCATCTTGACACCGGGGCCCAGAGACGTAGTCCCTCTTGGACGAACTCCATTATCAACACTTATGTTTTCATGTGCTTATGATTGTTATGTACCTCTTCTTTTCCCATACAGATGCATTCGTTAATGTTCTTTGAAAAAGAAATTTTAACACATCACGAAAGTAAAAGGTCTTGGAAGGGTCCTTCTTCACATCTAGACCTGGATCACTCCAAGCCTCACACCAAGGAAAGTTATCCCTACAATTCTTCCTTGAGGGCTCTTGCCTAACCCAAGCCAACCCAAGGAGTAGTGCGCAACTAGATCCACTTAAGGTCAACAGGGTAACAATATCACAATGTCACACCTTCTTTTCCCCATAGGAAGTGCAATACTTAAAATGGTAAGAATTATGGCATGGAGTCCTCAATAAGACTAAAGCTCCTATTTTTATGTGCATTTTCCTTTTTTGACAAGTGGCACTTCAATAAGCACATTTTCCCACTCTTCGGAAAAATAGGATAAAATATGACTTTAGGCCCATTTTAATAATGGCTTAATCCCCTAAGCTTAAGCCCTTAATCACATGGCCCTTATCCCCCTACCAATCTTGTGGAGCCTTATCCTCGCTTATTCTCTTATTTAACTTGCTTTATAATAATGATATATTTTTATTAATATAAATATGATTACATATTTACATAGCTAAGTTTGTTAGACTTTTATCACATAAGCTCATCAACTTAAGATCAAATAAACATCTAACCTCAAAACATATATACATAAACACATTATCCCAAAACACATATATACATATAAACACATAGAGCCAACACATCCTAACTCACCAACCTAGTAAAGATATATGCAAATACATAAAAGGTCACGTTAGGGGTAATACACTAAGCATCATTGGATTACGCAAAGCAGCAGAAGGCGCAGGTGCGGAGGTACGCAAAGCAGCAGAAGGTGCAGGTGCGGAGGTATGCTGTCGGGTAGACAGTGCAGGTGCGGAGTTGTGTAGGCCAGACACAAAAAAACTGTAGATATTCGCAGGTTTCTAGTGGTGAAGTTGTGGACTTTTCTTGAAATATTTGTTGGTTGCCTTTTATCTATTGCTGTAGAGTTCTGGGTTTAGATTACTGGTATTGCTTTTCTGGTTACTACATTCTGAAAATTTATTGGTTGACTCATTGGGTGATTGTAAAAGGAGATTGGTTGATTCACATGTACTTGATGATTATTTGATGTTCATGGATCCAGTTTGAAAATTTATGAAACGTGGTCCTTGGAAGAAAAGAAGTAGGTCAGCACCTATGTACTAGTAGATCAGCTAGTACAAGAGCTAAGGGGGTTGTAGCTCCCTTCCAAGAGAGACTGGAAAACGAGAGAGGGTTGTAGCTCTCAGCAGGTTGCAACCTGCGTACTGGTAAAGGACTGCACCAGTACAAAATCATTGTAAAAGAAGTTTCTAATTGAAATAAGATAGAGACATATTGCAGCAGGTGGTTTTCACCCACATTGGGTTTCCACCTTATATCTGGTGTTCTTTGGTGTGACTATCTGTTTTTCTTGTTCTTGCTCATTATTATATGGTACTGACATACAAATTAATGATCAATATCTGAAGAATAAATTAAAGTATAAATATGGAAGATATATTGAAAAGAATTTGATAATACTGATTCACCCCCCCTCTCAATATTATTTCCAACAGCGATGGGCCAGGGAGCAAAACTGAGCTTGGTTTTTGCTCAAAACTTGCAGCTAAGTTCAGTGATTTAGGTTGAGTAATGATGGACAGTAAACAGAAAGCATAAGGGTAGGATGTGATGAGGTTTTGAGCTACCACAAGGGCACTTAGGATGCTTTGTAAGTCAGATGTTTAGTTCATAAACCAACCCAGAGATTGACTGAAACAACATTTATCTACTTTGCAATTGCATATCAAAGGCGTTTCGAAGGCTAGCTGGCTAACTTCAGGCTCTGTCTATAGTTTATAAAGCAAACAATAAAGAAACAAAACAAACTATTCATTCCCCAGCGGAGTCACCATTTTGTTTCAGGGAAAACTAGTGTCTATTCGAATTGCTAGTCCAACTAAGACGGGTAGCTATCTTATAAACAAACAAGGAAAGCTTTTCGAGAGTTATTTTAAGTGTGATAGATGGAAGAGAAGAAAAGAAGACCAACCTGGATCTTCCGCTTTGATCCTAGCTTGATTTCTCCTTTCCTTGATAGAATTTTCCACTCCTCTCCTACTTGTCCCGCTTCAAAGAGTACATGTAGAGTCAAAGTAACAGCAAACTATCAAAGCATCTCTATCTAAAATATCATAAATAATGCAGAATCAGAAACACATTGACCATACAATTGCATTCATAAACAATAAGATTCACAAATACAAGATCATGTGGAGGAAAACTCAAAGAACTTTATTAATAGTAATGTAAGAGAGGATTACAACCCAGCTGTCTGATCCAGCATCATCCTCCCAATTGTAGAAGCCCTCTTCACCTCATGAACAAGAAAATCACCCAATAGTGCAATGTCTCTTCTCAGCAAACCAACAACACTTCCTTACAAAATACAAAATTCCAGCCTCTAGATCTCTTAGATGAGGGATCCATTTATAGATGTCTTACAAGGGTGTGAGTCAGCTCTGGGTTTTTGATTAGTGTCATTCCACTGATAGTTCTTGGTTCCACTTGGATATTTCATGATCTCTTACTCATCCCTGGGCGAATTCAGAGAGGAAAGTATCATAGGAGAAGTTTCTGGAAGATTCCATGATCATCCACCTTGCAAACCGTCTCTACCATTTGTCTATTCTCGCTCATCACACCCCACAAAAGGCCATTTGAGTATGCATCGTACCTAGCCAGTTACGCAGTCAGTGTGCATCGCACCTTGCCCGTGGAGCAGTCTGTATGGTCCAGTTCTGGCCAGTTCTTAGTAGTTTTTCAGGTGGAACTTCTGGGAAATAATGTAACCAGTTGACCATGGTCCTTTAGTGTGTGAAACAACACTTTTAGGGACTTAAGGAGCCCTTAGTTTATGGACATATGAGTTTGGGGTTGCAGTGCCCAAATATGTCTATAACAATATGGTTATTAAATAACCATATAACGAAATTTGTTAATATATATGGTTATTAAAATAACTATATAGCACAAAAAAACAATCAAACACATGGTTTCAAGATCGGTAGCAACAACCCCCGCCAAACCCTTTAAACCACCTTATCGCAATATAAATAACAACAATAAATGCATATATATATATATATATATATATATAGAGAGAGAGAGAGAGAGATATAGACATACATATATATATATATATATGGGATAAGGATTGGCGGCAATAACCCCCGCCGAACCCTCCACCACAATTGCCGCATGTTATGTTAACCATATATACTATATATGTTTAAAACAATGTATTAAGGGGTGGGCATAGGCCATTGGCAGTGGACCCAACCCAAACCCCAATGGTCCAACCATATATATGCGCTGGATTAATATATGCCACATGTCATATATCGCCGCAACAGCTGTTATCGCATTGATCGCCGACATATATATTGGTGATACTCTGTGGATCATGCTGATACATATGTCGATGACCACACCGATCACCGATTTGAGATGTCGATCTCCAATATATCAGGGAACTCCCATAAATCGGGTCGATAAACGCTACCAACGCCCCATGTTAAGCGTCGATGCCAAAGGCCAACCGCCGATTCTAATGCGCCGATAAGGTAATCATGTGGGGTTTAAGGGGTAGGCCAGCCTATTTCAAATACATTTATGGTTAAAAAAGGTTTATATGGAAAAGGAAGGATTTGATCCCCCGACCTCTCCTCAACCATATTGCCTCTTTTAACCAATGCGCCAACCACATGACATTGGTAAATCCGCCGATGAGTTTTTATTTAAACTCAATATTTTTACCTCTGCACAAAGTTCGAGGATGACAGAGACTGTAGGCATGGATTTCAAGGCAAATGGCAGATTAATTAATATTTTAATTCAGGAACCATGAATTTTGCAGGAGGGAAAAATTCTCACTTTATCAGAATTTGATAAATTTTATATGGTTTTTACACCTCTCATCGCCACGAACACAATGGTGTTATTTGTTTCTTCATCGGAGGTCCGCATTCTTCGCATTTTCCAGAATGAACGTGGAACCATATTTCAGCAAAAACAGGGAGTGGAACCATGAGCCATGAAATTTTCCCGAGGAGGTAAAATTTTGACATTTCAGAATATAGTCAAGTTTATACTTGTTTTTCATGGTTTTCCGCAGGGATTGCAATGGAGAGATCAGATTCACCATATGAGTTGCAGATTTCTAGTCCATCGATGGAATAGAATCTTTGAGGAATCCTGGGGGAATCTAGAAGATTCCTTGAGCCCAAAATTCACAACTTCTCAGAATTCAGATTTTGGACAGTCGATTCAGCACTACTCGACGTCACAAATCTGATGGTGTCTTCATATTTCTTATTCTCTCGTTTTTTCTTCTAACCACTTTTCTAAGTGCCAGTGAAAATGTCCACATTCATGTGCGAGCAACCATCTTCATATGATCGATGCCTTGAGATCGATGGTTCGAGCAACTTCAGCAGTGTGACATCCACTTCTTCAGATGGCCCTTGGTTGTGAGATATATGATGTGTTCATGTACTTCTTCTTTTTGCATTATGTTGCACAGATCCTTGATTGATGTTGATGCAGGATCTTGTTTATTACATGTTGTCATGATGCCTTGCTTGATTTGATGTGGAATCTTCTATGTGATGTACTTGTTGTCATAACTCTTCACGTTAAATTTTGAGATCCCTTGTTGTTTGTTGTTGGGATACTCTTGTTTTCGTCATGCATGTGTTGTTTTAAAATCCCTTTTATGCCATGTTGGCAGGATGATCATCATGTATGTTTTTTGTGTCATACTAATAGGAGTATTTTAATTGAGAATTCCAGTTGTGGAATATCTCTTAGAGCCACTCTTGTGTGAGGGAATTTTTACTTGTATGATCGAGACATCATCTCTGTGTACATCACCATTATTGATAGCACTTAATGCATCAGCCTACACCATCTTGACACCGGGGCCCGGAGACGTAGTCCCTCCTGGACGAACTCTGTTATCAATGCTTATGTTTTCATGTGCTGATGATTGTTATGTTCCTCTTATTTTCCGCATACAGATGTATTCGTTAATGTTCTTTTAAAAAGCAATTTTAACACATCATGAAAGTAAAAGGTCTTGGAAGGGTCCTTCTTCACACCCGGACCTGGAACAAGTGGTATCATAGCGGTCTTTGCATTGATGTGAATTGCAGTGTGAACAATGATAGAGGATAAAAGAGCAATGTATGAAACCATGCTCAACATTTCCAAGAAAGTGGAAATTATGTATGAAACTCTATAGAAAGAGACAAAGGAAAAGGAGCGATTATAATGTCATTTGCAAGCCACGGAAGAGGCCATGGATGAACTGAAGCAAAACAAACATAATCTTCAGATAGAGAATAATGAATTGAAGATGCATCTACATGAACAGAAGGAGGAGAAACAAAGTTTGCTACAACAGCTGCAAGCAAAGGACAAGGCCTTGGAAAAGCTGCAGCGAGACTCATGTGAGGTAAAAAGTAGTTCTCCATCTTCATGTATGTTTCTTGATGATGATTTCATTATGTTTGAAAATCATACCACAGGAATTGGCTCAAAATTGTTGAAGAGAATGGGGTATGAAGGAAAAGGCTTGGGCGTTAATGGCTAAGGCATTGTCAAGCCCATCAAAGTAGAGGAATTACCCCGTCAGGCAAGACTTGGGTATGTCAGGAAAGAAGTTGGGGAATGCGTTGAGACAGTTAGCGAACCACCAACGACGGATGATGAGTAGCCCTCATCAGTTCTTTCCAAATTGAAAGAGAAGGTAAAAGATGTTGATTTCCTTTTGGCTTCATCTTCTCATAGTATGATGTTTGTTGGAGATTTGGAGATCCCAATTATAGGGACAAACATGAGGCACCTTACAAGGATGAGGCACGAGGAGAAAGAACTTGGTGCTAATAACCAATGCATCACTCAACCTTTGGAGGTTGTGCATGAACATCAATTTGTAGGCTCGAGATACACTAAAGGAGAGTGCTCAAAGGTGTTAGATTTGCCCGAGACATCGTCGAGGAAAGAGTATGATGGGAAAACATCCCCATCATCCCATGGTAGTTTCCATTGCAGGGAGAGAGTTGAGGCAAGCTCTCATCGCCATACTGATATCAGAAACAACAAAGGAAGTTACAACCATTTTTGATCTTTGAATGTTCATTATGATCATGTTATTAATAATGAACGAAGATCAAGGCATCGAAAAACATGTACTTTTTGTGGTTTACCTAACCATACCTTTTCTAAGTGTTGGAAAAGAATGGTAGCACTCATGAGGCATGAAAGACCCTCTCAACAACATGAAAAGAAACAAGTTAAGCAAATATGGAGGAAGAAAACCTACTGCAGTAATTGTGACAGAAATGGACATCAAAGAGCCACTTGTTGGAAGCTCCATCGAAAGTAGCGCCTTAAAGACAAAGCATCGGTGTATGAACTAGGAAGAGTAGTTGTTTGACAAGCAAAACCACCTCAAGGAGGTGACCCATTCACATTGATAAGTGAAAAATGGTTTTTTTGACATGATGTCATTTCATGGTCATTCTTTTGTAAATCATTTGTTGCATTTTAAAGTGTAAAAGTGATGATGTGTTTTCCATCACTTGGTCAGCAACAATGATGTCTGGTCATGTTTTGAGTCGTATTTTGAGTTGCATGTTAAAACTCTGAAAGTGATGTTATGTTTCCATCACTTGTCAAAACAATAATGTTTGGCCTTATGTATGTAAATCATGTGTTGTAGTGATGAGGTGTTTTCCATCACTTTTTGAAGCAACAATGATAGGTTGGCCTTGTTGTCATAGCTGGGGTATTGCATCCATCTTGTTGTAAACTTGACCACTGAGTATGTGTTATATACCCATGGCAAGTGTGGGACGTTTGGATCTTTAGTCGGTCATGTCATTCAGAGTGTGTAATTTGCAAAACAATGTACTACAGGTTGCAGAGGTAGCAGGTGTTGGCTCGTCGCTTAAGGCTCCGAAGAATAAAGGTGAAGGAGATGGAAGCAGGACCTTTTTAGGATGCTTGTGATGTGAACAGGGTACAGATAGAGGTGTAGATTATTTTTCATGCTTTTGGAGGACCAAAAGCTCCTTAATGGGGAGGATTGATCTAGGTAGCTCTAAAGAGACACACAGGATGAAGATGGCTCAAAAATCAAAGTGTTTGGATTATTCTCGAACTAGGACCAAATCGTAGATCTTGTCATCCTGATCGCGGTGGTGCAAACGGTTCGTCAAACCGAGCTCGTATGTGAAAGATAGAGCTCTTCAAAGTTTGACATGACAGGGGAAAAGTGGGACCCACAGTATGCCACATGGCATCCCAGTAAGTAGGTGGGACCCACATGGCAGCCCATCAACCATTGACACTTGGGATTATCTCATTTGCCTCCTAAACCTGCATAAGAGATTAAATCATTTTTATATGGTTATTAAATAACCATATAACGAAATTTGTTAATATATATGGTTATTAAAATAACTATATAACACAACAAAACAATCAAACACATGGTTTCGGGATTGGTGACAACAACCCCCGCTAAACCCTTTAAACCACCTTATCGCAATATAAATTGCAACAATAAACACACACACACACACCCACATATATATTTATATATCTATATATATATGGGATTGGGATCAGTAGCAATAACCCCAACCGAACCCTCCGCCACAATCGCCGCATGTTATGTTAACCATATATACCATATATATGTTTAAAACAATGTATTAAGGGGTGGGCGCGGGCCATCAACGATGGACCCGGCCCAAACCCCAATGGTCCAACCATATATATGTGTTGATTTATATATGCCGCATGTCATATATTGCCCAAATACCTATTATTGTGCCGATATTATCGACGTCGATTGTCAACATATATATTGGTGATACTCCGTGGATCACTCCGATATATATGCCGATGACCATGCCGATCGCCGATTTGAGATGCCGATTGCCAATATATCAGGGAACTCCTGTAAATCAGGTCGATAAACGCTACCAACGCCTCATGTTGAGCGTTGATGCCAAAGGCCGACTGCTGATTCTAATGTGCCGATAAGGTAATCATGCGAGGTTTAAGGGACAGGCCGCCCTATTTCAAATACATTTATGGTTAAAAATGGTTTATATATGGAGAAGGCGGGATTTGATCCCCCGACCTCTCCTCAACCATATTGCCTCTTTTAACCAATGTGCCAACCACTTTACATTGGTAAATCCGCCGATGAGTTTTTATTTAAACTCAGTATTTTTACCTCTGCACACAGTTCGAGGAGGAGAGAGACTGCAGGCACAAATTTCGAGGTAGAAGGCAGATTAATTAATATTTTAATGCAGGAACCATGAATTTTGCAGGAGGGCAAAATTCTCACTTTGTCAGAATTTGACAAATTTTATATGGTTTTTACACCTCTCATCGCCACAAACACAATGGTGTTGTTCGTTTCTTCATCAAAGGTCTGCATTTTTCTGCATTTTCCAGAATGAACGTGGAACCATGATTTCAACAAAAACATGGCGCAGAACTATGAGCCATGATATTTTCCTAGGGAGGTAAAATTTTGACATTTCAGAATATAGTAAAGTTTATACTTGTTTTTCATGGTTTTCCACAGGGATTGCAATGGAGAGATTAGATTCACCATCTGAGTTGCAGATTTCCAGTCCATCCATGGAACAGAATCTTTGAGGAATCCCAGGGGAATCTAGAAGATTCCTTGAGCCCAGAATTCTCAACTTCTCAGAATTCAGATTTTGGATAGTCAATTCAGCACTACTCGATGCCACAAATCTGATGGTGTCTTCAGATTTCTTATTCTCTCATTTCTTCTTCTAGCCACTTTCTAAGTGCCAATGTAGATGTCCACATTCATGTGCGAGTAGCCATCTTCATACGATCGATGCCTTGAGATCAATGGTCCGAGCAACTTTAGCAGTGTGACATCCACGTCTTCAGATGGCCCTTGGTTGTGAGGTATATGATGTGTTCATGTACTTCTTCTTTCTGCATTATGTTGCACAGATCCTTGATTGATGTTGATGCAGGATCTTGTTTATTACATGTTGTCATGATTCCTTGCTTGATTTGATGCGGAATCTTCTATGTGATGTACTTGTTGTCATAACTCTTCATGTTATGTTTTGAGATCCCTTGTTGTATGTTGTTGGGATACTCTTGTTGTCGTCATGCATGTGTTGTTTTGAAATCCCTTTTATGCCATGTTGGCGGGATGATCATCATGTATGTTTTTTGTGTCATACTGATAGGAGTCTTTTGATTGAGAATTCCGGTTGTGGAATATCTCTTAGAACCACTCCTGCGTGAGGTAATTTTTCCCTGTATGATTGAAACATCATCTCTGTGTACATCACCATTATTGGAAGCACTTAATGCAACGGACTACACCATCTTGACACCAGGGGCCCAGAGACGTAGTCCCTCTTGGACGAACTCCATTATCAACGCTTATGTTTTCATGTGCTTATGATTGTTATGTACCTCTTCTTTTCCCATACAGATGCATTCGTTAATGTTCTTTGAAAAAGAAATTTTAACACATCACAAAAGTAAAAGGTCTTGGAAGGGTCCTTCTTCACATCTAGACCTGGATCACTCCAAGCCTCACACCAAGGAAGTTATCCCTACAATTCTTCCTTGAGGGCTCTTGCATAATCCAAGCCAACCCAAGGAGTAGTGCGCAACTAGATCCACTTAAGGTCAACAGGGTAACAATATCACAATGTCACACCTTCTTTTCCCCATAGGAAGTGCAATACTTAAAATGGTAAGAATTATGGCATGGAGTCCTCAATAAGACTAAAGCTCCTATTTTTATGCGCATTTTCCTTTTTTGACAAGTGGCACTTCAATAAGCACATTTTCCCACTCTTTGGAAACATAGGATAAAATATGACTTTAGGCCCATTTTAATAATGGCTTAATCCCCTAAGCTTAAGCCCTTAATCACATGGCCCTTATCCCTCTACCAATCTTGTGGAACCTTATCCTCGCATATTCTCTTGTTTAACTTGATTTATAATAATGATATATTTTTATTAATATAAGTATGATTACATATTTACATAGCTAAGTTTGTTAGACTTTTATCACAGAGGCTGATCAACTTAAGATCAAATAAACATCTAACCTCAAAACATATATACATAAACACATTATCCCAAAACACATATATACATATAAACACACAGAGCCAACACATCCTAACTCGCCAACCTAGTAAAGATATATGCAAACACATAAAATGTCACGTGGTAATACACTAAGCATCATTGGATTACATTGCAAAGTTGTTTTATTAAACATTAATGTCTTTACACAAAGCTATTATAATAACACAAACCATGTTAATGCCTATAATGATCTCAATTAAATTGATTTTCCTTCGTATTAGAATTATAATTTTAATTCATTTGTGTGATGAGTAGAGCACTAAGAAAAAGTTTGAACATCAAAATGTACAAATATAGAGGTTTTTTTTTTTCAATAACATGATAAGGAATAATCCTACTTTGTAGGTTATTTAAAAAATACATCATCTTATAAAAAACATTATAAGGAATAATCATACTTTGTAATGAATAATAGTAATCCCCTTTATTAAATTAACAAAACCCTTAACAACACATAACTTACATTTATTATTAATAAAATAATTTATTTAATAAATAATCGTTATAATATTTTATAAACTATTACATAATACATAATATTTTTTATTTTATTTTCACTTTTAAGATATTAAGTTTAGATGGACGTGAATTTTGAATTTCTTTTCATGTGATAGCCATTGTGGAGTGAACATTAAATTTGTTAATTATGAAAATAAATAAAATGCTTAACTTAAACTGCATCATATAGACATGATACTTTTAATATTTTTTTATTTTATATTTCACTTTTAAGACATTAAGTCTATATGGACGTGAATTTTGAATTTCTTTTCATGTGATAGCCATTGTGGAGTGAACATTAAATTTGGTCAATTATGAAAATAAATAAAATGCTTAACTTAAACTGCACCTCCTAATATGAACACTTGTAGTTACCTCCTAATAAAGAAATTAAAGTGAAACTTTTTTATTATATTATTTGGTGAAGTATGATTATGGATGATAATTACGTGTACTTTTGTCCTTTGTCAACCTTTTCAACAACTCCATTGAGTATTCGTTATTTATTTTTTATTTGGTCCATTAAGTGATATATATATTTTTTTTAATTATAAATTTCAGTTATCATGTCAATTATTTTCCTTCAAATTAACTCCATGATTTACATCATTAAAACCATGATTTGCATATCATTAGTTGCAATGCTTTTATCGTAATATTCAATGATGTGGTGTCTTGTAACATTGTAATGAATGGTGGTGTTTCAATAGCATCATGCCTTTCACTGCACTAATCCACAACCAAAATATTCTAAAATTAGTTTATATATTTAATATTTAAAAAATAATAAAATAATTATATATATATATATATATATATATTCTGAATATAGAAATGTTTGTTGTCATTACACCCCCTTACGTAACCTACCCTACCTAACCTACCCCTTATATGTTAAATCTAACCTATTTATAGGCACGAGTTAATGATTTTCTTCCTCTACTTTAACTCACACTCACACTTTTTTGTAGCGTGAAAATGTGAAACTACTATGATGACCCCTCTCACGTCATATGAAGTGTGTTGAATTTTTGAAGATGCAAAACATGTTTGAAAAGGATTTTAAATAATGAATTGGACGTGTTTTTAATTAATTAAAGCTAGTAAATTAAATGATTTATAAAAGTTGGTACACATCAAGTTATAATAAGCATTAAGATGTTTATTTTATAATACATCTTTCCTGGTATAGGGTGATAAACATAGTTTTTGTTAAGGGATTGCTATTCTTATCAACTTGCTCAATAGAGGAGGGAGGCGTAGGCACTGCTCCCAATGTATTGTAATACACATGTTTGATTCTCATAATTTTTAAACAAGTACCCACTAATGACCCAGGGTGGCATGTTTTGATTTTTATGGAGTTGGATGGTGAGTTTAGTGATTATTGTTTGGAAATTAACATTTTGGTATTGACTCTGTTTAGTCTCTGGTTGCTCATCCTGTTAGGATTCTTTACTATTTCCTTTTATGCATTGTGGGAAGGTTTAGGTCTTTTTAGCCTAGCCTCCCCTTGGTGGTGTTAATTCAGTTCAACACTATGATGAATCAGAGTGTGAATGTGACCAATTGGTGTGTTGTCCCTTGCATGTGCACTTGGATATATGTACTTGTTAGACGGTTACTATTCAGTATTTTCTCAAGGTTTGCTTGTCCATGTTATTGGTTGCGTGCTACTTTGACTTGACCCTTTCTTTGTCATGTCAGGTTTTTGGTTCTCATTATCATTGCAAGTTTATGTATTATCAAGAATTTCACAAAGGCTTGGGGAAGTTTTATTGGCCACTTTTTTTTTTATATGGTCTTTTGCTAGTTCCTTGTTTGGGAGGAGCTCTTTCTATGGACTCATGGTTCTTCTCTTTCTCGATTTTGTTGACTCCTCTACTATTCAAAACTCCACCTCTTTGGTTCACTATTTACTCCCATTTCCTCAATCCTATGCCTCTTTTCTCATTGCCTCTCCTCAGTCCAACTTCCCATGTTGGCATCCATGACACGACAGGGTGCTTGTTGTCATAGGGGCTCTAACAACTGTGATAGTTTGAGTAATTCTCGAGGTAGTATGTGGGCTCAAGCTTCAACCCAAATTTATCACTCTCAAACTTTGTAAAAAAATTAAGAGGAAATTAAGAATGCAAAAATAGATGTGATAATGGATCATGCTGAACATAGACACGAAAGTTTTAGCATCCCCAGCAGATTGGGTTCTAGATATAGGGCACACTCGGGGGCACCAAAACCAATACTTATGCACCATTGACCTATACTAGCACAAAAAATCACTGCCTGGTAGGGTTTTCCATGAGAGAAATGAAGCCAAATAGGCTATTTTGTTATAGTTGGACGCGATACAGATATAATATAGAGATAATACACCTTACATTGTCAAGATTAAAAATTACCATAAAAATATTTATTTTAAATTACTATTATTATTGTTAATTATAAGAAGAATTAAGATATGAGCTAAACATATATACTCTTAAAAAAATATTTTAAAAAAAATAGTAAAGCAATAATAGGTAATAAGATTTCAATGCCATAAATAAAAACCAAATAAAATTCAAATTTGACATATGTGGATATGACATTCTTTTAATTAAATTGAAAAGAAAAAGGGCATAACTACTTTTGAGATAAATCCAAATCATCTATCATTGGCTCCTATTAAAACTAGGGAAACCATATAAATTAAATGGGTGATAAATATTGCTAGGCATCAAAGACACTTACATCATGATACATCTCACATTGCAAAAAATTGAAAAAAATAATAAAAATTAACTAAACTAATTAAAGTAACACCTAATTTAAATTAATTGAATTGACATATGTGGGCATGACATCTTTTTTAATTAAATTGGAAATGAAAAAGGTATAACTACCTTTGAGATAAATTTTAACCCTCTATCTTGATTACTATTAAAATATTTTATGTATATTTCCTAGAGGATAAATCTCTATCATCCACCTAATCACCTAATAATTATTGATATTTAAATTAAAATTCTGAAAGTCTATTCTAAAACATGCCAATATAAATATTTCATGGATATTCTATAGAGGTTAAATCCCCACCATTCACTAATAATTATTAATAATCAAATTAAAATTTTGAAAATTCTATTCCAAAATAAACATACACTTGAGCATAAATATTTAAATTTTGTGATCTTATTATCATTTATAAATAAGTAAAAAGTATTTTATGAAGCTAAAAATATGAGAAAATGTATTTGATGTTTTAGAATAGGTTTATTTTTTAATCAAAAAGCATAACACATTCAACTAGTCAAATTAATCCAAATATATAATAACATGTTTAACCAGTGAAAGTAATTCAAATATATACTAATAAAATATTTTATCATTTTATTGTACATGAAATTTTATATTAATGATTTTAATATTTAAAAAGTTATGAGTTTTTCATAGTCAAACTGAGTGACTTGGATTGGATCAACATATTATTTGTCATCCATCTCGATGCATTCAAAGTGGAAAAAGTGGAGGAATCAGCTCAGAGACCATTTTTACCCGCTGGACTTAATTTGGCAAAACGAGGTTTGAGTAAAAACGGTCCCCAATTTGGAAAAACGGGGTCTAAAACCTTTCGGGAGCATTGTGAGGCATCAAATGATGTTTTGGAGGGTAAAACTTTGCCACTTTAGTGTCGTACATTTTCATGTTGTTCTACACATGTAGATTTTTCCAACGGTTCAGAGTCTGTATGCAAAATTTATGCCACTCAGAAGTTAACCTTCCTTGTGTGTTGTTTTCTTCCGAAGTTCTCGCATCCATGATTTGATTGAATCGACGTTTCGAGCCCTCCACCGTGGCTCATCATCAGGATAGATCAGTAATTGTGTAGGACAGATCTCCTAGGATTTGAATAAATAGGGATGAGGGATGCCGACTTTGCCAGACTTATTTTGTAATTAATTAATTAATTATTATTATTATTTAACTATGTAATTGAATGTATTTATTTATTTTTTTAATTAATGTAGTTTAATATATATATATATATATCTATATATATATATATATATATATATATATATATATATATATATAATTTATTTTTGTTTTTATTTTTATTTTTATTTATTAATTTATTTATGAATAATTATGTTATGTTTGTTATTGTTTTATTTTATACTTAAATTCATTATAGTTTTTGTTCTTGATGTTTAGAGTTATATATAAGTTGATAGGAATATTTAATTTATTCAATATTAATATTAAAATAAATTTTTAATTAAAAATAAATAAATTAAAAATTCATTTAATATTAATATTGAATAAATTAAATATTTCTATCAACTTATATATAACTCTAAACATCAGGAACAAAAACTATAATGAATTTAAGTATAAAATAAAACAATAACAAACATAACATAATTATTCATAAATAAATTAATAAATAAAAATAAAAATAAATAATAAGTAATAAATATATATATTAAACTACATTAATTAAAAATAATAAATAAAAATAAATAAATAAATAAATTCAATTACATAATTAAATATTTAAATAATAATAATAATAATAATCATAAATAAATAAATAAATATATAAATAAATAATTACAAAATAAGTCTCGCAAAGTCGACTTGTCCCTATGCATCCCTCATCCCTATTTATTCAAATCCTAGGAGATCTATCCTGATGATGAGCCACGGTGGAGGGCTCGAAATGTCGATTCAATCAAATCATGGATGCGAGAACTCTGGAAGAAAACAACACACAAAGCACTGATCGCAGAAGCCTCAAAACATCAGTTAACCTTCCTGTTTTCACCACCATGGTTTGAAAGGATACTGCGTCAACCCCCATTATTCATGGAAAATGGGCTAGCCATGTATTTGTGATGTAAAAGACTCTAGAAGAGTCTATATTGTAACTCTAGTTAAGAGTTGATGTAGTCAAACTTAACCACTAGTAGATTATCAAGTTGTGTTATAACTAGGCCACTAGGAGGAAGAGGCATTCTATTATTTCAAGATAATTTTGTTCCATAACTGAGAAAATATAGCCAGGAGAGATAGGAGGTAGATCACACAGATAGAATATGTGCATTGTAGTAGCCCACTGGCCACAGGAATTACTTCTTTGTAACTGCAGCCATCTTTTCCAGACAGAGAAAGATAGTGAAGCGACCTCACCTTCTAGTTGGGTTTTCTCCCGAAAGGGTTTCCCAGAGCATATCTTGTGTCTTATGTGTGTGTGAGATTGTTTCTTCATTCTCTACTTTTCTACATAATTTTCCGTTTGCATGCATGCACTAATTACATTGAAATTTACAGATCTAAAGTTTTAATAAAACTGTAATAGTGTAGAAATTCAAAATTTTAATATCTTATTATCAAATCTGTTGTGATGAACTGTCCAGTAGAATATCCACAAAATTTTATTGATCAATATGATGTAATAATATTTATTTTTCTTAATTTTAATGTAATATGCTTGTGGTGTTTTAAATAAGAAGAAAAAACTACAATAAAGGGTATCTATTTTGATAAATCATCTTAAACTTGCACTTTGTCCCAACTATAAGCAAAAGTGTAAAAACTATCAAAATAACAAGTGGACCACAATGGGAAATCGTGTAACTCGGAGACTTGAACTGTAGTAAGGGATTAACCACATTCTTGTTTTACTAACCAAATAAGTCCTTATAGGTTTTCAACATATTTATAAAAAATTATAATAAATAAAAATAAAAATAAAATTGCATATGATCTCAAATAATTGAGTGATTTTCAAAAGATGCATAACCCTATTAAGTTATATATGGGGTTAAATGTACATGTAATTGGGCTAAATGCATATGTAGAATGGGCTAGTCTAATAGCAGAGTTCAAGTGTGCAATGAGTAAAAATATGTATAAATAAAGGTCAATTTAATCATTATTGAGATAGATATATTTATTTTTCTATATGAATGTATTGAGATTATTTAGAGGATGTTCTCATAATCTCTAATGAGTTATTGTGGAACTCATCTCTAATATATTTAGTTCCTTCAAACAAGTCATTTACCATTTATTTTTAATTTTTTCTAGTTCAGTGAATTTCCTGGAAATTTCAAGATTAATAGAGGAAAAAGAAACGTATATAAGGTAGAAATGTTAAAATGTAATTCACTTTATTTTCAAAGTTGTAGGTTGCATAAATTAGGGCTTGTATAATATTCAAACTAGGCTTAAATGAGTGATTTCAATTCACAAAGTCATATATAAAAATGTCAAGGCCCAAATCGAGTTTCACTTGTGGAATTGAACATAAGATAGAACAAAATGTTTTAGATCCAAATTTCAAACATATAGGGGAATTAGTGGCAAAATGGCAGTATGTACCAATTTACTCTCTTGAAATAGGATAAAAAACAATACGTTATAATAATTTCACCATAACTTTATGTTAGAAGGTCCAATTCATAAGAGAATAGAAAGATTCTAAAGTTGGCATATTTAATTACATCTTGTGAAATTTTAAAATCTAAGTCCCTAAATTTTCAAATTATAGGCTATTTATTTGATCTAGTCTTGAAACTAGGCTTAAACATGTAGCTTTATTAAAACATTCATAGTGGAAGCCTATGAAATCTAAACTAAGAGTCATTCATGGAATTAAAAATATGACAAAGTAGGGCCTTTAACTCCATATTTTATGGTGAGTTACAAATAAGGAATGTCGCTCACCTAGGAGACCCAAAAATAAAAACAAAAAATTGAGAAATTGATTGTAACGTTTTTCTTGGAATAATGCAATCAAGTGAGACTTATGGAATTATAATAAATACATATCAAATTGTTGCATGTCAAAATTTTAGATTCAAAGTGATATGGATCTTGGTGGCTAAGATCCAAGAGACTTGAATGTGGAGAGATGAAAGAAAGCATACAAATTTTCCATGAAACTGATCACAAGAACATTGATAAAACTACAAGAACTAAATACATCACAAAAATATGAAAAGAGGGAGAGAAAGAATTCGAGAAGAAGGATTCCATTAAGAAGAACCATTACATTCAATGAGGCTAGTTTTGGGACCTCTCCTTCTTAACCTTCACTCCATTTCTATTGTCATCTAATAAGTTCCGTTTTTGATCGAGTTGGCTTTAACTAGGGTTTACTTCACTAGTTACATATCTATCAATATCCCTTTTTACATAAACATATGAATTTATGACTTATATATTCAAACTTATAATATAGCCGCCAAGATGTGGATCACAAAGTCACTGTGATCTAGGATATATATCATTTATAGTTTTAACATATAGAACAAACCCCAAATAAAGGCTTCATAATATATGTTAAGTTAAAATAACATGGCTTTTGATTGGAATATGTGGTGATTCAAAATCCATTGGAAGATGGAAAAAAAGGATAATATACTAGGAAAGAATAAAAAAGATCTAGGATCAATATTACGAAGATAGTGAAGTTGGCATTTGAGGGTTTTGGTTAGATTATAAGGTGGGTCCTAATGGGAATGTGTCAAATTAGAGGAGAAAAAGAAGAAATTAATCATAAGGAATGATTGGGGATTGCAAAGAAAATTGATAAAATTCCTTTTATAGCATGTTTTTGATTTTACATTAAACATCAATGGTGGTGGACGGGTCTTAGTGGAGACACTAGCCTAAAATCCATATAGGAAAGAATTGAAAGATTCTTCTCAAATAAATGTATTAAGGGAGCAAAATTGGAGTTGATTCATAAAACACAAAATAATTTTTTTTTAAATGATAAAATAACTTAAGAAAAGATCAACTATACAAAACACAAGCCCTTAATGAAGCATTCATCGAGGATAATAAAAATTTAAAGGAAATATTATTAGACACAATAAGGATGAAGAAATCTATAGATTACAAAACCATAATTATATATTACCTAATGAGGTTAAAATATTGAAAGAAGAACATTATTGTCAAAATCAAGAGAAAGAAATGATATTATATGAGGAGATTATCAAAATACTTGAAGAGGAAATTTGCAATAAGATTAAATAATTTTTACATGAAATCAAAAATACATTCTACAATTGAAGAAGGATGAAATAAATTGATGAATAATTTCAACCTTAATCCATAAAAGTAGAAGAAGAAAAGATACAGGATGTCACCCAAAAAGACTTGGAGTTAAACTCAAACTTAAGAATGTCAAGGTTAAACATGAAATTTATTTCAAAATAATGAAGTATTAAAGATCAAACACAATAGTTAAAGAATATCATTATATCAAAAGAGGATATTAACGATAAAGTCATGGAAGATAAGGCCAACTTTTAAAGGCGGAACGTTATTGACATCTTCATCATAAAAGGAAAAAGACAAAAAACGTGAGGAATATATAGACACCCTCATTGAAATCAATGAGTGAAGTAGATAGAATCAATGATATTTATAATGAAAAGCATTAAATAATCGCTATTCAAACATGATGAATTTATTTCAAAAGAAAGAAGTATGGAAGATCAAGCACAATAGTTAAAGAATGTCATTGTATCTAAAGAGAATATTAAATATAAAGGTGTTGAAGATGAAGGCCAACTTTCAAAGGTGGAATCTTAGTGACATCTTGATCATCAAAAAGAAGACACAAAATGTAAGGAATATATAGACATCCTCATTGAAAAGAAGGAAGATGGTAGAATCAATGGTATTTAGAGAAACATGTATCGAACACTGTAACTGGACTTAAGGCAACTTGAAATAGATTCCATAAATGCAAGGGTGACTCATCGCAAATGCTCTGAACAAGGGTGACTCGATGATGCTGCCACATGGGGGAGGCCTGAATGGGACCATAAAAACATGAGTAAATGATGGTTACTCATGACGAAAATTGACACATGAAATCAATGTGTTGGTAAAGTGGTACCAGAATATAGATTTTTCAAAAGAAAAAATTAGATTTTAATAGGTGGTAAAGTGGGACCTCATGGCTTCCTGGTGAAGTGTCACATTACTAAAAACAAAGGGCAATGGGCGATGAAAAAACTATGGTTTTTCCTATAAAAGGGATTCTTGCCCCCAAATCCAATTCATTTGCATAGTGAGCTATTGGAGAATTTGGAGAGGAGGAGAAGGCCCTAAATCTTCATAATATCGTAGCAGACAAACTGACAGATGGAATCTGGATCTATGAATTTCAGGTAGGTGGCCTTACTTGCTTAAAAATGGCCTTAATGCTTCTTGGAAGGATGGTTCCTGGTGAAGAATCAAGGTAAAAAAGGAATACATGAATGAAATACTAGAGAAGGTCTAGGATCATCTCCACCCACCAAGTCAAACATGGGGACTAGATGGTAAATTTGGAATCACATAGAATAGAATGTTTGAAAATATGGTATCAAGCATCTACGATATGTGATGCATATATGTCTCATTGGATAGGCTTGTAGGACAAAATATACAAGGAATGAAAGGATAATCAACCATACCTAGAATGTTGGGGTCTAGGTCAATACTTGTGTTAAGAGTGAGAAAGATGGCCAAGATACATCATGTCGCCAAGCATGAGTTCATTCCCCCTAGCATATGATTATGGAGGGGACTTATCAAGTATGCAGAGGTGGGAATGATGGCCCTAGTTGGATGAGTTTGTGGATTGTCATTGTGCTCTGAGTGCTCAAATAAGGGATTCAAGCATTCAACCCTACTGGGACAAGATCCCCCAAAGGATCATGAGGAGATACATGGGCATAGTTTCCCCCCATCATTTTATGGACATGCCATATGTATTTAGATTAGTGGACTCCAAAAACTATATCGATGTAAATAATATGGTTATGCATGATTTTAATAATGTGGTTTACCATTTGTTTATGTTATGGATGTCTTCTTGTGGGAAGAATGGATAAATACAGTTAGAGAAAGGAAATGGTGGATTACAAATCTCTTTTGGCACTGTATATATGAATCAAATGGACTAAATTTCTGGGTTCACATACATGGTGTCACTATACCAAAGATTGGCTTCGGATATAATGAATTGATGCTCACCTAGACAACACGGTGGTTGAACAACAACAATGTCTAAGGGACTGGGTTGTTGATGTAAGATGTAGGAATGATTAAGTGGATCATCCCCATTGTGACTTGGAGTGATATGGGACTCTAGAGGTTCTTTGGCATGGGGAAGAAGGATGGGACTAGAGTCAATACTACCAGATGCACTAGGAGGGTTGGGGATAATTGCTTCTCTTGAACGCTAAAAAATGGATTCCCCCTTACCCAAACATTGAGTGGAAATGTAATCGACACAAGGTGGATGTCGATAGAATTCATGGGTTTGAAGTAAGGGGTTATTGAACCAATCGACCTCACCATGTATGAAGTCTTTATACTCCATAGCATATCAGTTGTGGGTTTGTTGTGGAAGGAAGTACGTATGATGGTCCATATCTTTCCAAGGATAATCTAGGGTGGCCATGGCTTCCATGAGGTCTTCATCAGAATGGAAAATGGGGGGACTAGAGGAAGACATACCACATGATAAAGAGGAGCTACCTGAGGTAACTTCATGAGAGACAAGGTGCACATACGCACTATCAAGGGTGGGAGATAGGTGACTAGTAGATGTGAGATTTATCGATGTTGAGACAAAAGTGTTCCTGAAAGAAAGTTCAAGAGAATCACAATAGGAGATGTCTAGAGAGTCCTAATATATCAATCCCATGGATGATAACAGGTAGAGAATAGGAGCGGTATTATCCTTCATCAGACCTCTTGCTCTGGTATAGGAGTGGGACTAGAACCCGCAGGTAGAGGAGAGGTGTGTTAGAAATTTCTATATTACAGAGTAGTGGAACAAATAAAATATTACATAAATATAGACATAGAACATGCATAAAACAAGAGAGACACAGATATACATGGTTCACCCAATTTGGGCTATGCCCATGGAGAAACAACCAGTCCTTCCTTTTATATTATCCAGAAAACTAAAGAGATACAACCTACAACAGATCCGTCGTAATTGCCTCTTCACTCTCACACAATCTCCTCTCTGTTTCTCGCTCAGAATACAGATCTACATAGATGTAATACAATTCCCTCATATATAGCGAGGGGTTTCCTTTTAGGGAAAAAAACCCTAAATTAAACATAACTTCTACCATCAGATCTCTACATAATGAACGATTGAGATTGATTATGAAGTTACAACATTTTACAAGGCAATTTTACATCTATTTTTAGCTTCGGGGGAACTACTCCGGATCGCCACCCCCCCTGGACCACCCTTGCAGCATACATTTTACGGGCGACGTTTCTGCCACATTACGAACTGGGGTCCAATGTGGCAATACTCTAAATAAAGAAGATAATCAGGCTCCACACCCAACAATCTCCCACTTGGAGATTCATTATAGCAACTCCACCGCTGCTTCATTTGTTGGACAATGACTCCACTTTGGACCTAGTTGTTTCTCATATTCTTCATCATACTTGAAGACCAATTGAAACTAAACAGACTCTTAGTTTCTCCCCGGTTACCACTTTTGTTAACATATCTGTACGATCCTAGCTAGTGTGTATATTTTCCAGCTTCAACTGTCCATCTTCCAATGCTAACAGTATGAAATGGTACTTGAGTTGTATATGTTTAGTCTTGGAATGAAATGCAGAGTTCTTTGGAAGATGTATGGCACTCTGGCTGTCACTATATAACCTGCCCAACTCATGCTTCTTACCCAATTCATCCAGAAACCTTTGCAACCAAATCATTTCTTTACTAGCAGCAACATACTATGCTTCTATCATTAAGAGTGCAACAAAACTTTACAGTTTTGAAACCCAATGGATAGATGTTCCACCTACAATAAACACATACCCTATTGTGCTCCTCTTGTTATCTCTATCACCGCCATATCTACATCAACATATCCCTATAGAGAAATGTTTGAACCACCAAATCATAATGCTTGATTTGTGGTACATTTCAAATACCTGAGAACCCACTTCACCACCATCCAATGTTCTTTTCCTGGATTGTTCATGTACTTTCTTAGAAATCCCACTGCATGTGCAATATCAGGCCTTGTGCAGACCATTGCATACATTAAGCTTCCAAATACTGATGCATATGGAACTTTAGACATATAATCCATTTCTTCCTGAGTCTTGGGACACATTTCCTTAGTTTGAAATGGCTAGCCAAAGGTATACTAACTGGTTTTTCATTCTGCATACTAAACCTTTTCAACACCTTTTGTATGTACTCACTCCGAGACAATACTAATTTGTGATTCTTCCTATCTCTATTTATTATCATACCAAGGATTTGTTTTGTAGCACCCAAATTCTTCATTTCAAATGAGTTTGCCAATTTTCTTTTGAGCACATTTATTTCCTACATGTTAGAACCTACAACAAGCATGCCATTTACACACAATAACAATATAATAGAGTTATCATCATTTTTCCATTTGAGATAAACATAATGATCAAAGTGACATCTAGTATAACCTTGTTCAAACATAAACCTATCAAATTTTAGATACCACTACCTTGGAGCCTGTTTTAAGCCATACATTCTCTTTTTCAACCTACACACTAGTTTCTCCTTCCCTTTTGTCTGCTGCATATATATCTCTTCCTCCAAATCCCCATGGAGAAAGGTTGTCTTTACATATACATGCTCAAGATGAAAATCTTCAGCTGCTACTAGAATTAAAATAGTTCTGATTGAAGTCATTTTAACAACAGGAGAAAAGATCTCATCAAAGTCTATACCCTTTTTCTATGAAAACCCCTTCACCACAAGTCTAGATTTATACCTTTTTCTACCTCCATCTTCTTCCTTCAACTTGTAAACCCATTTATTCTGCAATGTTGTTTTACTTGCAAGAAACCTGACTAAGTCCCAAGTCTGGTTATGTGCTAAGGAGTCCATCTCTTCTTTCATTGCTTGCTCCCACTTCTTCCTAGTTTCTACCTGCACTGCTTCTTCATAACATTCTGGTTCACCAGAATCAGTCAACAATACATAATATAATGAAGGAGAGTATCGTTCAGGAGGTCTACTTATCCTAATAGATCTTATAACACCACTTTCAGGTGTTTGAGGTGCTTGTTGCCGTTGTGGTTGTTTTTTTTGTTCTAGTTGTTTATCATTATGATTTTCAAGCACCTTCACTTTTTCTGTGATGTCATCAAGCACTGTGTATTCTCTGTTTTCTTTTTCTTGTTTCTTTTCCTACATCTGATCCGTATACAAAACCTTTTCATTGATTATGACATCTATGCTCCTAATTATTTTGTGTTTTTCATAATCATAAAATTGATAACCATTAACACCATATCCGATAAAGGTACATTTCTTTGATTTTGCCTCAAGGTTTGTTCTATTTTCGTTATTAATGTGGACAAAGGTTTCACAACCAAAAGTATTTAAAAATGAGTAGTTTACCTTTTTACCTGTCCATGCTTCCTTTGGAATACCACCATCCAAGGAACTTGAAGGCCCTCTATTCATTAGATAAATAGCAGTACCTACAACATCTTCCCAAAATTGTAAAGGTGATCCTGCATGCAATCTCATGCACCTTGCATGCTCCATGATTGTCCTGTTCATCTTTTCTAACACACCATTTTCTTGTGGTGTTCCTGGAATTGTCTTCTTTCTACGAATTTCATTCTCTGAATAGTACCTATCAAACTCTTTGTTGCAATATTCACCTCCATTTTCTGATCTGAGATACTTCAACCTTTTTCCTGTCTCATTTTCAACCAAATCTTTCCATTTCTTGAAAGTATCAAATACATCATATTTATTTTGAATATAATAAATCCAGGTTTTTCTGGTTGCATCATCAATACCAGTAACATAATAATGAGAGCCCCTGAGAGATGATACCTAAGAAGGTCCCCATACATCTGTATGCACAAGCTCTAATTTTTCACTGTTCTTTTCTTTCCCAACTTCGAGGGATCTGACTCTCTTCTATTTTCCATAAACACAATTCTCACAGAATTTTAAATCAACATGCTTCAAACCTGACAACACATTTCTTAAGTGAAGATTCTACATCCCCTTCTCACTCATGTGCCCAACCACAATTTTGTATATTCTCCTGTAGAGGTTAAAGTATTAACAGAATTAGAAATACGATTGTGTCAATACAATGTACCAACATTTTCTCCTTTTTATATTACCAGGGCTCCTTTAGTGACCTTCCAGGTTTTATCTGTAAAGGTTGTTACAGAACCTTCACCTCCCAACTACCCTGTTGAAATCAAATTTTTCTTTAGATCTGCAACAAGTCTTACCTCCTTCAATAACCTTTGATTTCCATTCTATTGTTTTATGAAAACTGTACCCATTCCAATGATTTTATAGGGTTTATCATCACCCAATCAAACTTGTCCAAAATATCCTTGAATATAATCATGAAAATGTTTCCTATCAAGTGTGGCATGGAATGAGGCCCCTGAATCTACGACCCAAGCATCAATAATATTTTCTAATGTAAGAATCAAAGCATCTTGCAACACATCACCTGTCACATTCACTTCATGATTGTTTTCTTGTTGTGCGTCTCCTTCTTTTCCCTTCCAAGACTTGCAGTCTTTCTTCATGTGTCCTTTCTTCCCGCATTTCCAGCACACTATCCCTGATCTAGATTTGGATCTACCTTTCCTTAACTTAATGCGATATCCTGGGCTCTTTCCTCTTTCCATTTTTCTTTCCCTGGTCTCTACAGTCAAAGCATTACATGATGTGTCACCGAAGCTTTTCCATCGCATTTCCTCACTAAGGATTGCACCGACAACATCATCAAACTTTAAAGTACTAGATCCAGAGACAGAGTTACTAATGGCCATAACTAAGCCATTCCAAATTTCTAGCAATGAGCATAGAAATAACAGAGCCCTAACTTCATCATCAAGAGCTACCCCTATAGAACTTAATAGACTAGTAACTATATTAAATTCATTTAAATGATCAGCAACGGATCCACCTTCTTACATCTTCATATTAAATAAACGTTTCATAAGAAATACCTTATTTGAGGCCAAGGATTTTTCATATAGTTTGGCCAATGCTGAAATTAAACCCTCTATCGTCATTTCCTTTGAAATATTAAATGCTGCTGACGCCGCTAGGCACAACCGTACTGTTCCAAGTGCCTTTTTGTCCATAATATCCCATTTTGTGTATGTCATACTCGTCGGATTCTTTGTCTTTCTACTCAATGGTAGGTACAAATCTTTCTGATATAGATAATCTTCCATTTTCATCTTCCACAGCTGGTAGTTTTCGATGTTAAATTTTTCAATCCTAAACCTACCATCATCTGCCATTGCTCCCACTTGAAATGGAACCCTTCTCTCCTTTGAGTTTATCAGCCAAATAGACCTTCGGCTCTGATACCAGTTGTTAGAAAATTCTATATTACAGAGCAGTGGAACACATAAAATATTGCAGAAATATAAACATAGAACATGCATAAAACAAGAGAGACACAGATATACGTGGTTCACCCAATTTGGGATACGTCCACGCAGAAACAACTAGTCCTTCCTTTTATATTATCCATCAAACTGAAGAGATACAACCTACAATAGATCCGTTGTAATTCCCTCTTCGCTCTCACACAATCTCCTCTCTCTATCTTGCTCAGAACATAGATCTACATAAACGCAATACAATTCCCTCATACATATTGAGGGGTTGCCTTCTAGGGAAAAAAACCCTAAATTAAACATAACTTCTAACATCAGATCTATGTCTAATGAATGGCCCAGATTGACTATGAAATTACAACATTTTACAAGGAAACTTTACATTTATTTTTAGCTTCGGGGGCGCTGCCACCAATTCCCCACCAAGGGAGGGCTCCTAAAGATTGTTGCTGCCCCCCTTGGACCCCCCTTGCAGCGCAAATATTACGGGTGGCATTGTCACCACATTATGAACTGGGGTCCAATGCGGTGATACCTCTGAATAAAAAAGATAATCAGGCTCCACACCCAACAAGGTCAAATCACTATGAGCGACCTATAATTTCAAATGAGTTTTCCAATTTTCTTTTGAGCACATTTATTTCCTGCATGTTAGAACCTACAACAAGCATGTCATCTACACACAATAACAATATAATATAGCTGTCATCATTTTGCCTTTTGAGATAAACATAATGATTAGAGTGACATCTAGTATAACCTTGTTCAAACATAAACCTATAAAATTTTAGATACCACTGCCTTGGAGCCTGTTTTAAGCCATACAAGCTCTTCTTCAACCTACAAACTACTTTCTCCTTCCCTTTTATCTCATATCCTTTTGGTTGCTACATATATATCTCTTCCTCCGAATCCCCATGGAGAAGGGTTGTCTATACATATACATGCTCAAGATGAAAATCTTCAGCTGCTACTAGAATTAAAATAGTTTTTATTGAAGTCATTTTAACAATAGGAGAAAATATCTCGTCAAAGTCTATACCCTTTTTCTGTGAAAACCCCTTCACCACAAGTCTAGCTTTACACCTTTTTCTACCTCCATCTTCTTCCTTCAACCTATAAACCCATTTATTTTGCAATGATATTTTACCTGCAGGAAACCTGACTAAGTCCCAAGTCTGGTTATGTGCTAAGGAGTCCATCTCTTCTTTCATTGCTTGCTCCCACTTCTTCCTAGTTTCTACCTGCACTGCTTCTTCATAACATTCTGGTTCACCAGATTCAGTCAACAATACATAATATAATGAAGGAGAGTATCGTTCAGGGGATCTACTTATCTTGATAGATCTTATAACACCACTTTCAGGTGTTTGAGGCGCTTGTTGCTGTTGTGGTTGCTATTTTTGTTCTGGTTGTTGATCATTATGATTTTCAAGCACCTTCACTTTTTCTGTGATGTCATCAAGCACTGTGTCTTCTATGTTTTCTTTTTCTTGTTTCTTTTCCTGCATCTGATCCTTATACAAAACCTTTTCATTGAATATGACGTCTCTGCTCCTAATTATTTTGTGTTTTTTCATAATCATAAAATCGATAACCAAAATCATTAACACCATATCCACTAAAGGTACATTTCTTTGATTTTGCCTCAAGCTTTGTTCTATTTTCATTATTAATGTGGACAAAGGTTTCACAACCAAAAGTATTTAAAAATGAGTAGTTTACCTTTTTACTTGTCCATGGCTTCTTTGGAATACCACCATCCAAGGAACTTGAAGGCCCTCTATTTATTAGATAAACAATAGTATCTACAACATCTTCCCAAAACTGTAAATGTGATCCTGCATGCAATCTCATGCACCTTGCACGCTCCATGATTGTCCTGTTCATCCTTTCTAACACACCATTTTCTTGTGGTGTTCCTGGAACTGTCTTCTCTCTACGAATTCCATTCTCTGAATAGTGCCTATCAAACTCTTTGTTGCAATATTCATCTCCATTTTCTGATTTGAGACACTTCAAATTTTTTCCTGTCTCATTTTCAACGAAAGCTTTCCATTTCTTAAAAGTATCAAATACATCATAATTATTTTGAATACAATAAATCCAGGTTTTTCTGATTGCATCATCAATAAAAGTAACATAATAATGAAAGCCCCTGAGAGATGATACCTAAGAAGGTCCCCATACATCTGTATGCACAAGCTCTAATTTTTCATTGTTCTTTTCTTTCTCAACTCCGAGGAATCCGGCTCTCTTCTGTTTTCCATAAACACAATTCTCACAGAATTTTAAATCAACATGCTTCAAACCTGGCAACAAATTTCTTGAGTGAAGAATTTGAATTCCCTTCTCATTCATGTGCCCAACCAGAATTTTGTATATTCTCCTGTAGAGGATAAAGTATTAACAGAATTAGAAATACGATTGCATAAATACATTGTACAAACATTTTCTTCTTTTCCTATTATCAGGGCTCCTTTAGTGACCTTCCAATTTTTATCTATAAAGGTTGTTACACAACCTTCACCTCCCAACTACCCTGTTGAAATCAAATTTTTCTTTAGATCTGGAACATGCCTTACATCTTTCAATAACCATTGATTTCCATTCTACTATTTTATGAAAACTTTACCTATTCCAATGATTTTATAGGGTTTATCATCAGCCAATCAAACCTGTCCAAAATGTCCTTGAATATAATCATGAAAATGTTTCCTATCAGGTGTGGCATGGAATGAGGCCCCTGAATCTACCACCCAAGCATCAATAATACTTTCTAATGAAAGAATCACAACATCTTGCAACACATCACCTGTCACATTCACTTCATGATTGTTTTCTTGTTGTGCGTATCCTTCTTTTCCCTTCCAAGACTTGCAGTCTTTCTTCAAGTGTCCTTTCTTCCCACATTTCTAGCACACTATCCCCGATCTAGGCTTGGATCTGCCTTTCCTTGGCTTAATGCGATATCCTTGGCCCTTTCCTCTTTCCATTTTTCTTCCCTTGGTTTCTGCAGTCAAAGCATTACATGATGTCTCACCAAAGCTTTTCCGTCGCATTTCCTCAATAAGGATTGCATCGACAACATCATCAGACTTTAAAGTACTAGATCCAGAGACAAAATTACTAATGGCCATAACTAAACCATTCCAACTTCCTAGCAACGAGCATAGAAATAATAGAGCCCTAACTTCATCATCAAGAGTTACCCCTACAGAAATTAACGGACTGGTAACTGTATTAAATTCATTTAAATGATCAACAACAGATCCACCTTCTGACATCTTCATATTAAATAAACTCTTCGTAAGAAATACCTTATTTGAGGCCAAGGGTTTTCATATAGTTTTTCCAATGCCGACATTAAACCCTCTATCATCGTTTCCTTTGAAATATTAAATGCTACTAACACTGCTAGGCACAACTATACTGTTCCAAGTGCCTTTTTGTCCAGAATATCCCATTTTGTGTCTATCATACTCGTTGGATTCTTTGTATTTCTACTCAATGGTAGGTACAAATCTTTTTGATACAGATAATCTTCTATTTGCATCTTCCACAGCTAGTAGTTTTGGATGTTAAATTTTTGAACCCCAAACCTACCATCTTCTACCATTGCTTCCACTTGAAACGAAACCCTTCTCTCCTGTGAGTTTATCAGCCAAATAGACCTTCGGCTCTGATACCAGTTGTTAGAAAATTCCATATTATAGAGCAGTGGAACATAAAATATTGCAGAAATATAAACATAGAACATGCATAAAACAAGAGAGACACAGATATACATGGTTCACCCAATTTGGGCTACATTTACGAAGAAACAGCCAGTCCTTCCTTTTATATTATCCATCAAACTGAAGAGATGCAATCTACAACAGATCCGTTGTAATTCCCTCTTCGCTCTCACACAATCTCCTCTCTCTTTCTCGCTCAGAAAACAGATTGTTATGAAACCAGCTCACAAAAAGATAGAAAAGAGAGATCCACGCCTTAGAATTCAGCCTCTTCGAGGGGGCAACCTCCTTTACATTACATAAATGAACAATTCTTGGATGATACAAATGACAAAACCTCCTTTCTATATATAGGAGTCTAGGGAGTCACAATATAATCCAGCCGACCTAACAATAATAATATAAAGCCACAAAAATAACAATAGAGGGATTCTATGGGGCACAGAAATAACAATATGGGGGTAATAGGGGCACAACAATATAAATAAGGGGTATAACTACAATAGTAATGGGGTAATCACTAGTATTATAGGGACCCAACATGCCCCTCTCCTTCAAAAAAGTGTTGTCCTCAACGCTTGAGTAGTTCTGGATACTTCTGCATAAAATTCTCATCCTCCCATGTGGAATCTTCAGCGGATAAGTTCTTCCACTTGATAAGATACTCTGAAATTGATCGATTTCGTAGCTGTCGAGTTCTTGTTTCTGTGACTGCTTCCGGTTCCAATATAATTTTTCCTTCCTCGTCAAGTTCTGGCAATATTGTTTGAATTGGGAGCTTGTCACCTATAACCTTCTTTAAACATGAAACATGGAAAACTGGGTGCAATCGAGAAGCTGCAGGAAGCTCCAATTTGTATGCCATAGTACCAATCTTTTGCAACACCTTGTACGGACCATAATACTTTGGTGATAATTTATTATCCTTCTTAGCTTGCTTTAGGGACATTTGCTTATATGGTTGTAGCCGTAGGAATACCCAATCACCTACATCAAAACTTCTTTCACTGCGATGTTGATCTGCCTGTTGTTTCATTCTATTTTGTGCCAACACGAGGTTATCCTTTAAGAGTTGGAGGACTTGTTGTTGATGTTCGATGTGATGTTCCACTGCCTGAACCTTAGAATTTTCTCTTAAATATGATGTGATGGATGGTGGTTGATACCCATAAAGTGCCATAAATGGGGTCATTTTTGTTGCTGTATGGAAGGAAGTGTTATACCACCATTCAGCCAGAGGCAACCATTTGACCCATTGTGTCTGTTTATCAGATACAAAGCAACGAAGATATCCTTCCAAACATTTGTTTACTATCTCAGTTTGCCCATCAGATTGAGGATGATAAGATGAGCTATGAGCTAACTGAGTACCAAGACAAGAAAATAATTCTGTCCAAAAATTTCCAGTGAAAATGGGATCTCTGTCACTTACAATAATCTTTGGGTTTCCATGTAGCTTTTGAACTGTTTCCATAAATGCAGTAGAAACTGTACTGGCTTTAAATGGATGTGATAATGCACAAAAGTGTGCATACTTGGTAAGTCTGTCAACTACCACCATGATGACACTCTTTCCCTCAGACTTGGGTAAACCTGTGATAAAATCCATTGAAACCTCCTCCCAACGTTGGCTTGGAATGGATAAAGGTTGTAATAGACCCGGTGTCTTAATTGTTTCAACTTTATTTTGCTGGCAAACCAAACATTCCGCCACAAACTTTTGAATATCTGATTTAAGGCCATCCCAAAAAAATTCCTTCTTAACCCTGTGGTAAGTTTTTAAAAATCCTGAGTGCCCTCCTAAGGGAGAAGTGTGCAATTCCATAAGAATCTTTTGTTTTAGCTGGGAATTCTTACAGAGGTATAAGCGATCTTTGTACCATAACGAATCATTTTTCCAGCTAAATGTATCAGAAGTACTGGAATCTTGTTGTAGCTTTCGAATAAGTGCCCACACTTCTTCGTCATTCTTCCATTCCTCCCTTGCTTCGTTTATCCAATCTGGTTGGATAATAGAAATGGCACACAACAATGCTTCCACATCCTCATCCTTTCTTGAGAGTGCATCTGCCACCACATTTTGCTTCCCTTTTTTGTAGATGATTTCAAAGTCATAACCCAACATCTTTGTGACCCACTTTTGTTGCTCTTCAGAGGATAATCTTTGTTCTAAAAAGTATTTAAGGCTATCATGATCCGTTTTTACCTTGAAGTGTCTTCCCATTAGGTAGGGTCGCCATTTCTTAAGTGCATGGAGTATTGCCAACATTTCCTTCTCATAAATAGCTTTGCTTAAAAACTTTCCCTTGATTGGACGACTTTCAAAAGCAATGGGTCTTTCATCTTGCATTAGAACAGCACCAATTCCATTTCCTGAAGCATCACATTCCACAATAAAGGTTTTTGTGAAGTCCGGTGTAGCTAAGACCGGTGCTTGGCACATTGCCTCTTTAAGATGTTCAAAGGCCTTTGTTGCTTCCGGAGTCCATGAAAATGAATCTTTCTTCAATAATGTTGTTAGAGGTGCTGCTATTCTCCCATAATTCTTAACAAACTTGCGATAATACCCTGTCAACCCAAGAAATCCTCGCAGATGCTTTATGGATGTGGGGATTTTCCATTCCTTAATGGCTTTAATTTTGCTAGGGTCTACCTTAACTCCTTCATGAGATACAATATGACCCAAATATTCCACCTCCTGGACTCCAAAGAAACATTTGGATCTTTTTGCATATAATTGTTTCTCCTCCAATAGTTGTAGCACCCTGTCAACATGTTCAACATGATCCTTCCAAGACTTGCTGTAGATTAGTATATCATCAAAAAATACTAACACAAATTTTCTAAGGAATGGTTTGAAAATTGAATTCATCAAACCTTGAAATGTTGAAGGTGCATTGGTAAGGCCAAAAGGCATGACCAAAAATTCATAATGACCCTCATGAGTTCTAAATGCCGTTTTCGGAATGTCTTCAATCTTCATTCTGATTTGATGATATCCCGAACGAAGATCCAACTTGGTGAAGTAAATTGATCCATGCAATTCATCCAGTAATTCATCAATAACAGGAATGGGGAACTTATCTTTAATAGTGAGCTTGTTGAGCTCCCTATAATCCGGACACATGCGCCATGATCCATCCTTCTTGTGCACCAATACTACTGGAGCTGAGAAAGAACTTTGACTCGGTTGAATTATACCAGCCTCTAGCATTTCTGCAACCATACGTTCAATTTCACTTTTTTGGACATAGGGATATCTGTACGGCCTGATGTTTGGAGGAACACTTCCTGGAATCAGATGAATAGCATGATCATGATCACGCATAGGTGGGAGACCTTTGGGAGTCTCAAATACCTTGGAATGATTGTCCAGGACTTTTTGGAGATCTGGAGAAATAGATGATTCCAATGTGGAAACATCTAGCGAACATAATTGTGCAATTACACCTCTTTGCTCCTTTTTTAGAAGCTTTGTCATGCCATTAGAGCTGATTATCTTTCCTGGTTTCCCTGCAATACCCCTTAATTCAACTTCCTTTCCTTCCACAGAAAATTTCATGAAAAGTTCTTGAAAATTAAAAGCTATTGTACCCAAGGATTGTAGCCATTGGACTCCTAGTACAACATCAGCACCTCCCATTGGAATGGAAAGCATTGGGCTAGTCAATACATATTCTCCCATGGATAGCTTGATATTATGGCACTTTCCAGAACAATTTATTGTTCCTCCATTTGCAATCATCACTTGACACTCTGGTGCTGGATATAGGAAGCAATTCAATTCTTTTGCTACCCTACAATGAATAAAATTGTGGGTGCTTCCTGAATCAATCAACACTATTACCTTTTTCTTCTTGATTTGTCCTTCTATCTTGATGGTTTGAGGAGTGGTAATTCCCGCCAATGCATTACAAGATATGGTCGGATTTATTTGTTCTTCATCTAGGCTTTGTTCCTGGAATATATCCTCTTCTTTTGACCTTTCTTGCTCCTTTTCTTCTTCCTCTTCACAATCTATGTAGAATAATTTCTTCTCAGCACACTTATGACCTTTTGTGTATTTGCTATCACAATTGTAACAAAGCCCTTTTGCTCTTTTTTCTTCCAATTGTTGTGGTGTCAACCTTGTAGGTTGTGGAAGACTATGGGCAACAACACTTCCGTCTTTATAGTTGTGAATGGTATGCTTCCTAGTTGCCATAATTTTGCTTTCCATTTTTCTTGCTAACCTGAATGCCTTCTCTAATGAATCAGGTTCCCAAAGGCGCACATCATGTTGGATATTATCCTTTAAAGACCCTATGAACACATCAATCCTATGCTCCTCTGGAATATCTTTTACCCTTATGTTCAATTTTTGGAACTCCTCAATGTGCTCCATTATTGAACCCTTTTGTTTGAGACTTATCAATTGGCTAAAAAAAGTGTTGCTTTTTGTATCCTCATAATGTGCTATCAATTCTTCCGTAAAAATTGCCCAAGTGATAAATTGTTTACGAGAACAAAGCCATTGATACCATACAAACTGATTTGGTTCCAAATATAAAGTTGCCATACGTACCTTTTGTGTGTTTTGCACATTATTGAGATCGAAGAATTGCTCCATCTGTAATATCCATGTGGCGGGATCCTTGCCATCAAACTTCCTCATATCGATTTTTGGAACATGGTGAGTCTTCGATCCAACATTAGAGTCTATGGAATCATGATTAACATTTCTTTTGTTCTCATCATGAGTTTCCTTTACTACCTTTTCACCATTAGTGACCCTTTCTTGTAGCAACTTCTTCAATTCATCCATCTTATCATCCATGCCATCAAATTTAGCGTCACTCTTAGCTTCCATGCCATCCATCTTAGCTTCCATTCCCTTTATCTTAGATTCCACGCCATTTACCTTAGATTCCACGCCACTTATCTTAGCTTCTGTTAGCTTTTGTGAGCGTGACATTTGTTGCACTTGTTCTTGTAATTTTGATATATCATGTAGCATTTCTTCCTCTTCTTCATGAGTCATGCTAGAGCTTTCAGGTTCCTTACTAGGTGTTTGCATTTTCTTTCCTCGGGGCATCAGTTACCGATAATAATGTTTTACTATGCCCTTTGAATTCCGTTAAACCAAGCTTACACAAAAATTAAGAAAAAAACTACACACCTTTTTTCACTTTATAGAAGCCTGATATTGAATCTGATGTATCTCTGTAATTTCGGATCATCCAATTCTGAAATTGCTACCTGTAGTAGCCTTCTGCGTCCTCTTTCCAATGCCACAAGTCTGAGCCAAATTGGATTCTCCAAGGAAGAGTTATGTGAAATCTCCCACAGTGACTTGCTTTTAGACTGGTTCAGTAGAGCGAACTTGTACGACGTGCCACGAGTCACTGTTTCAACCTTTGAATCTGAAACACACACACAAGAAACTACAGTCCATCCTCTTTCTGTACCTTTTTACGAAATTTCAATCCGATCCTTAGAGAGAGAGTTATGACGATTTTCCCAGGTCACCTGTTTTGAATGTAATTCAGGAGTCTGCAAAAAGACCAACTTCCTCAGATCATATCTCCGAAAATATCACGCGAAAAGCTCTGAAATTTGGACCCAAGGTTCAGCGCCAATTCTTCTCAAATGGGTTTTTTTTGCGACTTCTGAAACGTCACAGAAAAAAAGTTATAGCGAAAATGCCACGATGACCTGTTTGGAGCAGCGAAACCCTAGAATCCAAAGCTCTGATACCAAATGTTATGAAACCAGCTCACAAAAAGATAGAAAAGAGAGATCCACGCCTTAGAATTCAGCCTCTTCGAGGGGGCAACCTCCTTTACATTACATAAATGAACAATTCTTGGATGATACAAATGACAAAACCTCCTTTCTATATATAGGAGTCTAGGGAGTCACAATATAATCCAGCCGACCTAACAATAATAATATAAAGCCACAAAAATAACAATAGAGGGATTCTATGGGGCACAGAAATAACAATATGGGGGTAATAGGGGCACAACAATATAAATAAGGGGTATAACTACAATAGTAATGGGGTAATCACTAGTATTATAGGGACCCAACACAGATCTACATAAATGCAATACAATTCCCTCATATATAGCGAGGGGTTTCCTTCTAGGGAAAGAAAACCCTAAATTAAACATAACTTATACCATAAGATCTATGTCTAATGAATGGCCTAGATTGACTACGAAATTAAAACATTTTACAAGGATAATTTACATTTATTTTTAGCTTTAGGGGCCCCACCAAGGGAGGGCTCCTAAAGATTGTTGTTGCCCCTCCTGGACCCCCCTTGTAGTGCAAATATTATGGGTGGCATTGCTGCCACACTATGAACTGGGGTCCAATGTGGTGATACCTCTGAATAAAGAAGATAATTAGCCTCCACACCCAACAAGGTCGAATCACTATGTGCGACCTATAATTTCAAATGAGTTTGCCAATTTTCTTTTGAGCACATTTATTTCCTACATGTTAGAACCTGCAACAAGCATGTCATCTACACACAATAACAATATAATATAGCTTTCATCATTTTTCCTTTTGAGATAAGCATAATGATCAAAGTGGCATCTAGTATAACCTTGTTCAAACATAAACCTATGAAATTTTAGATACCACTGCCTTGGAGCTTGTTTTAAGCCATACAAGCTCTTCTTCAACCTGCACACTAGTTTCTCCTTCCCTTTAATCTCATATCCTTGTGGCTGCTACATATATACCTCTTCCTCCAAATCCCCATGGAGAAAGGTTGTCTTTACATATACATGCTCAAGATGAAAACCTTCAGCTGCTACTACAATTAAAATAGTTCTAATTGAAGTCATTTTAACAACAGGATAAAAGATATCATCAAAGTCTATACCCTTTTTCTGTGAAAACCCCTTCACCACAAGTCTAGCTTTATACCTTTTTCTACCTCCATCTTCTTCCTTCATCCTGTAAACCCATTTATTCTGCAATGCTGTTTTACCTACAGGAAACCTAACTAAGTCCCAAGTCTGGTTATGTGCTAAGGAGTCCATATCTTCTTTCATTGCTTGTTCCCACTTCTTCCTAGTTTCTACCTGCACTGCTTCTTCATAACATTCTGGTTCACCAGAATCAGTCAACAATACATAATATAATGAAGGAGAGTATCGTTCAGGGGGTCTACTTATTCTGATAGGTCTTATAACACCACTTTCAGGTGTTTGAGGTGCTTTTTACTGTTTTGGTTGCTGTTTTTGTTCTGGTTGTTGATCATTATGATTTTCAAGCACCTTCACTTTTTCTGTGATGTCATCAAGTACTGTGTGTTCTCTGTTTTCTTTTTCTTGTTTCTTTTCTTGCATCTGATCCTTATACAAAAACTTTTCATTGAATATGACATCTCTGCTCCTAATTATTTTGTGTTTTTCATAATCATAAAATTGATAACCAAAATAATTAACACCATATCCAATAAATGTACATTTCTTTGATTTTGCCTCAAGCTTTGTTCTATTTTCATTATTAATGTGGACAAAGGTTTCACAACCAAAAGTCTTTAAAAATAAGTAGTTTATCTTTTTACTTGTCCATGCCTCCTTTGGAATACCACCATCCAAGGAACTTGAAGGCCCTCTATTTATTAGATAAATAGCAGTATCTATAGCATCTTCCAAAAATTGTAATGGTGATCATGCATGCAATCTCATGCACCTTGCATGCTCCACGGTTGTCCTATTCATCCTTTCTAACACACCATTTTCTTGTGGTGTTCCTGGAACTGTCTTCTCTCTACGAATTCCATTCTCTGAATAGTACCTATGAAACTTTTTGTTGCAATATTCACCTCCATTTTCTAATCTGAGACACTTCAACCTTTTTCCTGTCTCATTTTCAACCAAAGCTTTCCATTTCTTGAAAGTATCAAATACATCATAATTATTTTGAATACAATAAATCCAGGTTTTTCTGGTTGCATCATCAATAAAAGTAACATAATAATGACAGCCCCCAAGAGATGATACCTAAGAAGGTCCCCATACATCTGTATGCATAAGCTCTAATTTTTCACTATTCTTTCCTTTCCCAACTTCGAGAAATCTGAATCTCTTCTATTTTCCATAAACACAATTTTTACAGAATTTTAAATCAACATGCTTCAAACCTGGCAACAAATTTCTTGAGTGAAGAATCTGAATCCCCTTCTCACTCATGTGCCCAACCACAATTCTGTATATTCTCCTGTAGAGGTTAAAGTACTAACAGAATTAGAAATACGATTGCATAAATACAATGTACCAACATTTTCTCCTTTTGCTATTACCAGGGCTCATTAAGTGACCTTTCAGGTTTTATCCGTAAAGGTTGTTACACAACCTTCGCCTCCCAACTGCCCTGTTGAAATCAAATTTTTCTTTAGATCTGGAACATGCCTTACCTCCTTCAACAACCATTGATTTCCATTCTATTGTTTTATGAAAACTGTACCCATTCCAATTATTTTATAGGGTTTATCATCATCCAATCAAACTTGTCCAAAATATCCTTGAATATAATCATGAAAATGTTTCCTATCAGGTGTGGCATGGAATGAGGCCTCTGAATCTACCACCCAAGCATCAATAATATTTTCTAATGAAATAATCAAAGCATCTTGCAACACATCACTTGTCACGTTCACTTCATGATTGTTTTTTAGTTGTGCGTCTCCTTCTTTTCCCTTCCAAGACTTGCAGTATTTCTTTAGGTGTCCTTTCTTCTCGCATTTCTAGCACACTATCCCTAGTCTAGACTTGGATCTGCCCTTCCTTGACTTAATGCGATATCCTGGGCTCTTTCCTCTTTCCATTTTTCTTCCCCTGGTCTCTGCAATCAAAGCATTACATGATGTCTCACCGAAGCTTTCCCATCACATTTCCTCACTAAGGATTGCACCGACAACATCATCAAACTTTAAAGTACTAGATCCAGAGACAAAGTTACTAATGGCCATAACTAAACCATTCCAACTTTATAGAAATGAGCATAGAAATAACAAAGCCCTAGCTTCATCATCAAGAGATACCCCTATGGAACTTAAAGGATTGGTAACTGTGTTAAATTCATTTAAATGATCAACAACAGATCCACCTTCTAACATCTTCATATTAAATAAATGCTTCATAAGAAATACCTTATTTGAGGCCAAGGGTTTTTCATATAGTTTGGCCAATGCTGACATTAAACCCTCTATCATCGTTTCCTTTGAAATATTAAATGCTACCAACGCTGCTAGGCATAGCTATACTGTTCCAAGTGCCTTTTTGTCTAGAATATCCCATTTTGTGTCTATCATACTTGTCAGATTCTTTGTCTTTCTACCCAATGGTAGGTACAAATATTTTTGATACAAATAATCTTCCATTTGCATCTTCCATAGCTGGTAGTTTTGGATGTTAAAATTTTCAATCCTAAACCTACCATCTTCTACCATTGCTCCCACTTGAAACGAAACCCTTCTCTCCTGTGAGTTTATCAGCGAAATAGACCTTCGGCTCTGATACCAGTTGTTAGAAAATTCTATATTACAGAGTAGTGGAACACATAAAATATTGCAGAAATATAAACATAGAACATGCATAAAACAAGAGAGACATAGATATACGTGGTTCACCCAATTTGGTTACGTCCATGGAGAAACAGCTAGTCCTTCCTTTTATATTATCCATCAAAATGAAGAGATACGACCTACAACAGATCCGTTGTAATTTCCTCTTTCTCGTTCAAAATACAAATATACATAAACGCAATAAAATTTCCTCATATATAGCGAGGGGTTGCCTTCTAGGGAAAAAAACCCTAAATTAAACATAACTTCTACCATTAGATCTATGTCTAATGAATGGCCCAGCTTGACTACAAAATTACAACATTTTACAAGGAAAATTTACATTTATTTTTAGCTTCGGGGGCGCTGCCCTTGATCCCCACCAAGGGAGGGCTCCTAAGGATTGTTGTTTCCCCCTCTAGACCCCCCTTGTAGTGCAAATATTATGGGTGGCATTGCCACCACATTACGAACTGGGGTCCAATGCGGTGATAAGTCTGAGTAAAGAAGATAATCAGGCTCCACACCCAACAAGGTCGAATCACTACGAGCAACCTATAATTCGCAAAGAGCTTGAAGTGTATCATGAAAATCATTGAGACGAGGACAACGATGAGAAGAATGGCCATAATTATCACAAAAAACACAAGGGTGATTCGTGCGTAATGATTGGTTCTTCTTAGTTGACTCAAGTAAGGTGACATAGACCTTAGGAATGTCAGAATTAGGGAAGGTATCAAAGACCACATTCTTTATATGAGGGAGTTCAGGAAAATTATTGGTGGCATGACCAACAACATCACACAAAGCATAGGGAGGAGTAGGCTTTGGTGGCTTAGGAGGAGTTGGAGTTGTTTGGGGTGCCTTGTCTTTGGTTCCTTTTTTTTGGGATTTTCCCCCCTCACCATATGATTTCACGACAGGAGTAGGTTCCTACTAGGGTTTCTATGGAACTGAAGCAAAGGAAGGGGTAGGAACAATAGTTTGAATCAGGGTCAAAGCAGTGTAAGGTTTGAGTTGGTCTGTGGGAGGATCAATGTAGCAGACTGGGATCCCCAATGTAATGTTAGGTAAACTCAATGTAGCCATAACAAGTGTAAAATAAATGGAAATAATAACGGTATTTGACCAGAAGGATAATGACCTAGGGAAACTGCTCTAAGATGGTTAAGACCTAGGGGAATGGTTCCATACTAAAAAGTACTTGGAGAGATACTAGGAGAAGGAAGAGTACTTTGAGGAGTAGTATCAGAAGGCTAGGTTCAGTTGAGAACAATAGGTTGTGGAGGTGCTGACTTTTGTGAAGGCATATGTTTTCAGGAAAAGTGTCCATTCAGAACGACCCTATCCCACAGGGTTGTGACAGTGACCTCAGAAACAAACAAGGAAAACCACTCTTGTATTCTTCTTTATGAACTATAAATGAAGATGATTAAGATGAACTGACCTGTGTCTTGCGCTAATTGTTCGATCCAATCTCTCCTCTCTTTGCCAGCTTCCACCGATCTGCTCCCTCACTTGCCCAGCGTCACCAAGTTCCTGCAAGTTCACAGAAGAGAGAAACTACAAAAAGACATAGATTTATGTTCATAAAAAGCTTAGGATCAGATTTAAGCTAAACATACAAATATAACACACATCAGATATACAAGCATGTAGGAGAAACTCAAGTAGTTTTATTGATAAAACAAGAAGATCCAGGAGGAGTTACAACCGATGAGTCCTGATCCAGCATCAGCCTCCCAGCATAGAATCCCTTCTTCACCTCCAACAAAGCATAAATCACCCAATACTCTGATGTCAATCACAAAACCAACAACAATTCTCTGCAATATACAAAATTCCAGCCTCCTTGGATCTCTTGGTGAGGGATCCATATATAGATGTATGCAAAGAGGATGAGTCATCCCATGAGTTGATTAGTGGCTTCTCTCTGTCAGTTCTTGCTTCCACTTGGAGACTGAGAGCCTCTTACTCATCACTGGTCGAATTCAGTGAGGCAAGTGTCATTGGAGAAGATTATGGAGGCTTCCATTGTCTCTCCACCTCGTTGAATGACTCTGCCACTTGTCATTTCCCACTCAACGCACCCTGGTAGTGCATTCAAGTGCGTTGCAATGCACCTAGCCAGTATATTTGGGTGCTTTGTAACGCAGCCAGCTAGTGGAGCATCTGAATTGATCCTGATTTGACTAGTTTTGAGCAGTTTCTGGTGGAGAACTTCTGGGAGAAGCTGTAATTTGTTGACCTTGTTTCTTTAGGAGCTGGAACAACATATTTAGGGACTTAGGATCCCTTGGTTTATGGACATTTCATGCTTATAGCTGTAAGGCACAAAAATGTCTATAACAGTTGCCCCCTAAAGTATGAGGCCGTTTATCGGGTGAAATGCTTTATTAGGAGGATCCGAAGTTCTTCTGGTGCTGGGGAGGAAACCTGTAATAAGATACAATACAATACATTATCTTCATACTGTTTTCATTATCTAGCTGAGGCGGGCATTCCCATGCTCAGCTTTATAAATTCATTTTTATGTACATAGGACAGACAATCGTGTGATGATAGACTGATGATTCTGATGAAGTCATCATCCTTTTGGTAGGATGATTATCTGTGCTGCAATGTTGTACATGCCAATGTTTTTATTTTTCCTGAATATATATCGCAGCCCGGATGGATGAAACTAGATCCGGGGTCTTCAATCTCGTCCGATCTTCACTCGAAGTACAAGTCGATCCATGTGAGAAATGTTTTGAAGTCGAACATGGAAAGACATCGCTTGATTACCAGTCGATGATGTAAACTGTTAACCAGCGCGAGAGGAATCACCGATAATGATAATGACCCTCAAGGTACTGCAGTACAATTCATGTGGTGTGAATAAAGGACTTGGCGTTGAACACCACGCAAAATCTTTCGGTCGAAGGTCATTGATGTATACCTATCGCCGGAAGTGAGAAACTTGCCATTGAGGCATGCAAGCTTCAAAGTACTGAATGGGGTGTTCCTAGATCAACTTCTTGGATAATGAGCTGATGTCGACAAGAAGCGATCCATCAAAGGAGGGCCTTAATGAATCCCACATCAATGAAATGGAATGGAGCAAATGATTTTGATGGAGGTGAAAACGATCTGATGATATATGGTTCAGGATGGCGGTCATGAAGGAATGAAGTATAATGTATGGTAGTGGATGGAACACGGGTGACTTCTCTGGATGACTTTTCTTGAACATGTTGGCGACACTTGTGTGATGGATCGGTAGCATTTACCCCAAATGTGGATGGTATGGTGAGACCATGGTGATGTGACCGGTGAATGAAACAACCCAACCCGACTCAAGCATGGAGTGGAAGTGTCATGTTCAAGAGCAACTTGCTACCAATAAAGTTTCTTTGAGTTTACTTCCCAATTTTTCCCCAGTCATTTTTGACCAATACCTCTTTATTTTTGTCAAGCTTGAGGAGGATAACATATGCTTGTTCTATAATTTGCCCTTCGAGCAAACCCATCGCTATGTTTTAACGAGCCTAGCGATAGTGAAACTCGTTCTCGTCTAAAGACAAGTTTGTCGCTATTAATCTTTTTAACGAGTTTAACGACAAAGATAACTTGGTCCTTTTCATTTTTAGAGAGTCTGAAAAGGTACGTAAAGATAACTCCGGAATTCCTTTTTTGTCATCTAATCCCTTAAGTCCGAAAAAGTATAAAATAATACAGAAGGGATGAATTTTCGATAGTTTTAACAAGCCAAAAAAAACAAGCGCTCGATCTTTTTGTGCAATAATCCCTCAGGTCCAAAAAGATTAAAATCTAGAGGAGGGATAGCTCTTCCTATCGCTTTAACGAGCTGGAAGGCCAAAACTTGGCAATCTTTTCATATTTTACGAGTTAGATGAAAAGAGCTTAAAGGAGACTCGTCTTTTGAGGAACGAGTGATAAACAGGGTAGCAGCTGATTCCAGGTAAGGTTTGGAATTTTCCAATCACGGCAGTGTCACAAGGATGGCTAGTGAAATCACTCTTCGCAGTTGTTCCTCAAAATGGGTAAACAATCAAATGGAGGTGAATGATCGGCCAATGAAAAATGGAGGTGACGGTGCAAACACGACCAAGGCTTTAATGGCCGAAGTACTACATTCACGGTGGTTATTTACCGGGGAATAGTTCATTTTTTAACGAGCTTAAACGCGGGTGGAAACACTTGCTCGGTCTTGCGTTTATTTTTTAACGAGCTTGAACTATGTGCTAAAATTGCTCGATTAATCCAGTCATATGATAAGAATGTCTCATATAAAACGGCAACTTTTAGATTTTTGCCCCACATCCTTTCTTTATGCAAGTTAGGAAACGACTAATAAAAAAAAAAAAGATAAATAATCGCTCTTTGCTTGCACTCCAGAAGGTTTGCATGCCCCCAGGTATAAAATATAGTTTCAAGGTTACCCCTTCTTTAGTCCAATAAAACATTTGTTTTACCGGGAGAGGCCTACCTCTTACAGGTCACCCAAAGATTGTTCTATTCGCGTTGCAAACAGAACACTTCTTTGGCGATGTCTACCGAGATAAACAAAGGTAAGCGGCGCCGACACGCCAACTCACATAACTTTGACAAGAGAATCTTATTCTAGAATAACCCCTCTTCCAATCACGGATGGGGTACAGACTAGTCATATTCTCCCGCGGAAACCTACTCTATACCCGAAGTTTTCCTGCCGAAACAGACCAGGATGCATGCGCCCTGGGTTTCAGTCATATCCCTCCAAATTACTCGCGCTCATCGGGAGGACGGACTGGGACTTGAGACATTTCTTGCGTGAAGAGACCATTTAGGGATGGTATATGACTATTTGTGATGCGTGATCCGGGAAATGAAAGCTGGTCCATGAGCTTGACCACTCTTCCTTCGTGCGGAAAACACATTACCCTAAAGAGTGAGGAGACGATGGCTCCCATGCAATAAATATAGTCTCGTCCAAGGAGTAGGCTATAATCCAAGGGTCCTTGAACGACCATTACGTTCATTTGAACTGTCTTCCCTCTCAATGTTATGGGCACATTGGGAAGGATCCCTAAAGGTCAACTGGTTCCTTTATCAAAGCCTGTCAGATTTCTCATCTCAGGCAACAGCGATGGCGAACCAAGCGCTTTCCAAGAAATAGAGGAAAGGATACTCACAGAAGCCCCCTCATCTATGATGGTGCCAGCCATGACCATTCTATATATTTGAACAATAATTCGGAATGGTATGCTTGCTGGCAAACGGGGTCTGCCTAGTTGATTCCAGTCGAAGGAGACAACTAGGTTGCTTGGAGGTGGGACCGAGTAGACGGCCGGGTACGGCTCTGACGAACTTCCTTCCTGCGGTAAAGGAATGGGTAGATTGCCCCATGTTCGTCGGAGTCTGTGTTGATGAAGAGAATTTGGACGGTGTCATTCTTATCCTCTTCAGTGACTGTATCATTCGAAGATAAAACCTCTGAAGGCAAGACTGGGTCAACTGCCGCCTCGACCTTTTGACTTTCGTCTGGTATGGATTCAGTTGGTTTATCCTCAATGATAGACGCTTCAGCCGACCACTTGAGCGGGCCAGCTGGATTCTCAACTAGTGACGGACTCGGCAAGAGTTTTTTATATCCAGGAGGAAGTCATAACGGTGAAACCGGACGATCATCCAGCACTCTTTTAGCCTCGTCTAAGAAGGGACAACAGTGGAGGGCATGGTCGCCTTCACACAGTTTACAGGGAAATCTAGCTTTCCCTTTTTGTCCTGGGGCTTCACTTTCACTAGTTGACGGTGTGCTTTCAACATGATCTCCAGAGGTTGATGACACCGGATTGTGCAAACGAGGAGACCAGTCCCTTAGTATCTGGGAGATGCAAGGACAATCTCAGTGAAAGTGGTCTCCTCTACAAATGACACATGGCGATTTAGGCCCGGTCGGTGCTGTGTGTGGATTTTCATTAGACGACACTCGTTTTCCCTTATTCGCTTTTGGCTCCTTCTTCTTTTTCTCTTTCTTCTTCTTTTCTTTCTTCTCCTTAGGAACCTGGTTTTTAGATTTACCAGTCCCGTCAAGCGAAGAGGAAGGAAGAGAAGAAGAATTAGAAGAAGTAGAAGGCTGGTGGGTAACTCTGGACTCGTCTAATTGCTGATTCGATTGTTCAGGAATAGTGGTGTTCTGAACGACATTGGTTGAGAAGAGCCAAACTGGCAAGCCAATTGTCAGTCCTGGAAGCGACAATGTGGCCATATGGGGCCCACCAACATCTCCCCAAGAGGAGAAGGGACTAGGATTTCCACCAAGGGGAATTCCTTGGTTGGTAGGCTCCATTTTCTCAACCTAAAGATCAATGCAGGAAAAGGGTATGAATATTCCGCTTAAAATAAATTTTAACACGCTTTGACACAACTTTGCTTTTTCAGTTTTAAAGAGTCGAGAAAAAACAAAAGATGACTCTAGTCTCCTTCGATTTTTAATGAGCCTGAAGTGACAAGTGCTCAGATGGACCTTTTCCGTTAAGGAGTCTGGAAAGGAACGAAAGGGACTGCTCTGGAGGTCTAGGTAGAGGGAGTGCCAAACCAATTGCAAAACCGCAGAATACTTTTTAGGGTACGGGCGGTCAATCTTCCCGAATGCTGTGTTCAGTGCATTGTGATCAGTAGGGCGGCCGACACGGCTTCCTATGGATAAAGGTTTTATGCCTATAGGGGTCTCCCAATATATACTCGACGGTACGTGGGAGAACAAGTCCGTACTGGCACTTATCGTCTCAAAGTGGAGGAATCACCCAACCAACAGTGAGGACAACAGTTACCAGGCTTTACGACGCCGGAATACGTCTCTAGCCTAGACCTCTAGATGTTGTGCGTTAAGTTACAAAGCGTTGTTAAGTTCATTGAATTTATTTTAGGTTGATCTTTCTTATGAAGTTTGCCTTTTGGGTTCACCACGAGATGTAGATGCAATTCCTAAAGTGCAGTCTAAAGATGATAAGCAAGCTTTTACCTCTTTTCAGCAATGAAAATCCTAGCTACAAGGGGAAAAGAAAGACACAATCTTTTCTCAAAGAGCAAAGAGCACACTGTAAATGCACTTTTCCTAAATCAAGCCATACAAACTATCAATATGCAAATGCACTTGTGCATGTATTTGTTTTTCACTTTCTTAATATTGATGCCTAAAAAGAAAGTTGTTGTACAAATTTGAATTCGATTTCAAGTGAAAAACACAAACAAGCTTCTTTTCGAAATCAAAAGGTAGAGATGATTACGACACTTCATGATTTTGAGGTAAACACTTGTTTCGACACTAGAAATTCACAAATTCAAACCAAAGACAAAAGTAAAAGCCTAATCAACTGTCAACAGCAAATAAACTTTCCCCTAAGATCAAAACGACACTTACGACAGATCTAGATCTAAGGGCGACAGTATGATCAGTTTACTTTTGCAATGGGAAACTGTAAATGACGTAACAAATACACAAAAACAAATACAGTTTCTTTTATACAACTGAGGCGGAATTAAGGCAAAGAAAAGGGGCTTTCAGACAGACAAACACACTGATCACAGGCTGCAAAAATCAGAGGCAAAACTGGAAAAAGTGAGCAAAGAACCTCAGCTAGGCAGGGCTAGGCTGATCAACGCACCTGCTACACAGAGAAACTGAATTGCAACGCAGGTAGCCCTCTCGAGAACTGCGCTGAAATGCAGAGTCTCTTCACAGAGCCTACGCTGAAGCAGAAACGAGAATTTTCTCTGGGTTCTGGGTCACAGTTTGCAGTTTAATCTATGGTTTTTGGCCGGATAAAAAGCAATCAAATGTGCACAATCAGAGGGTTGATTTATAAGAGGTTTGAGAGCTATCACAAAGGGTAATCAGATCATTTGTGAGTCAAGTGTTCAAATCATAAACAGGCCCAGTGAATGGACTTGAGTAGCAGATGTCTACTTTGCATTTGTAAATGGCAAATGCAGTTCGATTCGCCACTCCTAAGTTTATGAGATGAACAACAATAGAAACACAAATAAACTAACTAGACACGATCCCCAGTGGAGTCGCCATTTTGTTTTCGGGAAAAGTGTCCATTCAGAACGACCCTATCCCACAGGGTTGTGACAGTGACCTCAGAAACAAACAAGGAAAACTACTCTTGTATTCTTCTTTATGAACTATAAACGAAGATGATTAAGATGAACCGACCTGTGTCTTGCGCTAGTTGTTCGATCCAATCTATCCTCTCTTTGCCAGCTTCCACCGATCTGCTCCCTCACTTGCCCAGCGTCACCAAGTTCCTGCAAGTTCACAGAAGAGAGAAACTACAAAAAGACATAGATTTATGTTCATAAAAAGCTTAGGATCAGATTTAAGCTAAACATACAAATATAACACACATCAGATATATAAGCATGTAGGAGAAACTCAAGTAGTTTTATTGATAAAACAAGAAGATCCAGGAGGAGTTACAACCGATGAATCCTGATCTAGCATCAGCCTCCCAGCATAGAATCCCTTCTTCACCTCCAACAAAGCATAAATCACCCAATACTCTGATGTCAATCACAAAACCAACAACAATTCTCTGCAATATACAAAATTCCAGCCTCCTTGGATCTCTTGGTGAGGGATCCATATATAGATGTATGCAAAGAGGATGAGTCATCCCATGAGTTGATTAGTGGCTTCTCTCTGTCAGTTCTTGCTTCCACTTGGAGACTAAGAGCCTCTTACTCATCACTGGTCGAATTCAGTGAGGCAAGTGTCATTGGAGAAGATTCTGGAGGCTTCCATTGTCTCTCCACCTTGTTGAATGACTCTGCCACTTGTCATTTCCCGCTCAACGCACCCTGGTAATGCATTCAAGTGCGTTGCAACGCACCTAGCCAGTGTATTTGGGTGCTTTGCAACGCAGCCAGCTAGTGGAGCATCTGAATTGATCCTGATTTGACTAGTTTTGAGCAGTTTCTGGTGGAGAACTTCTGGGAGAAGCTGTAATTTGTTGACCTTGTTTCTTTAGGAGCTGGAACAACATCTTTAGGGACTTAGGATCCCTTGGTTTATGGACATTTCATGCTTATAGTTGTAAGGCACAAAAATGTCTATAACAGCATACCAAACCGCTTGTGGGCAGCCTGTGATGCTTGAAGCATGCAAACACTAGATGAGCTAGGCTCAGAAGGAGTAGGTGGTGGACCATAATAAGCACCAAGCAAGATCGAATCTTTATAAACTCCAAGAGAGACATTGGTAAGGGACAATACGGTCTTATTTCCAGTCATTGATGAGCTAGTGGACTCAGATGAAGTCTGATATTTAGAATCGTGGTACATCAGCTGATCAATAGTGATGATATCTCCATTACGAGGGAAGCACATCTTATGGAAAATTGTAGATGTGACAGCTAACATAGCATAGGTGTAACTACAACCCAAGAGAATGTTATAATCTAATGGGGCATCAATGACTTCAATGTCAATAGAGATAGTCTTGTCGACAACAGGATAGGACAGTTGCAATATAAGCCAAAGGACTGAGAGGGATAACCATCCCAAGAACAAAGAGTGACAGTGGAAGGAAACAGGTGAGGTGAACCAAGTTGCTTCCAAACACTATTTGTAGCCATCATGCAGGTGGATGCACCTTCATTTATGGTACGATATATGTAGCTTAAAGACCCAGTGGAGTCAACATTTGTTAGTATGAAATTTCTTGGAAGGTGTACCAAAAAAATGCCGCTTAATTCACTGGTCACACGTGACCCTAACAACAACTTTTGATTGGTTACGCTTCAGATCTGCAATAAGAAAACTAGAAAAACCTACAACAAAACAACATATGTGATCCAAAATAGCAAACAACAATATATATCCAATGTAATAACCCAAATGGAAATACTTTTAAAATTAATAATAAATCTTTATTGATAACACCTGGTGAACAAGATCTACAAAAGGGTCTTCAAATCCCAAGAGATTGAGATCATAGTACAGACTACATAACCTCAAACCTTTTGGAGAAGAAAGAGGATGAACATGCAACATCTATCATGAAGACACAAAGATAGTAGGAAGAGGAGAATCTTGTCATTGCCACATCATCAAGAAGTTTCATATCATCATTTCCAAGCCATGACTTGTACAAATGTTATCACAATGTCATATGTATCAATGTGTCTTTCCACATCACCATGTGGAATGTACTGATGTATTTTCAAAGAAAATGACAAAATATAATGTGTGGAAGTCCAAGAGTCACACGTGGAATATGAAAAGTCACATGTAGACTAAAGAGTCACTAGGATAAGTCCAAGAGTCTTGAAGGAGTTCAAGAGTAATTTGGAATTCCAATAGTCATGACCCTTTTGTCTTGTGACTATCCCCCCAGGTCGTGTTATTTTCGGTGGTGACCATAGTGGCCTATCTCTTAGGGATCATACACAGCTTCAAGGTTGAGTTCGTCTTCTCTGTACCTGGGAAATATCCTATTCATACTCTCCCAGTCCTCTCGAAGGGTGCCCCACGAATAATAAGGGCACTTGCACCGAGTTTGCAACTAAAAGGGTTGGGAAGTAGGTTTCTAGTATAATTGTTCCACCACCAGCTTCTTTGTATTTTGGTTTGTGTATGACTATATTTAGGATTTTTTTAGTGTGTTATGTTTGATATGAGTCAATATTTTTGGCCTTAGGGTGTTTTCACTAACATATTTGTGTTAATTTATAATTTTTCACCCTAGCTAAACATAGTCATCATCAATCATGTCATCTTCACGGTTTACGAGGTAAACCTTGAAGATGATGTGACTAACAGAGAATATATTTATCCAGGGTGAAAAACTATAAAATAACACAACTATGTTAGTGCAAACACCGCCAAAAATATTGACTCAAACCAAACATAACACACTAGAGACATCCTAAAATATAGTCACACACAAACCAAAAGACAAAGAAGTTGGCAGTGGAACAATTGTACTAGCAACCTACTTCCCAACTATTTTATTTGCAAACTCGGTGCAAGTTCCCTTATTAGCCGTGGGTCACCCTCTAAGAGGACTAAGAGAGTTTGAAAGCTAATATTTGTCCCAGGTATAGAGAAGACACTCCCAACCCTGTAGCTATGTATGAGCCCTAATATATAAGCCACTATGGTGACCACGGACAATAACACGACCCGGGGGGACACTCGTAGGACAAAAGGGTCATGACTATTGAAATTCCATGTGACTCTTGAACTCCTTCAAGACTCTTAGACTTCTCCTAGTGACTCTTTAGTCTGCATATGACTTTTCATATTCTACATGTGACTCCTGGAGTTCCAAACATTATATTTTGTCATTTTATTTGAAAACAAATCATTACATTCCACATGATGATGTGGCAAGACACATGGAAACATATGACATTGTGAAGACATTTGTACAAGCCATGGCTTGGAAACGATGATATGAAACTTCATGATGATGTGGCAATCTCAAGATTCTCTTCTTGCTGCTATCTTTATGTCTTCATGATAGATGTTGCATGTTTTTCCTCTTTCTCCTCCAAAAGGTTTGAAGATATGTAGTCTGCAAATTTCAAGAGTCATGTGAAAAAATGATTACAAGCTTGATAAATTCTGACATGGGCACCACTGGCCCTCTAAGGGAATCTTTTCAGCATCTTTTGATCCCCTTGCTTATAGGCTCTAGTGCCTCCTTCCTTCTCCTATTGTGTCATATTTGTAAATCCTTCAATCCTATCCCAAGTTTTTCTTAAGGGGGGATGTTAGGATATTCCGACACAGGAAATAGTTAAGTACAACTTGGTCTAGTATAGAGTTAGGTAAAGTGTGTTTCTTTACCATTGTACATTTTGTAACTTACAATCTAACGGTCACGATATGTAGTGATCCGACGGTTCATTCTCTCCTCGGTATTACCGACACTTGATCCGTGGCTTGACACCCGATTGGTCCATGATTTCTATTTAAAGCGCATGGAGGGTCATTTGTAGGGTAATCCGTGCATGAGAGAAGCATATGTAAATTTTCATTCTTTTATTAATAAATTGCCTGGAGTGGTCGCGTTGGCTCAGGCCGTGGACTGTTTCCCTCTTTGAGGGTTTTAACCACGTCAAAAATACTGGTGTATTAATCTGTGATTTGGTTGTGAGTGGTGTCCTTTGGTGCTCTGTCTGAGGAACTTACCTTGTAAATTCCTACATTGCTCAGGGCTTTTCACCCTCTTCCTACTTAGGGTTTTGCCTAGACCTACATTCTCCGCTTACTTTGGTTCGTCGACTTAAAAGTTTTAGTGTAAATAAAATTGTTGGGTGGAGCCACCAAGGAGTGAGATTGTGGCTCATTTGTGGTGGATTTGACGAGGTCAGCGAATGTCCTGGTTTCAAACCCCCTGCCTCCCATAATAGTTGATTGTTTTTATTAAACTTGATAACAATTGGTTGGAACAGTTGGCATAGACCTGGCAGTTATGATATGTTGTCTTTTGACGATCATAAATGGTTCAGCGTGGCAGTTTCGTTTGATATGTATGGTGAATGGTTATAACATAAAATAGTTAATGTCTATGTGATGCGGTTTTTTACAACCAGTGATCAACTAACATGGTGGCATACACGGTCACATTGATACGGTCTGAGTTCGTTTGACGGTTATAATGTTTTGGTATTCATATAATTTTGGGGCTGCCTGGTGGGGGCTAGACCACATGGGATGGGAGGGTTCAAGCCCCGCTGACCCTGGAAACGGTGATAAGTGGTAAGCACAGGGTCCCTGACCCTTGTTTTAATATATATATATATATATATATATATATCTATCTATCTATCTATCTATATATATATATATATATATATATATATATATATATATATAGATATATATCTATATATATCTATATATATATATATATATATATATATAGATATATATTATGTGCGTGGGGCATGGCAGGGTTGGCAGCTCACCACCCCGTTTGACCTTTTTTTATATATTTTAATGCAATGAATAGTGGGGTGGGAAATTCCAGCGGGCTCGACCTGCCCCCCTTTTTGAATTTTTTTTTTCGTTTTTTATAACCAAATGGTCATTTTCTTAACTTTTTGAAAATAAGGGTCACCAAATAAATTAATGGTTCAAAAAATTCTCCTATTCCAGTGGTTGGATTTCGTGCGTTGGGTTTCTACCAATTTGTTGCCTCCATAAGCCTGCCACTTGGCCAAGTTTGACCCGAAATTTGATCATGAATATCTTGATCATACGAACTCAAATTTGAGTGTCATTCACACCGTTTGAATCAGGATGACAAGCACTACAAATTGGCCTTGGCTTCACTTCAATCCGACAACTTTGATTTTTGAGCTATTATGAAGCCACTACTAAATATGAGTGTGTCTGGTGTCACCTGGATCATTCCTCCCAACTGAGGAGCTTTTGGTCCTCCAAAATCATGAACATAATCTACAACTACTGTGTTACGTTATCTGCACCACAAGTTTCCTTACAAGACACACTTCCTTCTCCCTCACCCTTGTTCTTCGGAGCCATAAGTGATGAGCTGACACCTGCATCCTCTACAAACCTGTAGTACATATTTGAAAATTACATGCTCAATTACACGACCAACCATGACCCAAGCATCCCCATACTTGTCAATAGTTTATAACACACACTCTTTGGTCAAGTTTACATCAGAATAGAAACTGATACCCTAGCTATCAATAAAAGGCCAAAACATCATCGTTTATTTAATAAGCGATGGAAGACACATCATCACTTTTGCATTTATATCACAATGCATGATTTACAAAATGTTTCCATGAAAAGATACCTAATATACTAAAACCATATCTTACTCAACAAAGTGAGCCACAAGGAATGTGGCAGATTTGCTTGTTGAACACCTTCACCAACAGGTTTCTGCATGAGTGCTTTGTCCTTGAGACGCTTCTCTGGATGGAGCCTCCAACATGTGGCTCTTTGATGACCACCTCTATTGCAATGGCTGCAAAAATTCTTCTTCCTCTAGACCTTATTTTCCTTCTTCCCCTGATGTGGAGAAGTCATTTCATGCCTCTTTCTTGATGCCATTCTCTTCCAGCACTCAACAATCACATGGTTATGTAAACCACAAAAACTACATGATTTTCTATGTCATGATTTTTGTTCATCATTAGCAACATGCTTGTAATCAAAATGAACTCTAGAATACTGAGACTTTTTATACCTCGCTTGAATCTCTCTCCAGAAATTATAGCAAGGAGAGCTCGCTTTAGTTCTCCCTTTGTGATGTGAACTATCATGGGAGGATGGTGATGTGTTCCCATCTTTCTCTTTCCTTAACAGTTTCAACAACATCTTGGAAGCTTTTGACACCTTTGAGCACTCTCCTTTAGTGTAGCCCAAACCTGCAAATCAAGGTCTTTGAACAACCTCAAATGGGTGAGTCATCCCTTGGCCATTAAAATCAATTCCTCCTCCTTTATATCCCATCTAAGTAAGGAGTCTCATGCCAGTTCCTGAAATGGGTACCTCCATGCTTCCAACAAAAATAGTGTCATGTAAAAATGAAACTGAAGAATGATCAACACTGTTTACCTCAACTGTCGATTATGAAATAGGTGATGATGGCCTTCATTGTGCTTCAATTCTTCAAATGCTTCTTTTATGGCTCGTAACTAAAGCTGCAATCTCTGCTTCTCCAATTTCTCTTCTTGTAGATTTCTCCTCAATTCAACATTCTCTGCTTGAAGGCTCTGACTGATCTCCTCAAGAATGACGAGAAGATGATGAAGAAGATGAATGGACACTCGAGGGGGTAGATGGAGGATCGTCCTTTGCTCTTTCTTGCTCCCGTTCCTCTCTTTCCGTCTTCTTCTCATAACTTGCATACATTATGTCTACCATTTTTGACACCATGTATAAGGCCTCATACATATCTCTATCATCCTCCATTTTATTTCTTGTTGCACGTTCAATCATTCACACTCATAATTCACATCAGCAAGAAGACTGCGTTGATACCAAACTTCATCTAGATATCTTCAGCTACCAGAATTAACCAAGATCTTTTACTTCTATGATGTTAGCAGAATTGCATGTAAAAGAGCATAAAAATACACATGTGCATACTGTAAAGAAGATGAATCATAAATATAACCATCAAATCACAAGACACAAACACACTGATAATATATTTCACCAAGTGTGGGTTACGTCTCCGAGCCCTGGTGTCAAGAGTGGGGAGGACACTTCATTAAATGCTGCAAATGATGATGATGTACATGGTATATTCTTTGTCATTACAAGGATGAATACCCTCAACCAGAGTGGCATGTCTCTCCACAATATGTTCTCAATAACTTTCACTCATGTGGCAAACTCCTTCAACAGGAGTGGCATGTCTCTCCACGAGACGTCCTATAGGAACTCTCACTCAAATGGGCATTCCTTCAGCATGACAAGCTAATAAAATCTCACATGATGTGGCATACAAGTATCCCTCAACATAATGGTAATCAGGGATCTCAATAACAAAAACATCATCTCAGAAAATCAGAAGAAAAGCATGACATAATTGCATCATATACCTCCACTTTCGGGGATGGCCAAAAAATGCAAAGCTCAGTTGCTGAAATGGAAATCACAGTTGAATTTATAGCGTCCAATCATGTCAAATGACTATAAAATTTTCCCCTTTCTGACACCGTCAAATTATGGACCCTTGGGCATCTTGAAGATTCCCCCAAGATTCCTTCTCGAAGATGGCTAAAAAATTCACTACTCGGATGAAGATTCTTAGCATCCCATTTGAAATTTTTGTTTATATATTTTAATAAAATGACTGGTGGGGTGGGCGGGTTTGGCGGGCCCCCTTTTTTTAATTATTTTTTTCATTTTTTATAAACAAATGGTCATTTTTTTTAACTTGTCGAAAATAAGGGTCACCGAAAAAATTAACGATTTAACAAATTTGCCTGTTATGGTGATCAGATTTTGTGCGCTGTGTTTCTGCGAATTTTTTGCCTCCTTAAACCTGCCACTTGGCCAAGTTTGACCTGAACCTTGATCGTGAATATCTTGAGCATACGAACTCAGATTTGAGTGTCGTTCACACCGTTAGAATTAGGTTGGCGAGCACTATGATCTGGTCCTAGTTTCACTTCAATTTGAAAACTTTGATTTTTGTGCTATTTTGAAGCCACTTCTAAATCTGAGCATGTCTGGAGCCACTAGGATCATGTAACAAGCCTTCATTTCCTCCTCACTTGTAATTTCCAATTCTAGCTCCAAGCGCTATAACTAGAACCTGCTCATATGAATAAAACAAGCAAAGGATCCACAATATGCACGTAGCATAGTCTAACATCTCTATTCAATGAATCAACAAGGCATTGAAATACATGACTGTAAACATAATACAACAATTATAGGAAAACAAGATACTCTTTGTATTAATAGATATAAGAGAGATTTTACAACCATAGAAAGAATATGACTTTGTAGATGTCTCCTCAAGTTGACTTGTCCTTCCTTGTCACAAAGCACACCTCAACACCAACCCTAATGCATAAAAGTGATGACTCCTTAGGTTCAAACTAGTAGCATGAGTGTATAATAAATCTCCAAAATCCACCCCAAACCTTATGGGAGGTAGTAAATTTATAGGAGTATGGTAGTTTAAGAATCCTTATCCAATTACCAATCTAGGCTTGAGATCTGCTTAAGAGGGGAAGATGAGCTCAAGGGATAAGAGATAAGGTCTCTAAGATAGGATTCTAGTTTTATATCCATTGTAAATGGTTAAAACTACCATGGAAGATTCTGGAAGAGTAAGCTTCATAAATATTTTTTTATTTTTGATGAATTTATAGAATCAACACGCCTGCAAAAAGGAGCAACTTATGCTGGTCAGTGTTGGTTAACATGCATGCAACACGCGTTGAACGTGGGTGGCTAAGGAGGCAAGGTGTATTGGGGCTAAAAACATTGTTTTTGAGTTAATTGTCCCAGAAACTCAAATGTTTTGGAGAAGTGATGCTTAGGGAATTGTGAAGTGGTTATGACAAAATGTTCAAGGATGTTAATTGAATTGGTTTACAGGCCTATTAGACATATGTGACAAAGTGGCTTGTGACAGAATGCCTCCTAAAGTACAAAGTCAGAAGTAATGGTTGATGATTGAAGTGCTTTACCTTGTGACATGTCCAAATCAATATCATCATCTATTACAATACATTTTTCATCAAGATATCACTGTTGAGGGAGGCATACCCATGCTCAAAATGTAAGCCAATATTACATGTATAATGATCAAGAAGTCTCGTCCACTGATGACAAATTGTGGACCCATGCTTGTATAATATTTTTTATTATCATAGCCATCATACTTTGTGATCTCTTATTAATATTGAAATCGTAGACCGAATGGATGGAACTAGACTTGGGGTATTTTATCTCATTCACTCGATCTCTTGATGTACAAGTCTAACCATGTGAATAGATGAGCTAAAGTAGAAGATGGTAGACACCATTTGTTTACCAGCCAATGATGTGAGCCATTAATATAAATGAGAGAAACCATCGAACATGTTAATGCCTCTCAAGGTACCATAGTACAATCTATATGGTGTGAATAAAGGAGATGAATTCAAACACCACAGAGAATATTTCGGTCAAAGGCCAATGATGAAGACCTATTGCTAAGAGTGATGAAACTTACCGTTGATGTATGCAAGCTCCAAGGTACCGAAGGGATTTTCTAGGTCAACTTCCTCGATAATGAGTCGATGTCGACAGGAAGTGACCCATCGAAGGAGGGCCTTGATGTATCCCCCATCAACAATATGAAACAAGTATTAATATTTGAGATAGAATAATGTTTAAGTAGAGCTATTTTTAGAATGATAAACATGAATGAAGGCTTAAGAGTATAGTAGCATATATCAATTGAAGGACTTCTCTTAAACATAATGATGACACTTAATGGAGTTGGCAACATTGACCCCAAGTCGAATACAGAGGCTTTTAATATGGTTTGATGAACCAAAGAGACAAGAAGATTTCCCAACAAAACAATTATAGATATGAAGTGAAAGAGTTTCATGTTAAAGAGTGACTAACTACAATTAATAGGTTAAGCACCCTATTTTCCCAATTTTCCCAACCATTTCGAGTCAGTAACTCTTTATTTTTTAGAAACTTGAGAAGGATAACATATGCTTGATATGTAGTTTCATCCTTCGGATGAATGCCTCTGAGTATATTTAACAAAAAAAGAGGAGGCGTGGTTAGTTGCTATCATATTAAACGAGTCCATCGTTGTTTGATGCTTTTACGAGTCCAACGAAGGTGTAACTCAACTTCTTTTTCATGTTTAGATATTTTGAAAAAGAGGTAAAAAAGAAAACTCTAAAGGTGTCTTTTCGTAAATTTGTCTCTTAACCAAAAAGGCATAAAATGATACCCAAAATAACCTTTTAGTCATGTTTTACCTTTTCCATAGATAATCTATCCCAATCGAGAAAAGGGTTAAACTTATAATAGGCAGAAATCTTTTCATTTACTTTAATGAGTTTGAAAAGACAATTTCTTGGTAATATTTTCATGTTTTGGGAGTCTGAAAAGAGCTAAAAGATAAATCCTCCTAAAGGAATGAGTGGTATAAAGGGTAGCAAATGGTTCTAGTCATGATGAAACTACTCAAAAAACACAAAGGTCAAGAGGTTGACTAATAATACCACTGATCATAGCGGTTCCTCAGGAAAGGGTAAAACAACCAAGTGAAAGTGTATGATCGACCAAGCAGATGGTGATGATGGAAAGATAAAACCAAGGCTCATATGGCATAAATAAGTTGATAAAAATAGCAATCACAAAGTATAGGATGAGAATGGTTTCATTTTTATAGAATCTTGAAACATGGGAAACTATGCTTGACATTGGTTTCATTTTTACACAAGCCTGAAACAGGGAAAAACTATGCTTGAGAATACTTGAAAGTAGTTTCATTTTTTACAGAAGCTTGAAATAAGGAAACTATGCTTGAGAGTGGTTTCAGTTTTACACAATGTTGAAATAAAGGACAATTGTTCTTGATAAAATTTTCATGCCCCACAAGCTTTATTTCATTGGCCTAAGTAGACTATTGGTTACTAACAGGTGGATGGAATGAACGTTCATTTACAAGATCAACTGAAAGACTCGACTAGAAATTTACGAGATCTAGTCAAAGACTTAAATTGGAAGGTGGTCTATTTAATTTTTTAACAAGCTTGACACAGGAAAAGAACTATGCTCATAGACCTTGTTTCGAGATTGACACAAGAAAAGGAACTCTGCTCAGGGACCTTGTTTCATTTTTTAACGAGCTTGACACAAGAAAAGGAGCTTTTCTCCAAGAACCCTGTTTCATTTTTTAAGGAGCTTGACACAAGAAAAGGAACTCAGCTTCGAAACCTTGTTTCATTTTCTGGCGAGTTTCACACAAGAAAAGGAACTCTGCTCCGGTGATTTATTCCTTAATCATGGCCTGTAAGGGACCATGGCTTCCAAGAAGCTCTCATTAGATGGGAGAACAATGCTCTGGAAGGGATACATATCAAAGGATCCAATGGAAATATCAGGCACCAATTCCTACAATAGATGATTCACCATATCATCTATTGTATCCATGTCAAAAGAAGTTGAGAAAATAGTGAAAAGCTCATCTTCATCTGTAGGTACGGGCATGGGACAGGTTACCACATAATTAACCTGTGGTGGAGGATATGCCACTTGGATATAAGGACCATTTATGGAAGATTTTTTATTGGTAGTCAAATTAGAACCAACTAATGAAAGTTGGTTAATGGCCATGATTCTTCCTTCATGCGGGAAACATGTCACACGAAAGAGTGAAGATACAAGAGATCCCATGTTATAAATATAGTCATGCCTAAGGAGTAAATTAAAATCCAAAGGGCCTTGGACTACCATCACATTGATATAGATAGTATTTCCTCCCAAAGTAACAAGCAACTGAGGAAGGATCCCTAACATTTGACTAGCTCCTCTGTTAAAATCCGTCAGATTATAGGTAATGGGCACAGGTTGCGGAGAACCTAAATATTTCCAAGAAGTTGAGGACATATACTAACAAATGCACCTTCATCTATGATTGTTCTAGGTACGGCCATATTGCAAGCCTGTACTATGATCTCGAAGGGAACGTACGGAGGAAGATGATATCCAGCTAGTCGACTCCAATCAAAGGAAGTGACCATACTACTTGGATGGGGTGTCATGGGAAATTGAGGTGAGGAGTTTGAGGTAAAGGGGTTTATAATTGAGGAGGAGGAGAGGGAAAATTATGGCCTTAATAAAGAGGATTCCCTACTGATAAACAAACAAGTGTAGAGAAATGAGGTTCTTCTTCAATGATCTCCTTAATACTTAAGAGACCAGGTGGAAGTTCTTCATTGTTGGGACCAATATATATTGGTTATGGTTGGGTCAAAGGTAATGAAGAGAAATATAAGTCCTTAAAGTAATAGGTTGAGTTAACTAAGGCTCCTCAGGCTGTATGGCCTTAGGATGTAAGGTATCTGAATCCAAAAATTTAGGTTCAATAACCTCAGGTAATAAAGTCTCAAGGTTTTTAGTTTCGACTACGTGGGACTCACTAGCTAATGAAGATGTAATCTTAGGTTTAGTGCTTAAAGGAAAAGAATATTCTGGTTGATGCACTTCAGAGATAGTACCATAAGGGGACGCTTTCGAAGCACTAGTTTTGGTAGTATATGTTTTTTTGTCCATTTGACGACGTCCGAGTGTTTCCTCAAGAGGTAAAGGAGGAAATATTTTCATCCTACATGAATGGTGGGATTGAGGAGGTTGTTATTCCATGATGGTTTAGTAAATTTTATAAATTAACAATAGAAATAAATAAAACAGGGGTAACTAGGCATAAGGGTTTACCAAGCAACTGTGAACTACAATATACAACCTTGGTGAACCAAGGATTTACGTACAAGCACAAAATCTCCCAGAATGTTGTGTTCAATGTATCACAGTGTACAAGGTGGTTGACTCGGCTACCTAAACATGACAAAATATTGTTCTCAAGAAACTGAATTATTACCATATCAGTGGCCTGCCGAGTAGGAATTGCCTCAATCCGTTTAGTGAAGTAGTCTGTCACTGTAAGGATCCATTTATGCTGTACTGAAGAAGTAGGATGGATCTCACCAATAAAATCTAAACCCAACTGCTTAAAAGGAGCACTTACTTCAACCGGTTTGAGTGGCAAAGGTTGTAATTTTCTCTTACCTTGAAAAATATGACATTCAGGACTCTCAAAATTTTATTGGCTGTTGTCTTCCAAAATAGATGACCTCCACAATCTCCTTTATGAAAATCATCCGTGACCTGTTTTTCTTCTTCTTCAACCAAACAATTCAATAAGACACCACTGTGATCTTTCCAATAGAGTTCATTATTCATTATACAAAACTTTGCAGCCTTTAATTTCAAGGATCCTACTTTTGTTTCTAGCTAATCTAGGTGGTGGTGAAAGATGTTGGATCACATAAACAATATTCGAGTACCAAGGAGAAATTAAAAGCATTTCAGCTACTTGAACAAGAGAACTTTCCTCATCTTCTTCGAACATAGCAGCAATGAGTTTTATGTCCAAGGCATGCAAATTAGATTCCGCCATCAATTTGGCCAGCCCTTGTCCTTTGATGAGCTTTGTCAGTTTGATCTCCACATCATATTCTAACAAAACATCGATCCATTTGCCTCGTCTCCCTTATGGATCTATTTGCACTAAGACATCTTTAATGGTAGCGTTAGGAACATAGGCAAGGATATGAGAATGCAGAATATAAACTCAAAAATCTTTCAATGCCTTTACCAAAGCAAGAGCTTACTTTTCATTAATATTGTACTTTAAAGCTACATCTCTTATCGTTCTGCTGAAAAAAGCTATTGGTTTCTCAAGCTAGTCTCTTTTCTGCATTAAGAACGTTGCCATAGTATGATCTGAAGCAAATGAAAACAAAATAAAATCTTGTGAATAATCCAGGCTGATCAAAATTGGAGCTGAAGAAAGGGCTAGTTTTACCAAATTGAAAGACTTGATGGCTTCCTCGGTCCACTTCACAACACTATCTTTCTTTAACATGTTTGTGATCTCCCTCAAATGTTCTGCAAGATTTGGAACAAAACGACGTAAGAAATTCATCTTACTGTTAAATGATTGGATCTCCTTTTTACTTCGTGGAAAATCAATTTTCTAAATGGCCTCCACTGGAGCTGGATCAATGCAGATGCCCTCCTTGGATATGATATGACCAAGAAGCTTGCCTTCATCCACGACAAACAAGCTTTTCTTTGGATTGAGGGATATGCCATACTTTCTACACCATTGAAATACAATCTTCAAATGATAAAGGTGCTCTTCATCTGAATTAGAAAAAACTGTCAAATCATCAAGATAAACAACTAAAAAAACTTCTTTCTCATTTGCAAATGCAATATCCATAGCTCGCTGAAAAGTTGCACCAGCATTCTTCAATCCTAAAGGCATCTTGGCATTATGGAAAGTTCCCCACGGAGTGGTGAACGTTGTTTTGTCTCTATCATCCCCATGGACCAGAATTTGGTTATAACCAGAATAACCATTGAGTAGTGACATGCGAGATGCTCCAACTACTCGCTGAAGTATGTGATCCATCTTAGGCAATGGATAATTATCTTTCAAAGATACTTTATTCAGATTTTTGAAATCAATACATAATCGAATCTCACCTGTTTTCTTATGCACGGGCACCAAATTAGGAATCCAATATGAAAATATTATGGGAACGATTATACCAGCTTTGTATAATTGATTCACTTCCTTCTCTATTGAGGGCAACAGCTTTGGAGGTATCCTTCTTAGCTTCTGTCAGAAAGGCTTTTGATTTGGCTTGATCGAGATGATGCACTGAATTATACTCTTATCATATGCCTTCAAATCTGAATAGTCCCAAGCAAATACATCAGTAAATGAAGATAATAAACTAATATATTTTTCCTTTACCTTTGGAGGCAAAGCCTTTGATAACTTGACCATTTTAGGATTTTCTGCTGATCCAATGTTTACATCTTCAACCCCTTTCTCGGTGGGTGTCAAGCTCGGTTTACGGGCTACATCATCTTGATCAAACAACTTCTCTAAAGGTATTAGACCTTTAGGAATGACATTGTCCTTGAGCTGCAAAACTTCCATCTGATTTACTTCCATATCTACTTCACCATCATCATGCTCTCCATCTATAGAAGTGTCTTTGTATTTGCCTTCATTTTACAGAAATTCTTCGATGTCTTTATCATCTTGAAACACCTGCCAATATCTTTGGTTATCTGGGACAGCAGGGCGACGTTTTCCATGAATTTCAAACTTATTGTTTGAATTCATTGGAATTTTCAAATTACTTGCGGCTGTTGCAAGTGAATCTGCAATCACATTTTGAACACGATGGACACATGTCAAAGTGTAATTTGGAAACATTCTCAAAATGTCTAACACTGCATTCCGATAAGCTAGCATGCAAGGATTCTTAGCTTGGTATTCACCTTTCACTTGCTTTATAACTAACTCAGACTTGCCATATACTGAAATTCTTTTATCATTTAACTTCTTAAGGATTTTCAAACCAACAATTAAAGCTTCATATTCAACCTCATTATTTGAACAATCAAAAGCCAATTTGTACGAACATACCCTTACATTACTTGGCACTTTGTTTGGAATAAATGCAAGGTTGCGTATCCAAATGCTAATTCTAGCACCTTCTCTGCCTACCGCGCCATCAAAGTCCATGCTCCACAACCCGGTTTCATCTTCCAAATGCTGAAATTCTGTTTGCTCTTCTTCTTTAACTTGTTGTCCATCAACTTTTTGCTGCTGTCGGAAGGTTGATTGCTCAGTGGTACTATCAATCTTTCATCTTTCTTGATCTAGTATAGCTCTAAAATTTTCAGTGATCTCTGGAGTATATTCTACTTCAACTACTTGACTATTTACATCATTAAAACTATTAGAATATAAAACAAAATATTCCAAACAAGTATGTACATAGTTGATTGGATGATTTAGAGGTTTCTCCTTGCTAGTAATCGTGTACTTCATCTTTTTCTCCCGGTATAATTTCCTCAACTTACCGAACACGGGAATAGTAGCATAGGAGAAATCAAGCTACAATGTCCCTTTGAGTTTTGCTCCCCAACATCTGGAAAGAAGCATGCCAAATCTAGGAGGAATATTCGCCACAACCACGCTCATCAAAACATTCTTCACCGGGATCTGATCTAAAGTGAAAACTAAATCTTTAATAAGCCCAATGCATCTGACCCTACTAGAATCAAAGGAATATAGATCATGGTACTTGCGAGTGATATCTAGACCCAATTTTTCCATGATCTCTTTAGGCATGAGATTATGAGAGGCTCCGAAATCGAACATGGCATTGTGCAATACAAAATCATGCAGTCTAAGGCTGATGTAAAATGGAGCTACATCACTGTCCTTAGACTGACCTTCTAATGCTGGCCCAAAGATAAGTTCGGGCTGATCATCCTCCACATTTACCATATCAGATAATGGATCCAAATTCAAAATCTTAGACACTTGACCTTTATAGCTGTTGTTCTTCATTAATTCAATCAAAGGAACCGACACTTTTAACTTAGCAATTTCATTTTCTAAGCTATAGGCTGATGTTTTCTCTACCTATTTGACTAGAGCATCCTTATTTTCAATCTTCTCCTTTGATACAATTGGCTGATTTGATATTTCATTTGCGGATTGTGTATTGCTGGTGGTAGGATCAGCTGTCTCCTTTCCCTTTCTCTGCACTATTGGTGAATCGTTCTTTGGCAGTGACACTTCCTTCTTCTTCTGAATTGGATTGATGGGAACTTCTCTACTCCTGAGTGAATATTGTTGTTGCTGGGCTGTTAAAGCATTCATGTATCCCCTCTAATACTCATCAGACTCTTCTTCAAGAATTGTTTCATTTTCCAAGATGAAATCTTCGTCTTTTTGTACAGCTGGGCTTTCTGAATACTCTTCATCTTCGGTGATATAAATGGGTAGATCATCAGGTGTAAAGAAACGATTCTCCTCACAAATTATGTTCTCATCATCATCTGATTCCAGACCATGTACAAAATTCTGCTGTAGGGTGTCTTCACTTGTTGTTGTGCCGCTTGGTCTTGTGCTCTTTGTTCTTGTTGCTTGATTCTGAATTATGTTGCTACTGACCATGAAAGTTTGGATTTCTGACTTGTGCTTCAGGCTTATCAGTAATTGTGAGCCTATCAAACATCTTCTCAATCTTGTGAAGCAAATGATCAGAGGAAGAAGCTTCCTCTTTTATGGTCACTTTCTTTTCAGCTTTTTCTCTAGCTCTCTTGGCAAGCAGATTTGCCTCCACGCTGACTACAATTTTTTGCATGTCCTCCAATGTGGCCGGATTTCTTTCTCTCAATTGATACGCCATATTAGGATCGAAGCCATCAGGAAACGTAATCAAAGCCAAACCCATAGGTGGCTTTATATCAACAGGAATTGCATTGTAAACGGTATTGAATCTAACACAATAATCTTGGACACTCTCACCAACATTCCTCTTGATGTTTTCATAGTTGGAAAGAATTTGAAGAGGGTTTTTCTTTACCTCCCAGCAATCCAAGAATTTTCTCTGAAGATTTTCCAATGTAGTGAGACTTGCAGCCGGCAACTGAACCACTTCCGCACTTCACCTCCAAAAGTTTGCACAAATAATCTCATAGTCACATTTTCGGCATAAATCTCAAGAAGGTCAAAGAAATCTGTCATCCTATCCACATGATGCTGAGCTGTGATGCTTTGAGGAGTGCCATCAAATAATGGGATTTTTCTTTGGTGTTCAGCGGGCATGGCATCCAAATTTTGAGGCAACACAAGGGGTGCATATCAGGCAGCCATTGCTCTAGGTGGATTTATAACTGGCCTTGGGGATGTAGGAGGAGTTGGAACAATGATAGAAATTGACAATGTAATTGGTGTATGAGGTGTTGATGGAGGGGATGAAATATGAGATGTTTGAGGTGTTGATGGGGTTGATGAGGGAGAAGAGACAGGAGGTCTCTGATCTAATTTAGTGGGCTACACGTGAATGGTGGGAATGAATGAAATTTCAGTAGGAATTCTTGAACTAGATGCAATTGCGGATGAACCAAGAGTTGCTGATGTGGATTCTAAAAACTCGGGAATATTTGAAGCCAAAATGGAAGTCTAAAGATTCAAGATGTAACTGTCAATTGATATATTTGCCCTTTTAGTTTCAAGATCTTTGACAAACTTTAGATTTAAAAAAGTCGAACCAACAACACTTTCAGATTTAGTCTCAAACAACGATAGATCAAAACGTTCATCAAATTCAAGATCTTCAAGATATTCAAAAACAACAGAACATGAATGAGATTTGAACACGGGAATCACAGAACTTTCTTGTCGGAGAATTCGTGGGATGAGATTTGGATTTTCATACATAGGAGGAGGATTAGGATCAGGATTGGCTCTGGTGTATCGTCTGGAAGCTAGTGTGTTGAATTAATCCCAAAAATCAAATGGATAAAATCAACTTGTTCAGCCTATCAAATTCTAAACTCATCATCTGAAGTCTAGAATTGCTTAATGATACTGGGGTAATCATTTAGATCAGATGTTCAGTTTATAAACTAGACCACAGATTGACTGAAATAGCATTCATCTACTTTCGCTAATGCAAAGAAATAGTGTTTCGAAGGCTACCTGGCTAACTTCAAGCTTCGTATGTAGTCTACAAAGCAAAACAGTGATAATAAAATTTCTTCCCCAGTGGAGTCGCCACTATGTTATGGCCTAACTCTACCTCAGGCTGAGAAAGGCAAGATCTAGGGTAACATCAAACCATGCTTAACCTAGTAGCTAGCCCTACCAGGTCGGGAGAGGGCTCTCTCCTTGTCAATCTCAGGAAAATATGGCCAATAAAGCTTGAGATGACTGATGTAATGACTGATTTTAGGCTAGGTATGTGTATATAAGTATTTGATTGAATTTAAGATGGGTTTGCTGGCTCAATTATGAAAGGCAGATTTAGGTCCGAGGAATGGACACAGTTATGCGGAGATCTCTATGGGGCAAGGTAGGCAAATGGTTTAGCACTTCAAATTGAGTGAGATGGAGAGATTTTAGATTGGTGAGGAGTTGGAGAGGGCATGAAAGTCTCAGGGATCCTCTTCAAACAGTTGAAACCATAAATAACTAAATAAAACCTAGTTAGAGCACTGCAATTTCAGTGGATTCTACCTTTATCCTTGTTTAATTTAGTTAAGATGAAGCAAAGAGAGATGATGGCATACATAAAACACATGTAAAACTTGTAATTACAGAAGAAAACACAATACCAAATCAAGAATGCCACAAGAATCCCATAAAGTGTTGTAAACCCTGGTCAATTCCTTTGCCAAACTGCTGAAAATGAATGTACAATAATGCTCAAAGCATTGACAAGAGTCCAGCCTTTCTCAATGACTGAAAAACTACTAGATATAGGCATCAAACAAATCATGTTAAGCGTTAGGGGTCGAGTTCATGAGTTTAGGAGCTATTTCAAAAAGATCTTAACTAAGAACTGAAAAGTAGGTAGTGGAACAACATGCCTCTAAAACCTAGGAAACTGATTCATTCAGTGGCAAACTACTTTTTCATGATGAATCTACCTCTATGAGTGAAAATTTAGCATAATTACATCAAAATCCACCAAGACACATTAAATTACATCATGAGTTTGACTATTATAAAGATAAAAGTCAAACTGTGAAGAAACTAGGTGAAAAACAAAGTTTTTTGGCCAAAATGAGCAAATTTCACCCTATGCGCCGTGCTGATTTCCCTATGTGTAGCACCTTTTTGCAGCTGATTTAGAGGCCTTCCCGTGCACCAAATTTTCTTCAAGTGGGCTTGTTGGAAAGGTCTACCTGTATACTTTCCAAAACAAGTGGAATTTCTGAATTTGGCCACCATTTGCCCCTCCAAAACTGAGTTCTCCCAAAATTGTTTCCTGTGTGTCCAAAAAGGGGCAGAAAGGTTATTTTTGAGGTGTTTTTGACCCTTTAAAGTGCATCAAAAATCTGATATGATAGGCGTACAGACGAGAAAATATACCCTCACAACTAAAATATCTAATTAAGTTTCATCAAGGGAGCATATGTGTCCTGTAGATACTCGAAAGGAAAAACTCTAGTGACATGTCTCTGAAAACTAGCCTTGATGTAAGGCTCATAATGCTCTCTATCTATCAACTGCCTCTTATTCCACTGCTCACCTACATTTGGAATGCCGATTGCTTGAGCAATAGTCTTAGGTATCAAGGTGAATGTCACACCTGCCAAAGTGACTTGGCCATTATGAAGATGGAGCACAAACAATCTGGCCAGCTCATGGTGATACTTGACTCTCTCCACCATCTCACAGAACTGATAACAAGATTGGTGTTGAAAGCATGTGACAGCAAGAGGACAGGCCAACAGCTGGGCAAGTGAAGTAGGATCCTCCTGGTTATGTTTTCCACCCTTGTTTGGCCTCCTTAGTGCATGCATTTCTCTAGAAGAATCACTGACTATCCCCTCATTTCTATCATAGGAAGAATCTGACTCCATGTTTGCCAATTTTTGAGTTTTCTTAGATGAGTATGAAGAGATTTTATGGTTTCTTTAGGTTTTTGCTGCCAAAGATATGAATATATGAGGGACTGTGGAGGGAGTGTGTATGAGGGGTTTGGGAATGTTGCTAATAGGTTTTTGGGGAATAGAAGGGTTTAGGGAATAATATTTAGGCTTTGGGACAGCAATTAGGGTTTGGGGATATTTGACTAGGGTTTGGGATAGTGGGATTAGGGATTTAGGGTTAGTAGTTTAGGGATATGGGGAATAGGCAGTGGGTAAATAAGAATGAAAAGGGAGGGAGAAAATGAAGTGAGGGAGTGAGGGAATGAGGGAATGAAAATGCTTAGGAGTGGAATTTAGCAACAAAATATGCAAAGTGTAAACCCTATACAATTTTTTTTGCAACAAACAATACAAGGAGGTAGGGTTTCAATTTTTTCCCATTAAATCACCATAAACACCAAGATAAATTCATCTATTGGCGATGAGGGCGCATTAACTTACTTGGACAATTGAGGATTTAGCAATTTTGTAAGTTTGGAAGAGGCTGTGAGTGAAATCGGCCTTGTAGCCCTGTGCGCCGCGCCTGTTGTAAATTTACACTGTTGACTGTCACCCAATGCGCTGCACCGGATGAGTGTGCCGTGCCCACGCCCTAGTGCGCCGCACTTGGGTTTTCCCTTGTTTTGGCACAAAAATCACTCTCTTGGCTCTTGGAAGACAAATACACTTGCTCTCTTTCTCTTGAGGACACAAATGAACCTTATTGATATGAATACACTTTATATACATATGGTTTTGATTTTTCACTTACAAAAACCCACTCTTCTAATGTTTGATTTTGACTTGCTTTTAAAACTCTGTTTTTGGGCAGTTTGCTTTATTTTTGCCTTTGATGGACTGAATGCTTTGACTTTTTGTTTCTTTTGCAGGTGGTGAAGTTGCAGAGGCTTGGCAAGGTGACCAGGGCTGCCTCTGAAGTTATTACATATGGAAAAAATGAAATTACATCAAATTTGTACATGAAAACATAAAAAAACTCTGTTTTTCCTCAAAATAGGGTTTTGAGGAAAAATCAATCACTGAGCATGTGATTATGGAAATTATTGTTGCTGAAACTTTATTTGACCTCCTCATGCACCTACTGACCATTATTGAGCATTTTGAAGACCTTATTGACGAAACCCTAGACCTAATGAGACCTAAAACCCTAAAAATGACTTTTGTAAATTTAAAGACAAAAATTGACTGCAGATGATCTAGATGTATGAAAATGGGCCAATAGGTAAAGGACATGAGGGAAAATGTATAATATACCACTACCATCAGATGATCCATGACCCTAATGGAATGCAGCTGATCGAGTGAGACACCTAACATGCAATGCAACAAGAGAATTTGATCACTGATGGAGGGATGAAGATACCGACACTAACACTCTTTAGGAGTACTAGTGATGAAAATGATCCAAGAGTTGCAAGTAGAACCAAATGATATCCAAAGGAGGATAAATCAAACAATACAATTGTAGCAAACCATAGAAGAAGTCTATATCAAATCACAAGTGATCCAAGATAAAATCAAGAATATTTTTGACAAGAAAACCAAAGTCGATGATTTCTACATAGGTGATAAAGTTCTCAAATGGGATTCTAGAAGAGAAGAGAAGGGTAAACATGGCAAATTTGATTTCCTATGGAAAGGCCCTTACATCATTTATGGTTACAGAGGTAACAATGCATTTTTATTGAGACAGTTAGATGGAAAAGATCTACCAGGAGGACCTGTCAATGGTAGAATGTTGAAGCACTACTTATCCACAGATTAACAATAGTTCATTTTACTTTTCTCATTGTATATAACATTGCAGAGTTTAGATTGGATTGGATAGTAGTCTTTTAAAGTTGAAGCCCGGAGAGAAGGCCCTGAGCTTTGAAAGTTGTACCATCATATCTATGAATAAAGGAGATTACAAAGGAGTAGTTACAAGGTAACTATAGTCAGTTTCAAAGGCTACTGATCTTAAAGATCTTGACATTTCAACAGGAAATGCCATCCCCATGTGGAGCCACTGTTAGGGTCCTATAATAATAGGATTCATAATTTTGAATTGGCTATGGTTAGTCTTATAATATTGTACATTCTTTTTCTTTCTGCAAAATGATTTACATATTAAAAATTAAAAAATGTTAAGAGGGTATGCGCTAAAAGAATAATCAAAGGACAAAAAGAAAGAAAAATGATCAAAAAAGTAAAAGTATGAAACCCAAAAAGAGATAAAAATAGATCATGAAAAGTGTGTAAATTCAAATGCCACACCTTTTTCTTTACTTTGTAAACTAAGATTGTGTGAAGATTTTCAAAAATGCCACAATCCATGATGTTCAAATAGCTTAATATTGACTCATTCATGCTTTGAATTTTATGTTGATAGATAGAGAATAAAGATCTAGCCAAACTATTTAACCTTGGTAGATCAGTTTTTAGGTAGAGAATAAGAATGAGCTCATCAGTTTAATCTGAGCCATTGGAAGTTATAAGGTTAGAATTAGATAGTTTTCTTATCAAAAGAAAAAGAAATGAAGGGTCAGCAAGCTCAAATGCACCCAATAAATGAAGAGAAAATGTTAGGGTAAATAAAGGGTAGGTAGAAGAAATGTTGCAAATGCACAAGGTTGCTAAGTCAAAAGAACATTTATCATACTTAATCCTATGTTTCATGTGCAGGAGGAACTGTGAAAAAGAAAGGATATTCACCAAATCTTGTTTACTAATTTCCCCTCATTGCACTACACCTCCACATACTTATTTTCTAATTTCCCCCATTATCCCTATATTACCTATAAATACCCTTCCCCCTCACTTTTAACTTTACCCCTTGGTTTCACACATTTCCCTAGATATTACCCTTCAAAAAATCATTCCCCCTTCCCAAAACCCTTTTCCCTAGTGTGAAACCCATTCCCCATTACAAATATCACCTTCCCCCCTTATTAATTTCCCTTTTCCCCTTAAAAACCCACAAAAACCCTTTATCCTAAGTTTTTCCTAAAGTCCCACTTTATAAATCCCCCACGTTATAATTTCCCGACACCCTTTTTAACCCACCAACCCTTGGTGCAGTTAAAAAACCCCGCCATATAACCTATGGTCCCACCTTTATTAACCATTGGCTTATATTAAAAATCCCAACATTATTCATTAATTAATTACAATTATTTGTAATTAAACCTCGGGCCCTGCCAGCCACTTTCCTGACTCTGTCCGTGCAACTCAACTACACTATATCCCTCAGATCTCCAACCATATTGCATGGATTCATCGTCTGACTATTAAAAACCTGAGAGCACACAAGATTCACAGTTTTGGCCAAGCATTGTTTTGCTACATGGCGACACCAGGTTATATTGCATGCTCACGAAAAATACCACCCACCATCCAAAAGTGGTGCAATGTCACACAAAACCACCTCCCCGACAAAAGGAAAAACTTCCCACTGTTCATTTGCCAAATTCCGCCCCAAAATGTAACCATTATCGATTAAAAGGCCGAAAAAGCCCCAAATTGCTCTTTTCACTTGTTTTTCACTGCAAACCGATGTAAACCAATTGTGACACCCTGAACCTCTAAGTGATCAATTTATCCACCTGAAGGCGCTGCGAACACCAAATTGAAGCAAAAAATAGCCAATTCAAGCCTCAGCTGCAGCTACCACAGAACCCCGTCTGCGCACCAAATCGCCAATTTCCAAGTATTCTTGGAAAAACCAGAATGGCCCTGTGAATTTGAAAAATGCACAGTAATTATTGAATGGTTAATTAATTAAATTAATTAAGAAACCTTCCTAAACTGAAAAAAGACTTGTTGTGCATCCAAACCCTTTTTTACAGATTTAAATTACCCTCCCACTGTCCAGAGCTCCTAAACCTTACTCCCAAAGCCACAGAAAGCATAATTCAATTCATTAAACCCAATTATGGCTTCCCAAACCTCTCTGGATGTAAGACCTCTGCAAACCCCTCACCTAGATATTGACCACCTTGCATTAGCCAATAGATACTTTCAAATTAAAGATACTGCTTCCCTGCCTACCTACTAAAACTCCACTGCTGGAGTAAAGATAAGTTTTTAAACCAGAATGATGAAATTCACCTTTGGGAGTCAAATTTTCCCAAGTACTATTTCCCACAGGTACACCAGTTCCCAGAAATCATCCACTTCTGCCAAGCCTGCTATATTCCCAGTCAAAGGGACATAGTCTCCCCTGACCAACAAGTTTTATTCACCATCACTGCAAAATCAATTAATCAAATGCTGAAAATTCAACCAAGCCCTAATGAGACCCCACTTTCAATTGAAGGCTTACTTGACCTCTATACCAAGCTAGACCTTCCCAAGATGGCCCAGATTTTTCAAACTTTCATCATAGAGGAGTCCCATACTCCTACTGATAGTCCTCCATGTGTTGCTACCATTTTCTATGAGAGAGGCAGAAAAATCATAACCATGCTCTCCTGCATTTTAGGGTACACCTCTGATGAACATGTGGATGATGTTTTTCTTGCTTTCCTTTCCATATTTTGCCCAGAAAGACCTCCTACTACAATTTATAACTATGCTCAGTTCATAGCAAATAGAATTCATGAACAATTCATTAGATTACAAACCGAGAGAGTCTTCAAATATTCATTAGTGTTATTTCACATATTCCTTTATTATCAGTCAAACAAATTTCCAATCAATATTTAGAAGTTAGACACCAAAAGAAATCCAATATCAGTCATCTATTGGACACTATTGATCCAAAGATACTCCATTGTTTCTTCCTATAAAGAATTCATTGACTCATTTGTGCATCCTGTTATAAACATGCTAACCAGTAGCCATCAGCCCAGGATCAGTCAGGAGATTAAAAGAGTTTTACAGTTGGCAAAGAACAGTAGAGTGGGAGACTGGTATTTGTATCGGGACCACACAAAGATAAGGATATATGGATTCCAACTAGCTCCCTACAAACTGCCCAAATACCTCCCCATGAGGATATTTGCATTATAATACTTTAGGAAAATTATAAACTTTGATGAAGTCAATTTCCTATCAGCTAGGAAGAAGACTCAGTTCAAAATGAAAAACCAATTGGGCCCTTTTATTTGTACTACTAGGGAATCTAGACTAGAGGCAGATAAAATTTTGTAGTAGATGAATTTCAAGAAAAATTTTATGTGGCAATATGATCCTAATGGATTCATAAATAAACTAAGGTTCAAAGTCAAATTGGGTCCTTTCATACATCATCCGAGGCCAAACATTGAGAGATTTGCCAACCAGCCAGAATGGTTGGAAAACACTTTGATAGATATGGACAGTGTTGTAGTAGATGTGGAGAATACATTAATAGATGTGGAAAAGTAGATTGATACTAGTTCCTTTCTGCAGTTTCCAGCCCTAGAAGAACTAATGAATATTCCTCCTCTTTTACAGACTCCATCCAATGAAGATAGAAATGAAAAAAGAACGAGGGAAGAAGGTTCTAGTTCAGCCATGGAAACCACAGATGACCAATTTGAGATCAATTACAGGAAGAGGCCCATGCTTAACCCTGTAACTGAACAAGAAGACACCATTGACACATTGGAAATCACTGACACTAAAACAATGGTTAGAAGGAATAAAGGCCCAGCAGTTTCAAAGGAAACACACCAGCCTTCTACCTCAAACACCCAACTTATTGAGAAACAACTCATCATTGAAGTCTTTTCATCCAACAAGCCTGTGGATAAAGAGAAAGATATTAAAGAAAAATTACAAGGAAATTAAGTTGAGAAATGAGGCATTCAAGGCTGAGACTTATGCCCAGTACTTCAAGCAAACACCTGCCAATCAAAGTAGGTTAATATTAGCCTTTGACATTAAGACTGGTAAGATGCAAATGACATTCATGCAATCTACAGTCCAATAGCCAAAATCATTAGCTGACTATAGGAAAGCAGACTTTGAAGTTTTGGCTAGGGATGTTCACCCCATTGACCAAATTGAGTTCCACAAGCAAGTAGGTGAGATGATCTATTCCACCATGAAAAATAAAGTTATGATTGTGCACAAACTCCAAGGCTCACTAGATAATATCACAACACAGTACAAGCTAGAAAAGGCCTCCTCACAGGCCAAGGACAACAAAATCAAGTCACTGGAAGACTTGGTGATTGAGCTTGGGTATAATCTCAATGATGTCAAAGCTGCAAAGAAACTGATAAAGAAGAAGAATGAGGATATTGCTGCTTTGAAGAAGCAACTAAAACTACCTCATTCAGAGCATCCATAGACAAAAGAGGTCTTAGAAAGTCAAACTCAGCAGGAGGAGATGATGGATCTCATTCTCCAACTAAATGATCAGTTGAAAGAAATGGAGAAGGAATTGGATAGTTTGATACAGTTAAAATATCTAGCCTTGAGACTGCCACTGCCACTTCCATTCCAACAGTCACTACAGCAGTACCATCCACCTTGGCAGCTTCATTGGCTCCTACAGCTCCACTGGCTACAACACTTCTATCTGCAACAACATCTACATCAACAACAGGTTTGACAACAGCAACAACTCAACCAAGTGATGAGGCAAGAAAATTGGTCAAAGCAATGGAGGACATGTCCATTTAGACCACAAAGATAAATAAACTTAAAGAAAAGATAACAAGTTTAGAGAACGAGAATAAGCTTGCACAGATTATGCACAAGGATGAAGTTCAGAAGTCAACTAGGTTGACTGAAAGAATGAAGAGCTTGGAAAAAGAATTGACATTAAAGGAGCCACTTGGCCAAGCTAAAGAATAGTTATGGGCCAATATCATTGACTCTATCAATGATATTTGGCCATCCATTCAAGTCGTATTTGAATAAAATGATTTAGTCAAAGGGCAACAGAAGCATTTCAGAGAGTTAAGGCTGAACTGGGAGACATGCGAGAAGAAGCCACTAGAATAATCCATTTCCTTAACTCTAAAAACAAATATGAGTTGTAGGAGCTGGACATACCTGACAGGACTGGAACCATACTAGAGGTGAAAAAGGTGCTCACCAAGAGGAATTTAATGATGAACCTTGAAGACAAATTCCAAACCATGCAGCTGGCTATAGATAGGTTCATGGTTAAGTTTGATGCTCTAAGGCAGAAAGGTTTGCCAAATCCCTTGGTGATAAATGACAAATTGATGCCATAGGAAGACTACAATAGGAGAATTAGAGAGGTGGCAAGAGATCAAGTCATAATTCCTCTATGAAGGGGATGCCTACTGGAAAGGTTATGTACCAAACTTTTGAGAACCTATTCTACCTCCAGCATGAGGTAAAACACCTTTTTGTGAACAGACCCACTTTTGCCAAGTACACAGAAGCAGATGAAATCTATAGGAGGATGGTAAATATTCAATTACCAGATGCAGACACATGGGAAAATTTAAATGACCTACTGTAAAAATGCACAGTAAAAGTGAAAACAACACAGTGAAAGAAAAGTGATAGATCAGCTAGATGAAAGAGTATCGGGTGTGGTTTAGATCAGCATGGGATAAGGATGGGATGGAGACCGCACGATCTGGGTTAGGCTAGGGTTTCTGAAACCCTGCAGCTGAAGGAACTCGCCGCTCTCCGTTACTCTTCCACCGCACCTGCTCCATCCGTCCGTTTATGCTGCCAACACTGTCTCCGTCCGGCTGCATCACGAACCTCGGGGTTTTGTTTTACCTGAAGCTGTGTTACCCTAGCTTACCTGTGGCGGTTTCTCATTGAACCTTCAACCGCTACATGTCTTTTTCGCCGGGATTATCTGCTCCGCTTTGTGCTCACCGTTCCGAGGCGCCGTTAGCCATGGATGACCTGGAGACCGTCGACTACTCCGCTGACCCCTTGGAGGGGGTCTCCATCTGGCGAACCCCAATGGCCAGCTCAGAAGGTATGTACTACGACGACTTCTCTGGGCATTACTCACAGTTTTCGCATGGTGAATCCTCCAGATCTCTGCCGGTGGTCCTCCCGGATGATCCTCCCACCTGGCCGGCTCTTTCGACGCCCCCTCACTCCCCGGCGACCCTTGGGTTTGTTACTGGATGCCTTAACCCCAACCCGGGTTTAGACCCTCGGGCAGCTGGCTCATCTCACCGCCAAGCACATAACCCTAACCTGACACTATCCTCTTCCGGTCCCTTGGGTTATCTTGGTCCCTCCTCTGGCTGTTTTACCTCCGTACCCCCGCTCTCGGGCCCCCTCTCTGGGTTTACTCACGATTCCCCTGCCGGCATCCCTGCCCCCCATCAGTTTTCGGCTCCCCCTCATATCTCTTCTCCGGCTTCTGGACATCCGCAGAACCCTCCCCCTCCCGGTGGCCCTAAAAGGAAATCTAAGTGTTTCAAATCAAGAGAAGTTGATTATTTCCTCAGACTGGAAGAAGACATACAGTGGGGCGAAGCGATGGATTTTGCAGATCGAGTTTTAGTCGGCCGTATTAGGGGACGCAGCTATTCGGCGGCACGATTGAAGGCATGGGCTACCGAGATTTGGGGACAACACTTGGTAGACATCCCATTTGTGCAGACTTTTGTGAGAGGATGGTTCGCACTGAGATTCGCGCGTGCCGACCACACAAACTGGGTTCTGTCCTCACATTGGCATTTTGACCATGCGCCTGTGCTCCTTAAGCGATGGACACCCTTGTTTGATCCTGAGACAGAGCAGATTGGGGTTGGACCTATTTGGATTCGTCTTCCAGGTCTTCCTCTACAATATTGGTCTGAAGAAATCTTCAAGCGCATAGGTAATGCACTCGGAACATACATGGGATATGATAAATCTTATCTTCAGACGGGCATGATGTCCTATGCTAGGATTCTCATATTCATGGACACCAGGGGTGGACTGTATGAATTCATTACAATACAGTGGAAAGACACGGCTCGACGGCAGATTATCGACTATGAGGGCATCCCATACCGCTGCCGCAGATGTCACAAAGTTGGGCATCTCTACAAGGATTGCCCACTGCTCCGGAAATCACAAAGGAATGAGAAGGAAGAGGCTCCTGAACCTACTCGGTCGATCCCACTGGAACAGCATCCGGTTCAGCCACCAGAGGATCATCAGCGCACCCACGAGGATGAGGCACCTCAGGAAGAGCCAGGGCCTGCGTGCGTGGACATCGAAGCACCCTCCTCGGCACCGCCATCATCCTCTGAGGTACCGGAGCATACATTGCCCCCCCCGGTGGACTCTGCGGTTTCGGGTATGTCATTACCTCTTTCCTCTTTATCAACTCATGCATCCTGCACATCATCAGTCTCACTCTCATTTCCATCTGTTGCATCACATTCATCACCCTCACACACACAAACATCCCTCACTTGCTCGATTCCTCCCCCACCTCCGTTGGCTCCCCCCTCACTGATCACATCATCTTTGGTTAATTCCGGGCCATCTCCTCGCTATTCCCTTCGTCCTCGGGTCAAAGACCGAGGACCTGATGTTGTTGGGCTCGACCCTATTACTTCCCCCATCTCTCACAAGACCTCTCGAGGTCGTCCATCCCGCATTACTAAAGCGAGGCACACTGCGGACGAGGAGGTCGCCCTTGGGCGACAACAAACTATTTTTGGGGCCCTTAGAGCAAAGGACGGCCCTCCTCCTCCCCCCTCATGAAGATTCTCTCATTCAACTGTAGAGGGTTTGCTAGTTCAGCCAAAAAACTAGCGCTGAGGAGGTTGTTAACCTCGGCTCACCTGGATATTATCTTCCTTCAGGAAACCCTCTGCCGGGCGGACTACCTCATTCATTCGTTAACCTCTTGGCTCCCGAACTGGACTTTCCATGCACTTGATGCATCTGGGAGATCAGGAGGCCTGGCTATAGGGGTCTGCAATAAGACAGTGGACATATGCAATTTTTGGGGAGGCAGAGGCTTCATAGGCCTCGACATCTATGATCATTCATTTGAGAGGGACTTTCGCATCATGAATGTCTATGGACCCTGCTCTGACCGGGCTTCTTACTGGAGAACCTTACTTGGATCTGAGCTTCTTCAAGCGGACAACATAATTTTAGGAGGGGACCTAAACTTCTCCCTGGGCTATTGTGAATCCTGGGGGCACATGGCACAAGTTGATACCCTCTCAGATACCATCTCCTCCCTATTAGATGATCACCACTGGGTAGACATCCCATCTGCTCGTCTACAGTACACCTGGACAAATAATAGGAGTGGAGATCAGAGTTTGGCCAGAAGACTCGATAGATATCTGATCAAAGAACAGTTATACAATGAGCTACCCAGAGCTCGTCAATGGGTGGGATCTGGTGGATTATCCGATCATAGGCCAATTTTCCTGGAGGCTGATGGACTCGCTCACAAAATTAAGAGCCCCTACAAATTCAATGCTACCTGGCTACAAGATCCTACATACATTCAGCTGGTCCATGAATACTGGCAGAACAACCCTATCCGAGAGGAGGAGGAACTCTCTGCTGGATTTGTTAGGAAGCTTTCAGAACTTAAGCAGATCACTAAAAATTGGGCTCACCAGAAGCGGATCCAGGATAACCACACTCTCAATGAGGCGGAAAGGGTCATCTCTGAGTATGAAAATTCTACAACAGGGATCTTCAACACTCCAGAGAGCAAGGAACAGTATAACAATCTTCTCGCCAAGCGCTCTCAAATATTGAAGGAAAGAGAAGATAGTTGGAGACTAAGGAGCAGGGCTATTTGGCTCACTGAGGGAGACAACAACACGAAATTTTATCACAAATTCGCAAATGGTCGTAAAGCCATCAATACTATCTGGGAATTAAAGGATGATCGTGGTCACACCATCTCTGACCAGCAGAACTTGGCCAGGCTTGCCACTGAGCACTTCAAGGGTATCTACAGGGCGCCCGGGAATGTCAACATATTGGAGATCATGAGAGTGGCAGAACTCTTTCCTAGATATGTGGATCAGGAAAATTCGGAAGAAATACAGAAGGAGGTGACCATGGACGAGCTGGAAGCCACATTGAAATGGTTCAAAAAGGATAAAAGCCCTGGCCCTGACGGTTGGACCATTGAATTCTACATCTCTTTTTTCGACATTCTGGGCCATGACTTATTGAACATAGTGGAGGACAGCAGGAGAAGAGGTAGGATTTCAGCGGCCATCAAATCCACCTTCATCGCCCTCATTCCCAAGTCAAATGACCCGATCTCCTTTGATGATTTCCGCCCCATATCACTCTGCAATTGCCTCTATAAGATCATTGCGAAGATTATTGCAAACCGCCTTAAGCCCATCCTCTCACAGCACATTTCATCTGAACAATTTGCTTTCCTGCATCATAGACAGATCCACGAAGCCATCGCCACAGCACAAGAGCTCATGCATACTCTTCAGATCAAAAAGCAGAAAGGAATGATTCTCAAAGTAGACCTCTCTAAGGCATTTGACAGAACAAACTGGCTATACCTTAGGTTGTTGCTTACGCATCTTGGTTTCCCATATGATTTCATCAAATGGACGATGAGTTGCATCACTGATGTATCCTACAGTGTCCTCCTCAATGGAGAAGCCACTCCTTTTTTCACTGCTGAGAGAGGACTCAGGCAGGGATGTCCCCTCTCACCGCTGCTTTTTCTCCTAATCATGGAAGGATTGAGTAGGATAATATTATCCACCAGAAATCGGCACCAAATAACGGGCATCAAATTAGCGGATAATTTTTTCCTTACTCACCTACTTTTCGTTGATGACATTCTCATCTTCCTGAATGGCAGCATCGGTGACTCATCATCATTACATAACTCCTTCCTTCTCTTCCAACAGGCCACTGGGATGCAGATCAACAATAATAAATCAACTATCTCATCGGTTGGGTGCTCAGTACATGAAATCACATTTGCCACACAGCGCTTTCCATTTGTCACCTTGGACTTAGCGGATGGGATAAAGTACCTTGGTTTTCGTCTGAAACCATCTGGCTATAGAATCGCAGACTGGTTATGGCTCATTTCAAAAGTGGAGAAGCGGCTACAAGTCTGGTACCACAGATACCTATCACGGGCGGGCAGACTTGTACTCATCAAAGCTGTAATCGAAGCCACCCCTGTCTACTGGATGGCCCTTGCTTGGATACCAAGGGGCATCCTGAACAGGCTACAGAGTATATGCTGTAGATTCCTATGGAAAGGTCACCAGACGGGGCGTTTATTTGCATGGGTGAAATGGGAATCTATTACTAAGCCTAAAAGATGGGGTGGTTGGGGCTTAAAGAGACTAGCCATTTTCTCAAGGGCATTGGCGGCCAAGCTCGGTTGGAGCTTACTCACTGCAGACAGTCTCTGGACTCGGGTAGCATATACAAAATATATCAAGCCGCTATCAATCCTAGATTGGATCTGTACGCGACACGGAAACAATCATCAAGTCTCCAACATCTGGAAAGCTGTCATCGACACTATCCCCCTGCTGCGTGATGGGATCACATGGAGAATTAAAGAAGGAAATGCTGTACGTGTTGGGGTGGACCCATGGGTTGGATGTGGGAACACTCACAGACTACCAGCAGAACTCATCCATCACCTCCACGATAGAGGCATCACACATATCAAGCATATTGGTGATCAAGCTAATTCCTCTTTTCTACATCAGGCTTGGTTATCAGCCAGAGCCCTTGACCTGCCCAATCAATGGATAAATGACTGGAAGGATTTTACTACTGCCCTCACACAAGCACAGATCAGACTTACAGAGGGACCAGATGAGATCATCTGGGCACACGCTAAGCATGGGGCATACACTCCTAAGCTGGGTTATCTCAGACTCATGGAGTCTTACAAGCCACCTGATGTTCAACCTACCTGGAAGGCGATTTGGAAACTTAAAGCGGCGCCCAGAACGAGACTTTTGATGTGGAATATAATTTTTGATAAAATCCCTACAGGCTCTAATCTCATGAAGCGGTCCTTCCATGGACCCTTCCGCTGTCACCTCTGTCTCAACGCTGAAGAAAGCACAGAGCATCTGTTCCTAACTTGCAGCTCGACCAAATCCTTTTGGCAATCATTATCATCTCATATCCCGCTTCTGAAAGATTGGCACGGGAGCAACCTAAAGGAGGCATGGTCAAACTGGTGCATTGAGCATTCAAGTAAGGCCAAAAATCTGCCTCTGCTGGCTTGTTGGGCTATATGGATAGCCCGTAACCAATCTATCTTCAATCTTAAAGCGCCCCACTGGCCTTCGGTCATTCTCCACACGGTGGCTGATTTTAACATGATACCTGAGGAAGACCAATCCTCCCCACCGAGAACTCTTAGACCTGTTCCCATAGATACATCAAAGCCGTGGGCTTTTTTCGACGGTTCAGCCCAAGATGATGGCTGCGGGGGGGGAGCCATACTACACCTCGATAACAGGCATTGTTACAAAATCCAAATTAATCTGGGGAGAGGCACAAACAACTTTGCAGAGCTTAGCACAGCCAAGCACATTATTCACTTTGCTATACATAAACAATGCAGACACTTACAGATATTTGGTGACTCCAAAATAGTGTGCAATTGGCTTAATAATGCATCTATTTGTCATGCTTTTTCTTTGAGGCATATTCTAGATGAAGCTAAGCGATTGATCACCTCATTTGAATCCTTTGTCTGTCAACATATCTACAGGGAACAAAACACCACTGCAGATCAGCTCTCCAAAGAGGCAGCGCACAGAATAGGTGAAGATTGGTGGATACAAGAGGAAGTTGACGGCACCTTTTATCAGTATTATCACCGCCCCTTTGATGAACATATGGAATAATGGCTATAATAGCCATTGTCACTTGCAGTTTTTTTGCTTATTACAGAATGTAGATACAGCAGAACAGTACATATTTTGTTTTTATTACAGCAGCATATAATGCTCTCTGCGAAGAGCTAGCCTCATTTTTGAACACAGTTTTGACTTATTTGGTATGCTCCCTGCGTGGAGATATTTTGTTTATAGACAGTTATAATTTGAACTCGACAGGCAAAAGCCTGCATATGGATATGCTTCGGCATCTGCAAAATGTAATTTTCTTAACTTTAATGAAAATTACGACTTTTTCCCAGGGGAAAAAAAGAAAGAGTATCGGGTGAAAGTGTATCAGTTAAAAGGGAAAAGTAAAATGAATAGTTAGCGTGAAGACCAATAGCAAGGCAAAGAATAAATAGAAAAATATCAAAGCATAAAGAAAACACAACCAAATAAACAAGGACAACATACAACAGTTGAACATCTGTCTCTATCTTCTTGCATGAAGATATTTCGTTTTCCTAGATTAATTCCCAAGATAGTTTGGGATATGTTTTAAACTATTTTTCTATAAATACTTCATAAATCTAAGTATTGAGTGTGGATTGCTAGACATTTCTATAGTTGTATTGATCTGAAACCTAAGTGTTATCGTACCAATATTTCAATTCAGCAGACTAGACTAAGTAATAAAGATATTGCATTACAGGTTTCATGTGTTGAGCTATTTCAGTGAAGTATTTTCTTTTGTCAAATTGTCATTTTCTTATGTCTTTCAAATTGAATGAATTAACTGGAATTATATTATAGAATTTTTTTAAATACACTCTGTCTTGAACAGTTAATCATTTTAATGTTTTCTTCTGATATCCAGATATGAGAATTCTTAATTTCTCTCCCATCCCGGTTGACCTCTTTCACTTCCTTCATAATCCGGTCTAAGGAACCCTTAATTGCTCCTTGGATCCGATTGAAATCAACTTCACCATCCAGCCTTAAGATATGAAATTACTCAGCTACCTTGCCCTGTAGACACTATTTTTAGAACTTGATCTAGTCCTATTTTCTTGACACTTGACCCCATAGCCCAATGGTAAAATACATCCCTCTATCCATCTAAGTCATTAATTCCACCACCAAATCTAAATCAAAACCCAAGTACAATCATAACTAGCCTAAAATCAAATAACTAAAAAAAAGTTAAATCATAAAGAGAGAGCCCTCTGTGAGCATTAGGAAGGCTAGATCCTAATCTCCATATTAGGTTTATGGTTACCTCAATCATTTCTTTCATAACAACTCTAGAGAAATTTTGGAGTGATAACACTTGGTTCACTTGTTAATTGCTCCTGTTTATGCTAGTTGAGACCATCCACCTTATATGTTGCAGTTCATTACAATGACATCCTATATGTTGGCACCCGAGTTGCGTGTAGTATCATTTATTCCACCATTTGACTTCGTACTTTTTGGATCATCTTTATGACTTCAGTGATCAACTTTCTACTTCAGCATCATTGATTAATTCTTTATATGTGATATTGACATGTACTTCTACAGATATGATCGGATGATCTACTATGTATTTTCAGTGTTTTTATACTTTTAAACATATTGGATCTGATTTTGTACTTGACATAAGGACATGCTTTATTATCTCTAAGCATGGGTATGCCCGCCTCAGACAGCAAGTATCTTTCTGATCTCTTTCACTGGTTTGGCAGGCTGATTTCTGGTGAACTCCCCTCACGTCTCAGCAAGATTCCTTATATACACTTAATAAATTTCAGCCATCATGTACCCCTTCTCACCTCATATATTAAAGGGAATTTGTGATAGCACCATTTACCTCTCTTGGTAGATTTGATGCTCTAATTATGGCCTAGGGCAACCCTTCCTTTCTAGACTTGGTCCAAATTCTAAAAAACAATGTTTTACTTCCCATATGCTATTTTTCCCTGTATAAAAAGTGTGTACACGTGGGTTAGTCTATACCCAAACCCGCGTATATGTGTTAAAACACTAAAAAATAAATAATCTCCTTAAATTCGGGTGGAGTTTATGGGTTTTACCCATTACTCACCTATTGTAGCTCGTGGCCCAACTGTTTCCCAACTGAAAAAACTAATTTGGAGAAGTATAAATAAACCTCCATGGGAAGGCCTAAGGGGAGGAGAGATGAGATATTGATATTATAGTTGATTACATCCCTGATCAAATCTGAAGAAATCCTTGTGCCTCCTCCACTCCCAAGTTATATGAAACCTTTGTTTCCTTCTTTGAGATGTCATTCATCCCTTTCATGACATCCTTATGTATATCGATGGAGGAAGATTGTTGAGGCCTGGGTAGGACTAATCTAGAGGAAAATTCTCCTTGGAGTTGGGGAAGACTTGGGTTCTAAAGGCATTGGAAGGAGCAGAGGGTTTGGACCATGCAGGATCGACCTCGAACGTAGGACCTCCGGGTAATACCACTTCTTCCTACTTATGCAGTTTAAGCATTTAGACTATTTTTTTGCGTGTTTATTTATGTTGTATGCCATCCACTCCGTTGGGGTTTTCAACCCAAGACCCTAGGGTGTTTCCACCTGCAACAGATATGGTCTATATGATTTTCTCCAATAATTTTCTGCAACATTCCCAAACCTATGACAGTTGTAACATTCTACATTATACATGAAACGAACAAAAGGACTTTGATTCCTTTGAAACTTTACATAACCATCACAATTATGTCTAGGAGAAAAGGATATTTTGAATGTAGGTGATCCTTGATATTTTCTTCTCTGTTGCTAGTTCTGTTGCTTGACCAGCTGCAAGTTTTTCTTGCTTTTCTACAGCTAGTTCTTTTGATTACTTACTAGTTGTTGAATTTGCTTCTTATTTCCTTGGATCTCCCTTTTGTTGCTGGTATTATTTGCTACAGGTTTCTTGGGTTCTTCTTTAGTATTCTTACCTACATGCAAACTATATTCACCCTTTTTGAAATCCAAGACTAGTTTTACGCATTGGTGATCTTTGGATCTCAAGCAAATTATCCAAGGCTATGGTGCTCTTCTCCATATTTCTATGCTTTCTCAAGGAAACAACTTCAACTTTAATTTTTCAACTTATTCTACCTTCACTTGATATTGTTTCCTTATACATTCCTTAAATTTTTATGCTTCTTCCAATTTAACTCTTAAGCTCATTATTTCTTCTTTGAGCTTGGCCTCCTTATCATCACAAATCTATAATAGATTTTCTTGTTCCTTGCATGCAGTTGTTAGTCTTGAAATATCAGCTCTAAAACTTTTAACAACATTCTCATCTTCATCAAAATCTGAATCCTCAAAATTATAATTCAAAAGAAAATCATTATTAGTTATACCTTTGGATTCAGTTTGTTGCAATACCTTTGGTTCTTGATCTTCTAATTTCTGCACATTATTTGTTGAACCATTTGCACTAGGAAGATGAGATTTTTGTGGTTGAGCTTCCTTATTTTGAAGGCCATTTCTTTTTTGAAATTGTTTCTTCTTGCTCTTGCCCATTCTTAAAAGAGAAAAAATCAATTTCTGCCAACAAACCCCAGATCTACTCTCTAGTGATCAAGTTGCAACCAAGAGCCTCGCTTTGATACCAATTGTTGGAAACCTTTGAGCATCACTGGGGGTTTGAATCAATAGTGTTATCTATATACTATTTTTTTCCTTTTATTACTTTACTGAATCACACACTTATTATTGTAGCAACTCACAATATATTAGCAGCATATGAGTAAACAATAAACATGTAAACATATAAGCAGCATATACTAAAGAAAATCATCAAAGCACGTCCACACAAATCATCACACAAGAGACAAGAGATTTCTGGTGGAAACCCTTCTGGGAGAAAAAACACCCTTATTGTTGCTACTCTACTATGAATTTCTATTATGTCCAGCAATTGATCTTTTACATAACTGGCTGACTACCATCAGCATGGATACTTGACCTCATATATAAATTTCCAACACCGATCGGCTAGGAGACGTGATACTTCTAATCATCTTAGAAGACTTTGTTCTCTACAGATCTCTACGAACTACCATCCACTGAAGGCCACCACAATCAGTTGACCCTCACCCAACTACCATTAGACTATCCAACCACCATTCGATTGAGAAACTTCCTCCTTTCGCTGAAACTTTGCCATCACTTATCCTCTCTCATTATGTCATTTCTCCTCTTCACTATGTGGATATCCTTTCACATATTTTCAAACTGGATCCCAAGACACTATGCTAAACCAGAAATTAGCTCTGCATACATTCTCTTAGTAGCAAGATCTTATCATCAAATAAAATAAAAACAAATGGACAAAATATGTTCTCTCCAATAGTTAGTATGTGGCCACATAAATTTGAATACAAAAAACCCTCACAATAATATAATGCTTCATAATACAAATAACATCATAAGACACATGGATATGTGCTACATGCATCAACAACTCCTACAAGAATAAGTGTGAGAATCACCAACATAAACTCCACCAGCAACATACACAAATCATCAAACCAAATTCTACACCAACAACTACAAATCTGATCTACTCTGAACATATGCTTCATATTTGGACATTATTTAGTCATAAACACTCATGGACTGAAGCATCTAGGCTCTACATAAGATCTAAAGCATCAACACTCAATGCAACCTTCTCTTCACACATACACTCAACCTCTAACATCATCAACAACCACAAAGCTCATAATGCATGAATATAAAACATGTAGGGTGAAATTGAGCTTGGGGTTGGGTTCAAAGGTGCACAAATTGGAGCAAATCAATCCACTAACACCACAACTTGTTCACTAAATGCATTCACATCATGAGAGGACTTTTTCAAACTATTTCCGACCTTTTTCACTAATTCTAGAAGCCTATGGGAATTTCCAATCTAATTTTCTTTTGAACAACATGAGGAATGCAGAGCTAAACTAAAACGATTCCATGGATGCTCCCATAACAGATTTTGCATGCGTCTAGGGCCTTTGATGCTCCCTTGAGCTAGTCATGTATGTGTCTATATACTTCTAGATGCTCCCACAGGCTTCTATGCATACGTCTGGGTAGAGAACCTTTCATTTCTCTCAATCTAGACCGAATTTTGAAAAACTGCTCATTAAGAAGCTAATTTGGTATGTTCTACACAAAACCCATGTCTCATAATTTTTATATTCATCTTCATTTTCCTAGAAAATCCAATCCAAAACTTCCACTTATATCCAAGCACCATACTGAACAACTGGGCCTAAAACTAAAGTAAAACATTTTTTCTTCAGTCCAAAACCTCTACCATCTAATGGATCACCTTCCCATGCATCTGTACTAGCCTCCAAACCTCTGACATAGCCTCTGACACCTATGCAAGTGGATCAAACAAGCCTCCCAAGTGTCACTACCAAGTTGACCTAGAAGGGTCAACAAACAAGGTTGGCAAGTATGCCAACAAGTCCTCCACTCTCCATCAGACTTCACCACAAGCTGCAACACCTCTGTCAGACCTACAACATGTTTGTAGCACCATCATCAAGCCATCACATCACTACAACAAGTCTCCTCATAGGCATAGACATGAAGACCTAATGAAGACCTAGTTGACAACTCAACTAGTGTGCCATGAACCATCTCTATCATATGTAGATCTGATCATCACATGTAGAAGCCTCCTCTACCTGTAGCAGCATCAAAAAACCATCATGACATGTCCATCAATGCACATTCCAACTCCTCCAAGACCAACATGCTACCACAAGCTCCATCAATGCCATCACATGAGTGTGCCATCAAGAAGACCAACATCAATGTCAATACATACTGACACACACCATGGTCAATCAATCTACATCATCATGAGGTTGACATAAGTGCATGACCTCAAGAGTTGACATCAATGCCAAAACATCCATCTCATTGTCAATATCAAGGCCAACCATCACACATACCAAGCAACACCATGACCATGACCTTGTTGACATCAATGCCAACACAAAAATGCTAATAGAATAGCCCGAGCACATGAGTATTGATGTTGAAAGTATGGAGAAATAAATTGCTACAAGGGAAAGAGAAAAAAAAATATTTAATAAAGAATTCAGTGCTACACGAGGAAAGGATGTTAGAAGCATCAAAAGAGACTACAAAGTCTCATATGTTTAAAATTGAGAATTGGTTTGTGTTTGCAAGTAATAAGAATGTATAGGAAACAGTGAAATGGCTTGGAGATACTTTAAGTAATGAATAAACCTTAGAAGGAACCATACAAGGTTGCAATGAACAGGACATGGGAAATGTTTCAAGAGAGTTAAGGTTTTTAGAAGAATGTTTAGACAATCCAAGGAAAATGAATTGTAGCAATTCAAATGAGGACGAGATAGATGTTTCCATGTAACAATTAGATAGTAGTGATGTCAAGTTCTAGCAGAAAATGCAAAGTGTGGTGAAATTAGTTCTAGGAAACTTGTATCCTAATATAACAATGGAGAAAAAAAAAAACCCAAGGAACCAGTAATTTTTGCCAGACAGGGGACAGGTTGGATATTGAAATAGAGGAATTGAGAATCTGATATGGAAAGAACCTCAAAAAAATAGGTATGCAAGGTAGAGAAGAATGAAGGACAACATATTTCAGATGGTAAAGCGAGTTTACATCAACAAGGAAAAAGGAGAACTACAACATAAAGTTTGGAAACTAGGAAGAACAAGGAAGGTAAAAACATAAACAACAAAGTAGTATCATAGAAAAGAAGAAGATCGATTGCAAAACAAAGTTTGGGATCTAGGAGGATATTTTTATTAGTCCATGAAGACACGTGGTTAGGAGACCATGAATCTTTCTCTCCTTAGGAGTCTAATGTAGAAGCATCCCACTTCCAAGTCAGAATTTATTTTGACTAAAATAGGGAATCTGTTATTTTCAAGGGAGTTGGTTCCCTAAATGTATGGAATTGTTTAATTTGATGTATTTTCCTAAGTCTCTTGAATAATCATACTTAAATTATTTAAAATGAGGATTGATGTAATTAGATCTTCTCTTTAGGAGTGATCTCAAGAGTTTTTGGGAAAGTTAGAGATAAATAGGGGTTAGTCAGATCCCTTTAGAATTCAGTGGATCTAGGAAAGTGTTCTAGCTACTATAACACCACCCAAAAATTTTGGCCATATCCAAAATTTTGGGTATCCCACTGCTCGCCCTAGGCTACTGGGGTTTCGATAAGGCCTCAAACTAGTTACTCTCCCCACAAACTTTCCTATCAAATCCTATTGATTCACCTAGTCAAGCTTCATACATTGCATCCACACATCATGTTTGATCTCAGATATAGATCTTAGGATCGCATTAGGGTTTTGAAGGTCCATGGCTTCATTGATGCATTAAGAGTCTCCCATGATTTCGAAACTCATCTTCATGTGATATGCATCTCAATCAGTAGATGCCCTATATTTGGACAAGCATGCATTCAATTTGTCTTTCTTTATTATTGATAATATTAGGGTTGAGGAGTAACCCTGGATTGTCAAAAGAGTGACCCCCTCCCTATTGTGACCTAATTCGCATGCCTCTATGGGTTGCATTATCATTGGAATCATGTGGCATCATGGTGAGAATCATTGTAGAAAATTTTCCCCAGGTTCTTGGTGGATCCTTCACCTCAGCATGTGCATTAGGGTTTGCAAGAATTATGCATTCCCCTTTGCATCCTGGTAACCCTAAAGGTATGAGATTGTGGGCCCAACCATGTTTTAAATTAATCCTCACTATCTAGGATGCTTATCATCTTCACCCTTATCATCTCATCTTGAATCACGACTACATCAGTAGCATTAGGGTTTATGGGAATACCTTTTGTCGATGACCTCGCCTCATTAGGGTTTATGTATTAATTATCCTCATCATGTGCGCCTGAAACCCTGGATGATTGAATAAAGCCACACCTTGTTTATTGTTATATTATCCTCTAGATGCATCACCACAAACATGTTATGGCACTCACATCACACCATAACATCATCTTGGAATTGTTAGGTCATATTTCTATGACTGCACCAGGGTTGGAAGGGGTGCGTTGTTTTAGCGATGCATTGCAAGTCTTAGGTGGCCTCCAGCTTTATTCCTCTACCATGTGCATCATAACGGAACAAATACATCTTGCATTGTCACTAGGGAAGCTCTCAATCGTGCTAGGGTTTATGAAGCTACCACCCCTTTCATGCATCTTTAGAACCCTATGTTGTCATCATCAAGGATCCAACCTTGCTTTGGGATAACCCTCACTCTCCAGAATGTGTCTTCACTTCGAGGCACTCACATTATAATTGCCTCATCACCCTAGGAAGCACATGATGTCGAAGTTCCTTACAATAAGTAGGCCCATTAAAGTGCCCAAATGTTGAGTTGGTTTCAAATTCAATCATCTCTTACTCTACACATAGAATTGATTTATAATTATATTATCACCTCCAATTGTCTTAAATGGATTGCTTTTAGTGTTTTAATTATTTATTCCATTTTCTTTGCAGGAATTTAAATGGATTTGCTTTGGGAACATATCAAATGAGGCCTTTTGAGGAAAAACATAGCACATGACAATGCATATTCTTGGTACATGACATGGTGGGTATTGATTTTAAAATGAACATGATTCATGTTTTTGTGTTCTAAAGGGAACCATTGCCAGGAATAAGTCAGGGCCACGTGGCCACCATAAAACCAACACATGCTCCAAAGTGAAGCATGAAATGTAAATGGTAAAGGGCGCTGGTGAGTGATGGTTGTGACAAGAGAACAAGTAGTGCTTGCCTTTTGGGTTTATTTAAAGGCGAAAGACACTTTCAAAATTAATCTTTGAAAAAGATCTTCAAAGGGCACTCAAAGCCCTGATGAACATTCGTTATAATGGTGGTATATATATTTATAACCCAAAACAATACCAAAGAATTCTACCTTGTTCTTTCTATGATAATTGCATTATGGAGATCTACTTCTCACAAAAATCACATTATCCTTGACATCGGGAAATTGTAATATTGACCATAGAATGTTCATACTCCAAGTCTCTTTTGAAGTGAATAGACAAACACCATAAGGTGGAACACACATCGTAGGTTAGAAAAACATAGATGACGTGAAAACCCAACACAATAGCTGTGCATAAATCATGTTGATGATTGTTTTGGAAAAGGAATTACCTTGGGAGGGTGTGCATCTAAATATTTGTAACCAAGGTGACCGCTTACCACATAGGTAAAGGGAGTGTTATTCCTCTTCCATGAGCAGATGTTCACCATGACAATAATAAATCATGTTACACGTGAATTTGGGCATGTGATATGAACGGTTCACCGTTATTAGTCGCAGGTGGTCACGGTGGTATAATTTGGGTGTTTGATAGTGCAATACAAGCTTCATTGGCCATGGAGTTTTTGTGTAGGACCCAAGCACTAAAACCTTCCCTTATTTTTTCTACTAACAATAGTCAATCTGGATGACTCTGGAGTTTACAAACTGGAATACACACATTGATATTTGCTGGAGCTCAGGGAGATCACAATGATGTCTGTGTGTAAATATTGATCGCATATCTAAGAGTCGTCCATCCCTGCAGCATAGAAATACGACTGAGCACCCATTTTACCTCTCCCAAAAAGTAACATCATCACCCAGGTCGCAAAGGTCAATATCGTGAACCTCATGTTAGTTTCAAGGGAATGCGACCTCTCCGATTTGCGAATGTGCGACCTACAAGATTCCGCACTTCCACCTAGGTCACTTGGTCACATCTAAAGCAAGCTTCTAGGAATGTGACCTATCTACGTTGTGACTACTTGACCTCAAGGAAGTTACGTTTCCACCAGGTCACTTGGTCGCACCTATAGCAAGCCTCTAAAGTTGTGACCTCTACGAAATGTGACCATGTTACCTTTTCCAGTCGTAGTTCCTCTCTGTGGCACCCCAAGTCACAACCTCCCTCACTGATCACATGATCACATTCATTTTCCTCATATATGCATCCAGGGAGTGCGACCTATTCAAAGATGTGACCATGCGATCCCCATAGGTCACAATCCCTCCCAAGTCGTAGGATCACATCATGAGGCCTCAAAGAAGTAGCCAAAGTGCGTGACCTCTTCTAAATGGTGACACTGTGAACTTGTGTGCTTATTTTTTTTCTACCAACTAGCGAGCTCACGTTTAGAAATTGAATCTAGACTATGTTCAGTTTGATGTAGCTGCAGAGAAAAATATTTTGAAGTTTCAACTATGAAGACCCATTCCAAAAGTTCGCAGAGAAAAGGCGAAGCATAATCAAGAGAAAAGTGAATATATTATGCAGTGGCCTTTATATTTCTTGACATGATAGATGTGAAAGTTGTGACCATCATTTGAAATTCTTATAGAATCATTAAAGCATTACCTAACTATAATAAGTTCTATGTTTTACCTTTTATCACGCAATCGACAAAACGGGTTTCATACATGAGTAATGGTCACCAAACTAAAAAGAATGTGTAAGAAGAAGAAGCCTAAAGTGTATATGGAGTATGGAGAGCTCAAAGCATAGTTTCTCTAAAATAACTATGCAATGTGATGATGGTAATGTGATGGTGATCACATTCTTAAAACACAAGGAATTTGTAGCATAATGTACAACGCATCTGTGTGAACCTTTGTGCTTCATGAAGCCCACATCCATTTTCCTTATTGGAAATTAGTGTGTTTGGGAAAGGGAAGAGCCAAACAATGTGTAGGCCAATCCATTAATTAGTAAGAAGACATAAAACATGTGCAGTTTTGACACCAAGGTCCAATTAAGAGAATACAGTTTTGATTGGAAGTGCTCTAGCGATCTTAGTAAACTCGAGTGTGATCTCCATCAGTAGAAAATGGTGCAGTTGGGAGAATTCAAGCATTAAAAATTTGGCACCAATATTTTTTATCAACTCATGACAGAACATTTGTTATAATGGTGGTATATATATTTATAACCCAAAAGAATACCAAAGAAAGTCACCTTGTTCTTTTTATGGTAGTCACATTATAGTGAGCTACTTCTCACAACAATCAAGTTATCCTAGACATCAGGAACTTGTAAGACTGACCCATAAAATGCTCATACTCCATGGACACTTTAAGGTGGCACACACGTCGCCGGTCCGAAAAACACAGGTGACGTTGTGAAAACTTAACACAATCGCTATGCAGAAATCATGATGATGATCGTTTTAGCAAAGGCATTACCTTGAGAGGGGGTGTATCTAAATATTTGTAACCAAGGTGACCGCTTACCACATAGGTAAAGGGAGTGTTATTCCTGTTACGAGGGAATATTTTTGCCATGATGACAATAAAAGGGAGAAGCCAACATGTACAGATAGATAAAGGGGCACAACATGTATAGAAAGATGAAACTACGCCCGTACAGGTAGTCAAATCATTCGAACAACTGGCACCAAGCAGATAGGGTGAGAAATTGCGTGAGCAGGACTTTGCTCAAGAGATTGAACAAGCACTTGAGCAGATGGATAAAGATATGGAGCAGCAGGAGTTAGAGTAAGATATCGACCTCGTGCCTTACCACCAAGAAGTCGACCCACCAGCTTCAATGAATCCAGAAGTAGAGCAAGTCCCAAGTGACCAAGGAGACACTGAGATCCTTGGAGATAATCTAGAAGGAGAGATGTACAACATATCATTTGACGAGTCGCAACATAGAGTTATGCAATCTTGTAGAGTGTATGCTCTGGATGACAACACATCTCCTGCACAACTTGAGGAATGAGTGACCATGTCCGATGTGCGAAAACATCCAGCAGTCTTGGCCGATGTTACCAGAGCATATGCCGAAGCCACTAGCTCGAGTGTTCGCTTCCTGATAGCATAAAATGAGCGAATAGCTAAGGAGTTACAGACGGACAATTAGGGAGAAGAACTGGTTACAGCATCTGTCCGAGCAGAGTTGAAGAAGGCAACACTAGATGAAGTATTGTCCCTTGAGTTAGTCATGTGGGCGTTGTATTCCAAGTTTGGCACCGTGCATAAAGAATTTGTCCATCTCAACGGTTGGCATCATCGATGTGATAGGAGAGCACATATCTTGTCAAATTGCATACTATTATTGAATACATGCAAACATGGACAATGAGATATAAGGGAGCCCCCTTACACATGCCCAAGATGATGAAGCCTAGAGTGGTCGAGCTGAAGGCACACATCCGGAGTCAAATCTAGAACTATGAAGACCTCCCACAACTCATCATTATTCTACAAGCTTCCCATGCACGAGTATTTAGGAGTATGGATGTTGTTGTGTGTGCACACACAATCCCATCTATTGGGACACTCACCTGGACAAAGACAAAGGCACAAGTCTGACTGGAGCTTGACTCATACTTTGATGAGTTGATGCACATATCCAGCAGCACAGACTTGGTGATCAGTGCAGACACCATGCATCAGTATGTCAATGGTCCAACTGCACTCAAGACAATGATGTGCATGCTATCAAACGAGTTGGACAGAGGAGCCCGAGAAGTGTACCCAGATGCAATGGAGGCAAGAGTTCGTTTCCAAGTAGATGTCACCACAGGGTACACAAACACCATAGCGTACTACAAATATTGGAAGCAGTTCGCCATTTTCAACCATCGTGAGGATGTCGAAGAGTTGGTCTTCCCACAGTTGTCTGAGTCATAGTGATTTCTTGCATGGCTTGTTCAAGCCTATTTTATCTCACATGGGTACATGTGTATATTGTATTTAATGTCTTGTCAAGTGAAAGTTCAAGTGTCGATAGTTGGATGTAACATTCATAGAGTAGATGGAGATTCATGAGGATAGGTGAACAGTCACAAAGGGAAATGTCAAGGGCCACCCCACCCTTTGCTATATATAGTCCCTCATAACTCAATGTAGAGGCTTTTGGTTAGTCAAGCTTCTGATAGGAGTATCTTAGAGAAAGCTTGGAGAGTATTGTAACGAGCCTTGGCTTCTCCACTATGAAGAGCTAGTATATCTCTTTGGAGGAGCAGGTGGCAGTGACTATAACGTTCCACTGTCGGAACTAGTGGTTGGTCATGGTTGTATTGTATGACTGGAACTTTCACTTCTTAATATAACAAAGCCAACATGTTTCATGCATATGTTGTATTGTATTTCAACTATCTTGTTTACTCTAAATGGTATATGTATATGTTTTCTTACGCATGCATGTGTAGCTATTTTCTATATATGTTTGTATAAATCTTACTGAAATGTGTTGTTTGTTAACCATCACTTTGGATTGCTAGCTCACTTTCCTTCCAGTTTGTGATGCATATTTGCTCGTGTGTTCCCTTTTTAACCTCGTGCTTCCATAGGTTTCCAAGGGGTGTGTTAGCACTCCTCCAGATCTCCAAGGTTGAGGAAGAGTCTAGCTGAGGTAACCACAAACCAATCTTTTAGCTTGGTAGCTATCCCTACCAAGCCAGAGAGGGATCTCTCCAAGGGATCACAACCAAGAGGGTTGGATAGATTAGGGTTTTAGGCTAGATGTAAAGTGCAGAGGGTTGTTTGATTTGATTTTGGTTGGGTTGTTGGAAGAGGATTAGGTCAAAAAGACTAGGTCAGGGAAAATGAGGGTATGATTGCAGACATCTGATGGAGCAAGGTAGGTAGGCACTCAAACACTTTAAGGTTATGAAGTGAGATGGATAAGATTGGTGAGGTGCTAGAAAGAGCAAGACAAGCATGTATTCTTTCTAAACTGAAGAAACTGGACAAACTATGTAGATTTCCCCAAAATAGAGCATATAAAATGTATTCTTCTTATCAACTTGAAAATCAACATATCATAGAAGTGAAATGCAATATGGGAGTACAAAACATTCAAACATATGCAACATAAGAAGAAACTAAGTCAAAATTCCATACCACAGGTATTCCACCAAAATAGCTGCAACTCATTCATTAAATTCTGCCAAATACTGATTACACTAGTGTCTCTGATCAATAGCCAAACATCCAACTGATTCCAACCCTTTCTTACTTCAAATGATGAAGTATTTATACAAATTCTAAACTAAAATATCTTGATAAAAATCTCAAGATATTCTTACAAATATCCTAAATTATTTTTCATAAATAGAAATGAAATGTAGGAAATTAAAAACTAATGTATCTACTTGGAACTATCATTATAGATTTTTGTTGACAAGGAAGAGAAATTCGAATTTTATTGCAACTCTTAGTTGATGAGGTGGCTAACTGTCTTTGAAAATTTTCCTCTCGAAATCCTACAAAATAGGGTCTAGTAATCCCTTTGTATATCTCAATCCGGGATAGATCTATAAAATGTGAGAGAGGTTATTGTAGATACATATATTATTGAGATAAACTTCTCTCAGTTTCCCAAAATTCAGCGCCAGCTATTCCCAATAGTCTCTGCAAAAAGGTGGTTGAAACAGGACTTTGCACAGTTCGAAACATAGGTTGTAAAATTGTACATGTATCTCTCAGTTTATAATATTTGTGTAAAATTTGAAGTAGTTTATTGTACCTGTGAATCATAGGAACACAAACCTCCTCTAGTTTCTCAATGTTCATCTCTTATTGGCCACAATATGTTTTGAAAAAGTATGACTAAACAGGAAAATTTGGGAAAATATGTCTGCAAAGCTTCATCTGTATATCCCAAACCATAATAGCTGTTAGAAAACTGAGAGACATTTTTGTACGTGAGGATGTTGGAAGAAAAAACCTCTTTTAGTTTCTGAAAATTTGTCCTCATTGATTTGGAAACCATGTTTGAAATCAATATGGCTTATAGGAAAAAGCATAGTTTCAACTAATCATGAGATAGATGAATGATGTGGATGCGGGAGGTGACATGGCAGTTGGGGAATGGAGGGTAACATAACCAGGAGTGCATGGGAAAAGGTCAAGGAAGGTATATGGATTGTAGGTGAGTGAGGTCTTTTCACTAGGGCTAACACCAATGAGTAAAGTTTTACATGATGACCTAGGTGGAATTATAAAAATTTCAACATCAGACACTAATATGATATAAAAGAGGAGTTTTCACCACTAATGGCAGCATGCAAATACTGACTCTAATAGGGTGCACTCATCTCACCCTCTGTGTGTTTAAACTGCTAATGAAACTTCCTTGACTTGTTGCATATGTCACACCCTTGCTACCAATAGGGACATCTTACTTGCCTTTGTGCCAAACTGGGGTCAAGGCGATACCATAGGACCCACTGCTGGGAATCCTACACCAAATGATATGAGGTCTAGTTGGGACTTCTTATCGAGGAGATCCCTTGACATGTTGGCGGTTCCAGCACCGTCAACATTTCTGGTGCTAAAAGGAGGGCCAAATGAAAATCTGTGTCCTCTCATCCTCTTTTGAAAATTTGCACATCTATCATGGATTATGTCACACTCACCCCTCCACGATGTGTTTCACATGTCGAATCTCTCAACATCATGATAGAGTTTTTTGATCTCTTGTCTGAATTCACATATGATGGTGAAGGTGAAGTGGCCTGGCCTGTGTTCTTACAAGACTTCTTTTCCATGCTTGACAAGAAAGATGGATGTTTTGATGAAGAGGCCAGTCTGTGGCTTGCATACACACTTCGTGAATCCCCACAATGGTGGTGTTATAGTCTCCTGGCTGACAGCGTGGAATCACTTGAGCAGTTATGTGATCTCATTGAATCTACTTTCCATGATTTTGATCCAGAACTTCTTGACTAAAAATTGTTACCATAATGAAAGGCTAGGCATGAATCGCCTATGGATTTTTGGAAGTGCTTCCGTGATTTGTAGTTTGAAGCTACGAATATCCAGATGAAATTTCCATATATTTGGGATAGATTCAAATATTTTCTTAACAAATCAGTCCATCCCAAGAAGAATTTTGAGCCCAAGCCCCTCTCAACATACTTTAGTGATGGAGCTACGCAATAACATATGGATATGGTCGTTGTCACAAGTAACAATCCATCGTCCCCTCATCAAATAGCTCCACCACTACAGAGTGATGTGGGAGAATAGGCACACACATCTATTCAACTATCACATCCTCCCAAGATCACCTCTCTTAATTTTCGTGCAGATTTGGTTGTGAGTCCTTTGATTCATCACATGCATTTCGTACCTCAACCTCTGTTTTCGTACATGGATGATCCTCCAGATGATATTGTCTTGTGTTCTTCCATTCCAAACTCTACACTTATTGTGAATGAGGATCAAGCCATCGACGGAGTTGGTGTTGCACAACCAACATGCATTGTCATTCATGAAGAGTATGATTGGGAGCTTGAGCATCAACACCCAACGAAGGATGAATCCCTTTTGTCCGAGCCTCCTCTGTTCATTCCTGATATCTTTGGTGAACCTGCCATCCATGATTTCACATGTGTATCTCCATTTATGGATGCACTAATTGTTGATCATTTGTAGAACACACCGAATGTCAGTCCATCATCTGACAATGAAGAGGACAAACTATTCATTGAAAATACACTTGATTTTTCATCTTCTTTTTCCAGAAACATAGTGGGTGAATTTGTCTTCTTCTCATCTACCCCTATTTTTTATTCATCAAATCATGAGGATGCTGATGAAATCTTTGATTTTGTTGATGATAGCTGTTTTGATCCATTTACTCTCATATTTAATCACAATGATGATTCTATCGCAGTTGATTTTTTGAAGCCACCTATTTTTGATGATATATCTGTCGATGAAGTCGAAACCCCACAGATTGTTGAGGAACTTCAGCCTGAGCTGATGGTTATGTCAGGTCGTCGCCGTCCCGACGTTGGTTTCACTTCTGATCAGGAAATTGTTGAAACAACCAAGGCTCCTCATCACTTATATGTATGCATTGAAGCTCAATCTCACACATAGATCATACTTCCCCCACTCGAACTACACGATCCCATCGCTCATGCATTGGAGGAATCTTACATTGCAAGCACATGTGTAGGACACAAGTTGTCTGTGTTTCTTTCATTTTCTTGCATGTCATAGTCAAGAGTATGCATATTCTTAACAACTACACATAGTTTCGCACAACACCATGACAAGTCCATGGATTGCATGCCATGCACTTGCACTCACTTATGTTTTGTGGACACATTTAAACTTGGAGTGTGTTTGTCTTCATTGTTATATCTTTCATGTTTGTTGGTTCACACAGCTGTGTTGTTCACGAACCATGCCTTCACCAACATGGGTCGACCAATGCGCTGGTGGCTGCATTGGAAGTATCACTTCATGTGATCAGGCCCATGCACCGTTGGCTTAAGAGTAGGAGTAGTGTTTGCTTTTGATTGGTTTGCTTGCATGCTTGTTTTCATACTTGCTTTACAAGTTTGTTTCTTTGCTTTCTTTTTTGCTTACTCACTTTGCTTTCACATTTACTTCTTCTTTCACTTTGTTTTGTGTTTGTTTTCTTTTTTATGTTCGTAGGTTAGTTTCGCATGAGAACGTGTGCAACTCTTGAAAAAAGCTAGGTAGAGTACAAGAGGACTAGTGCAGTTATCAATACTTGGTTATCTTCCATCCTGCATCTATATGGAGAACTTTTTACCTTTAGTCCATGATACATCAATGGAAAATTTGTACTTTTCGAAGTGAACCTTGGTGAAAACACAACGCTTGCGTGCTAACTAGTGTCACCTACTCTAGTTAGTTGTTTTTGGGTTAACCCTTGGCAGCTCAGTCAAGTAGAGTAAGGTGAGGGGGAAAACCTTAAAAATCATGTTAGAGGTATATATAAACTACTTCTCTGAAGGAACAACCTCTTCTACTCTTAATAAGTCAAGATCCCTCTTCCGCCTCTAAAATAGATAAGTGCTATGCATAGTAATGAAAATGAAAAAGTGAAAATTTTCAAAAAAATGAAAAATGAATAACGCAAAAGAAGAAAAATGCTTCATGCATAGAGAGGTGATGCAAGTAACTTCGTTGGGGTACTGACCAGGCTCGCTGGTAGCAGAGAAATGCTTGTGTTCCTACGTGACTCCATCGGCATAATGTCCAGGCATGCTAGAAGCGGAGCAACACAAGAGATGAAACTAAAACTCTGATGGCTGTACTGGTTGTGCACCAATATACACCTCATCCCCAATCAAAACAACTGTGTTGACTTTACTTGGAATGTGTGTCGATCGACCAAGAGTTTGGTAGATGCTACATCTTACAATCAAGCAAGTGTGGAAACCAAGATGAACAGAGAACTAAACAATACTTCTCAACGTGTTAGACTTTATTTTCATGAACAAGGTCCATTCAGAAGTGTGTCACCAAGTGTTGTAGTGACTACAGCCACCCTCCAACATTTTTCCTTAGCTTCATTTTAGAGCCTCCCTACCAACCATCCTCAGCAGCATGTCTTGCATAGTCAAGTACATAATATTCATTGGTTTTTTTGCATCTTGTCAGCTTGTGTGTGATAGCTTTCGTCGCTCCCCTCATAGGCTACTTCCCTGGCCTTAGTCCAGCTGCTGGCTGAGTAGCTCCCTCAAGAAATTACGCAATTATGGATGGGACCCAACCTTCCCTCCAGAAATTGCATAAATCTGACTGGCAGTGTGCTGGGCTCATAAATTGTGCAGTCCTGTCAGTCAACCTTCCCAGTGAAAACTACACAATCTGGCCTAGTAGGACTTCTCAACCTAGAAATTGCACAATTTTGGGCAGCATTTAGTTTCTCCTCCTAGAAATTGCATAATCCCTGTCGGCAGGCAGCCCAGCTGCCTCCCAGAATGCGCAAATTTCTCCCTTAGTGATCTTGAATTGATCCAAGACAATTAAGTAAGGTATTATAGACTCATGTGCATGGATGTGCCTATGTTATTTTATGCAATAGATTGATAAGATTGCAAAATACACAGGAAATGAAGCAGTTAGAGAAGACACAACAGGAAAAACATACAAACACAACAAGTTTAATAAGGAGTTCACCCAATACTCTTGGGCTACGTCTCCTGGTCCAGCCTTCAGTGGTGGCCTCTCTATTATGTTTTCAAAGTAGAGTTTTTACAACAGTGAGCTCAATTTGAGTCTCACTCAACAGATAGATATCAACAAGACTGTACTTGGATTCCCCAAGTCTCTGGAGTACATAGGCTCTCTTTACTGATTCTTGACCTCCTATGGGTCATAATGGTATGAGTCCAATCTCAGACTCAATATGTGACAGGTATTTATAGAGGATTTCGCTTGAAATTCTCAAGCCTTCTCTAGAGTACACAGACTTTCTACTCTCTCTATCTCTATCTCGATACTGCCCTTTGCTTCTACAGGTCAACTTGATTTCTTCTCTCTGTTCTCTGCTCTCAGCTTTTCGCTTCTAGCTTAATTGCTAACTACCCTCTTCTTTCCTTGTCATCTTGTGGCTTTAAATCCAATCTGCTTTTGACTGTTTATTTCCGCTTCCCAGCTTTTTGGTTCCCCTACCTCTGTCCATTTGAATTCCTCTGTTCTGCGTCATCATCACTCTATAACACCTCATAGGGAGGTGGCCACCTGTTTCATAATGAACTGAGTGTCAGTTCTCTTAGACATCTTTGAAATGACCGTTTTTACTGTTAACTCAAAGAATGCTCGTGAACATGATCTTCTGCCAATGCATCGTCCATGTCGGACTTCAAATCTTATACAACTCTGCCTTTTTACTCCTTCGAATCTGGTCATCCATCGGATTGCGTTTCCGTCATCGATTTGGAGCCTCCAGATCCTATGGTCATCATTCATATCAGGTGGGTAAGTACCATGACATTTACTTGTCTGATGTGAGTGGTTTTCTCTCTCTTCCACCAGATGCATGGCACCCAGTGTGTGGCATCGGGCGGGACTCAGTTGAAACCGCTTACCACTCAAAGCCCTTTACATATTCCACCAGTTTGTGTGGGACCTCGCCTCTGATGGAATCGGCGTGATATCCATTATGTTTTATAACTTTTCGGGTTTGGGTCACTTGGGGATTTTCCTTCTCTGAGGAGTTTGCCCGACAATATCAGAAACTACCCCCATTTCTCAAAAATACCTCCCGTTTTGCCAATTCATGACAACATGTGTTACCATGGGCCAATGGTCTACATGCTTGACCGAGGGTCCTCATTGCTCTGCGCTGTTCACAAATTACAACTATTTCGAGGATATTTCTAATAAGCTCGTTATTTGTAAGACTTTGAAACTTTGGCATGAATTTTTCAGAGTTCATGAAAACTTAGAGAGTGTTTTTGGATCCAATTCGGATCACGGCCTTCCCACTGAAAAAGCTTTTGGACCACCAAAAGTTGGTTTTTAAGCATCAATCAAGTGAGGGTACAAATTCCTCCTTTGCCCAATTTCTATCCATTTCGCACTGCTTGGTTTTGAACCTTTGAGTCCAATCCTGAGGTACTCAACATCCCCTCTACGCGTGGTTCTCACCTTCCTGTCTAGAACTATATCTTCCTGCAATTCATTAAGATACTCAGGAAATAGATCATCAATAGAAGGTAATTGAATATGCTCTTGGGGATCTTCAATCAATGAAGGTTCAAATAGTCTCAAGCTATCTGCATTGACAACTGAGTAGATGTCCATGTACGCTGGTAAATCAAGGCGAAAAGCATTCTCACCAATTTTCTCAAGTATCTTGAAAGGTCCATACCTTATTGGCTTCAGCTTCTTACCTTCACCTTCCATTCTGTCTTTGTTGATATATAGCCAAACTTGTTCACCAACTTGGAAACTATGCTCAATCCGATTCTTATCATGCCTTGCCTTGTACTTGGCTTGGCTCTTTTCCAGCTTTTCCTGTACTGCCTGGTTGTTAGGATCCTACATTGTACCTTTTTTCTCACATATTTTTCTATCATTCCACCCTTTTTCAATACATATTTAAAATCTATGTTATTCCTTTAATCCATTTTCCAAAGTCTAAAGACTGCAGGTTTATCATTGCGGTCTACGTTGCTGAAATAGTTAGAACAATGCATAAATCCCGTTGTTGAAACAGCCCGTGATTTTCATTTCAAATTCTATAGCAACAAGAAGAGATCATTGAAGGAGCTGTTGCACTAGCCACAACAAATACATTCCAAAGTCGGGATTGTCACAACCATTGTAACATAATTTTGTTAATGGAAGAACTGATTATCCTATTTTAGCATATTGGGTTAAGAATAGGATTTATAATGTTATCAAATGTATAATAGATGTCTCCTCTTTAAATAGAGGAGACATCAGCATTAGAGGGGGATAGACATACTATGGGAAGGTCTAGCTGGGAGTAAAGGAACTTGAATCTTTTTGTAATATGATACTTTGATAGATGAATAAAATCTTGTTCTGAGCATTCCTTCTTAGTTCCTTTTTTTGGGGAATCTTGTGAGAAGGAAAGGGCCCACCTTCAACACAAGATTGACCCATTAATTCTTGCAGTGCGTTAAGTATTATTTTTCATTCATACCTTGTTAACTCTGTTTGTTGAAATTACTTATGCATTATTGGAACTCTGTATTTATTGTTGAACTCTGTTTCTATTTGATTATTGCATTGTTTCCATAAATTCATTCTTAGGTAATCAGTGATTATTATAATTGGTTTTCCAGAGTGAGTTTGTGAAGCACGGTAATCAGAAATAGGTGCTGAAGATTCTTGCTTGGGGAATATGGTCTTGTTCTCTATTAGAACACAACTAGTCTTTTCTTTTGCAGATTGATTTCCTTTCCTAGATTGTTCTTTTTAATGTAATCTAGGATTCTTATGATAATTGTCTGCAATACAGAGATTATTCTTGCTATAACTCAAAGTAGAACTTCAGTTTGTTTAAAGCAAGGTGTGATTAGTGTAATTTTTACTAGAACTTTTCGTTTGCTTTTGGGATTGAGCATATATAGTGTGTGAGTTGACAATTTATGTAACACATGGTTGTTTAAATTAATAAGCAATTAAAGTGACCAAAATTTTGGCGTCGTTGCCGAGGAAGCAAATTGTAGATTTCAAAAGCATTGATGTTTTTCTTTTAGATATGAAAAATGCATGAGAGGACACAAGAAAACTAACCATACAGGTGGCAAGGGCACAGGGAAAGGAGGAAGAAATACCTTTATTGACGATATTATATAAAAGGCTAAAACTTCTCAAAGGCTAAGCTCTCGAAAGCCAAAGCCTCAGCTCTCCCTTCAAACAAACTATGAAACAGAGGAAGTTGTGAGCCCTGAAATAATTAAGGAACTGGTAGAAGACATTGAGGAACCAATCAAAGACATTGAGGAACCAATCGAAGACATTGAGGAGCCAACAAAAAACATTGAAGACAGAGCAAGTGAAATAGGAGAACAACCAATGGAAGAGAACAATGAAGGATTCTTTGGTGGAGGATAGGTAGAACCTGAAGGAAGAGATGAAAAGTCTCTCTCTACCTTGGGATTTCCTATTGGTGATCTTCCTAGAGGAGCAACTCCCATGAAGAATATCCCACTTTCAGCCTTACCTAATTTCCATGGTTTATCTTTTGAAGACCCTAATGAGTTTCTTTTTGAGTTTCATATATTGTGCAAAAGCTATGGTTATGTTACTAACGCTAAAAAACTAAAGCTATTTCCAGCAAAACTAAAAGGAAATGCACTAAGATGGTTCATGAGTCTGGGAGGCCATGTAATCACAACATGGGAACAGATGAAATAGAAGTTTCTGCTCAAATATCAGGACTACTGTCGGATGAGAGAAAAAAGAGAGGAACTATTTAAGATGGTACAAAAGGAGGATGAAAATCTGGAGGACTTTGTGGAAAGGCTACAATATAATCTGCAGAGATCCAATCATCCCGATGTAAGTAAAGATATTCTTAAAACAATATTATTGAAAGGGGTGAGGGATGATTGTCTAGACATGCTAAATATGCTTGGTAAAGGGGACATATCTAAAGAATCATATGATGAAATTGTTAACCTCTGTAAAATATGTTCTAGAGGAGCTACAAGGAATAGATCAAACAGTAGGGATAATACATATTCAAGAGTTCAAAAATCAGCCAGCAGAGGAGCAACAAGAGCTGAAATAGGTAATTTACTTGAGGAATTTAAAATTGAAATGTTAAGTTCTTTTGCTTCACAGATTGACACCTTGCAAGTTAAGAAGAAACAAGCAGAAGCAGAAGCTGCTTTGGCTATCTTTTGTCCCAAATGCAGAGATAAACACCCACTAAGGGAATGCCCATTGGACAAAGTGCCAATTTGCACCCTTTGTGAGAAGGATCATGAAACAAAACAATGCCATTCTTTACTAGGAATAAAAGTAGCATTACAACCAATCGAAGAAGAAGCTGAAGCATTATATCTATTGATACAAAGAAGGTAATGGCAACCATGAGGACAAGGTATGAACTCTAATATGCCATTTACATCTTCTAGTCATTGGAACAATTATCCTTCTTTTAATCAAGAAAATTACCCTCCCTTTAACCAGATGCAATAGCTGCCCTTCAATCAAATGAATTACCCACCCATGCAACAAACAAACCCTCCCTTTGTAGACCCAGCAATGTGGACTCCTTAGCCTCCTCAACAATAATATTACTTTAACCAATGGAATCAAAACTGGAGGGGTCAACAACTCCCGTTTCCAAATCAATTTCCTCAGTTTCAGTAACCACTCCCTCTACCATCAGGTGCTCCACCAAATAATCAAATGATGAGACCCCAGCTACCTGTACAACCAAACCCTAACCCTAATAATAAAGCTGTGCAAGTTATTGATATTCAGAACCAGCCTATACTTCCTATTTTCCTTGCGCAGTGTAATGATATTCATTTATGATCTAGGAAAATATTTTAACCCATTATTGATGATGTTATCTCTTCTGATTCTGATAAAGAAGAGATAGAGAAAAATGATTCACGTAAGGAGGTACAACCACCCTCTAATAAGGGTGTTGAAATAACAGAGCCACCATTCCCTGAGCCTTTAGTCTTGAATAAAATGCCTGAACCACCTGCTTTCAATCTTTTAGGGGAATTACAGAATCTTTATGTTAAAATTCCACTTTTACAAGCACTAAGAGATGTACCAATTTATGCTAGGACTATGAGAGATATTTGTGTTAAGAAACCTGGTAGGAAAGCTAAAGATCCCCTTAAATTTCATGTTATGGGTGATCTATCTACCTTAATGTATGGTAAAGCCTCTCTTGTTAAATATGGTGTTCCCGACCATCATACTATTACAGTACAAATTGGAGAAACTATCATTCCACGAGTTCTGGTAGATTTAGGTGCTACTATAAATATTATGACTCTTGAAACTTCACAGTTGTTATAGCTAAAGAATGTAATCAAAGAGACACCAACCATTCTAGAGTTAGCTGACCGTTCTACAATCAAACTAGAAGGATTCATCGAATACCTAATCATCTAAGTTGAATCTTGGAATTACCAAGCTGACTTTGTGGTATTACATACTAAAACAAAGTTGGGGGGACATCCTCTAATTCTAGGAAGGCCCTGGTTGGCCACAGTCGATGCCTTTATTAGCTGTGGATCTGGTTCAATGAAAAATTCTAATGGATGTGAAACCAAGCAGCTTACTCTCTACCCTCATGCCACACCCACGATTAATAATGATAATTTTGTATGGTTCGACTATGATGATGATGCTACTCAACCTATCTTGACTATCAGATAAGCTTTAAGCCTTAAAGATACCACTGAGGATGAAGTAATTAATAATTTTATTTGTGAACCCTCCTCGGTCACTTCTGAAACACATGATCAGTTGGCTGTAATTTTGAAATCTGATACCCAGGAAAAGCTTAAATCTGATGATCTACCTCAAACATCAACTACCATCTCCTCTAAAATCATAACAGTAGAAATCGAACCTGGCAAGACATTGAACATAAACCCCAACTTGACAGATGTTGAAACACAAAAATTAATGAATTTACTTCTTGGAAATAAGGAAGCATTCGCATGGGACTATACAGATATGAAGGGAATCTCTCCTGAATTATGTACTCATCGCATCTATATCAACGAGGGTTGCCGACCAATCTGTCAATGTCAGCGACGATTGAATCCTAATTTAAGGGAAATTGTCAAAGAGGAACTTCAAAAATTGATTAATTCAGGGTTTATATATCCCATATCTGACAGTGAATGGGTTTCTCCGTTGGAAATAGTCCATAAGAAAAACGGGAAATGGAGAGTTTGTGTAGATTATAGAGCCTTAAATAAAGCCACTCAAAAGGATCATTTTCCCTTGCCATTCATTTGATTAGGTGTTAGACAGTTTGTCAGGGAAGAAGTTCTTCTCCTTTTTGGATGATTTTAGTGGTTATAATCAAATCAGAATTGCACCCTAAGACCAAGACAAGACCACTTTTACTAGTCCGTGGGGAACTTTTTCCTATAGAGTTCTCCCATTTGGACTATGTAATGTACCGACAACTTTTAAAAGAGCAGTTATAGGAATCTTCTCTAATATGCTTAATGACTCTATGGAGATATTCATGGATGACTTTACCCCTTATGGTGTGTATTTTGAGGATGCATTACAAAACCTTGATAAAGTACTTAAACGTTGTGTACAAGCTCACCTTTCCTTAAGTACTAAAAAATGTCATATGATGATGAATGAAGGAATTGTACTTGGACACTTTATTTCATTTCAAGAAATTCAGGTAGATCCATCCAAAATACAGGTAATTCAGAACCTTCCTATTCCTAAAACACAAACTAATGTGAGAAGTTTTTTAGGACATGCAGGATACTACAAAAGACTTATCAAAAAAATTTCCAAAATAGCTTCTCCTTTGTTTGTGTTACTTATGAAAAATTCTGAATTCAGTGGACTAATCTTTTCCAGAAAGCATTTGTTGAACTCAAGCATCAGTTATCTACAGCTCCTATTTTAAGGGGACCTGATTGGGCACTTCCCTTCCATATATCCTCTGATGCTTCGAATACTGCAATTGGAGCTGTCTTGGGACAAGAGGAAAACCATCTTCCTTATGCCATCTACTTCATTAGTAAGAATGTGACTTCTGTTGAGATTAATTACACAGTTACTGAAAAGGAATTTTTAGCAGTCATTTATGCCATTAACAAGTTTTGACATTACATTACTGGTTACTCTACTTTTGTCCATACTGACCACTCAGCTATTAAGTATTTAATGAACAAATTTGTCACAAATGCTCAAGTTACCAGGTGGTTATTGTTATTACAAGAGTTTGATATTACAATTGTAGATCAACCAAGTAAATAAAATGTAGTTGCTGATTTCCTTTCTCGATTAAAAGCTGATGATAATACTCCAGTAGATGATTCCTTTCCTGATGAATATTTATTTGCAGTATCTGCTCACTCACCTTAGTATGCAGACATTGCCAATTATCTGGTTGCAGGAAAGTTACCATCTCACTTATCACATCGAGAGCAAAGAAAGATTATTCAACAAAGTGCTCGATATAGCTAGATAAGTGGGTGTATTTTCTACACAGGACTTGATCATGAAATCCGGAGATGCATTAGAGAAGATGAGGTTTATGATATAGTAAAAGCTTGTCATGATGGCCCTTGTGGAGGGCATTTTATTGATAAGAGAATGACACATAAAATTCTCAGGATGGGTTATTATTGGCGCCATAATTCAGAGATGAGTTCACAACTAGTGTTACAGTATGTGACAATATTGGAAGACCACCAAATTTTTCAACATGTTTGGCATAATACCTTATCCAGACTAGTACCATAGGTTGTATGCATGACCACATTGTATGATTGTCGCTGAGGAAATTTTCAAGAACCACATTCCTCTTGCCTACACCTTCTTTAACCATTATTAAATGTCTAGGTTAACAATAGTGCCCACATGAATTGTTCTATCATGAGTTGTTCAAATCGGTTGGTGCCAAATTTTTAATGCTTTCATTCTCCCAACTGCACCATTTTCTATTGATGGAGACCACACTTGAGTTTACTAAGATCGTTAGAGAACTTCCAATCAAAACTGCATTCTCTTAATTAGACCTTGGTTTTGAAACTACACATGTTTTATGTCTTCTTGCTAATTGATGGACCGACCTACACATTGTTTAGCTATTCCATTTCCCAAACACATTAATGTCCAATAAGGAAAATTTATGTGGGCTTGATGAAGCACATAGGTTCACATAGATGCATTGCACATTATGCTACAAATTCCTTGTGTTTTAAAAATGTGATCACCATCACATTACCATCATCACATCGCATCGTTTTTTTAGAGAAACTATGCTTTGAGATCTCCATACTCTAAATACACCTTAAACTTATTCTTCTTACACAATCTCTTTAGTTTGGTGACCATTACTCATGTATGAAATCTATTTTTTCCATTTTGTTATAATAGGTAAAACATAGAACTTATTATAGTTAGGTAATGATTTAACGGTTCTACAACAGTTTCAAATGATGGTCACAATTTTCACATCTATCATGTCAGGAAATATAAAGGCCAATGCATAATATATTTACTTTTCTCTTGACTTGCTTCACCTTTTCTCTCTGAACTTTTGGAATGGGTTTTCATAGTTGAAACTTCAAAATATTTTGCTCTGCAGCTACATCAAACTGAATATAGTCTAGATTTAATTTCCGCATTTGAGTTCATTAGTTAGTAGAAAAACAATAACCACACAAGTTCACATTGTCTCCATTTAGAGTAGGTCATATGCTCTGCCTGCTCATTTGAGGCCTCATGATGCGATCCTACGACTTGGGAGGGATTGTGACCTATGGGGATCACAAGGTCACACTGCCTAGATGCATATCTGAGGAAAATGAATGCAATCATGCGATCAGTGAGGGAGGCTATGACTTGGGGTGCCGCAGAGAGGAACTACAACTAATGAAGGTTGCTTGGTCACATTTCATAGAGGTCATAACTCTGGAGGTTTGCTTGAGGTGCGACCAAGCGACCTAGTGGAAATGTGACTTCTTGGAGGTCGGATAGTCACAACTCAGATAGGTCGCATTCTTTGAGGCTTGCTTGAGGTGTGACCTAGCAACCTGGGTGGAACTGCAACTTCCTGGAGGTTGGATAGTCGCTGATTGGAGAGGTCACATTCCCTTGAGGCTGAAATGAGGTTCATGATCATGACCTTTGCGACTTGGGCGGTGATGCTACTTTCTAGGAGAGGGAAAATGGGAGGCCGGTCATATTTCTATAATGTAGGGATGGATGCCGCCTGGATATGTGATGAAGATTTACACTGAAACTTCATTGCAATGTGCTCCAGCTCCAGCAAATATCAACCTGCGTATTACAGTTTGTACAATGTAAACTCCAGAGTCTTATGGCTTAACTATTTCTAGCAGGAAAAATAAGGGAAGGTTTCGGTGCTTAGGTCTAGCAAAAAATATCCATGGCCAATGAAGCTTGTATTGCACTATCGAACACCCAAATTATACCACCGTGACCACCTGTGATGATCCAAAAATGGATTTTGGATAAACCTCTGAGTCTAAAAGACTTGATGTAAGAGGTAAAAGGTGCCAAATGGCACAAATCCTTTGTAAATCAAAGGAAAATGAAAATCACATGTTGCTCTTAGAAATAGTCTCATTACAAGGAACCCTCCATTCTAAATCTAACACAACTTAAATGGGTGAAAACGGACTTTAGATGGGAAAGCTATCTTAAAATGAAGCTGCCCTTTTTCAAAGGAAAAAGAGGCAAAATTCCTTGAATAATGGGTATGAAAACCCTTTAAGTCTTCCAAATCTCCCAAAAGGGCAAAACCACCGAAAAAGGAGAAGTCTTGGACTTATCGGATTACACTATCGGGCCTTAAAAACTTGAAGAAAACCATGAAAACAAGGCTATCGAAGGCTTGAACAGTGGTTGCACAAGGGCCGTCAGATCTGGCTGATCAACGGTCCAGATTTGATCGGAAATCGCAATTGACGGTGGCAGTCAGAGGCATAAAGTGTGATGGGCCAATGCGATACCACGATCGCTAATATCGGCGGATCGCAATCAGCAAATATAATGGAGTAGGGCTTACACATATATACGCATGATGCGATGGTGCAATCCCCGAAATCGGTGGATCGCAATCGAAGAATTACACAGGATTGACCGATATGTTATAAGTTATATACGTGATGCGATGGCCAGACCCGATGGGGCGATAAGCCAGATTTAATATAATTTCAAATCCGATAAGCGGGATTTTGCCATGTTTTTAACGTCTTTCCTGAATACGAAGGGAAACCTTGGAATAGGCCAATTGTGATATGCGATAGTGATTCCCAGGCGGACCTGATGGTGCTATAAAGCGGGGTTATGATAATTTCAAGTCTGGATGAATAGTGCTCTGCGGATTTTTCTGTGTATTGTAGTGTTCTCTGTGTAAACACAGAGCGGCCGTTTTTGAAGGATTCAAAGCACCGATAGACCCCTTTCATTACCAAATAGGTGGCATTCATCTCGGAGGGCATTTAGCAATGATTTCTAATGCCCAGAGACGAGATTTGAACGGACTCTGGTGGGAACACAGAGAGCCCGAGAGGGAAATGAATCAACAATGTCATTTTGGCTTAAAATCCATGAATGTCAAAGATAGAGGGCTACTGGGTTGTTGAGGGGCTTGCTGCTGAAGCAGAAGCCAAAGAGGAATCCAAGGTGAAAGAGGCAGCGCGGAAGCCAAAGGGACAACACAGAAGCCAAGGGAGTCACTTGGAGTTCAAGTGAAAAGCCCAAAGGGAGAGCTGTAAACAGCCAGAGGGCCAAAAAGCCAGAGTAGAAGAGCCAAAGAGCTAGAGCCAGAGCCAAAGGGCTAGAGTCAGAGCCAAGAGCCAGAACCAGAGCCAAAGAGCCAGAACCAAGAGCTAAAGAGCCAGAGCCAAGAGCCAGAGCTTCAAGAGCCAGGGGATTAAATGGTGTCTGAACCCATTGTTTCAGTGTTAAAACAACAGGAGTTGGGCCAAGAGCTTGTAAAAAGACTTATACCATAATCCCAAAGAGCCTAGTTGAGTTGACTAGAGCTCATGGAGACATAGCCCAAGAGTTGTGGGTGAACTCCTAATTAATTTGTTGTCTTATGTGTTTGTTTTTACTGTTGCATTATTCACTGTTATATGCATTTATATATCAGTTTAAACACATTCACATATCACACAAATAGTAGACTCTAAAACATATAATCAATTTAAAACAATTATCAGCACACACTATATTATCAAGTATTTCTTAATTTCCGCACTGGTTAATCATTAAAGAATTGGGAATATTCAAGCTTTGGAAGAGGGAGAGGTTCTTGTAAGCTAGACAAGAAGCCTAAGTGTCCCATTTTCAGATCAAGTGGTATTAAATCTTAAGATTGATTAACCACACCTTTAAGAAGGTTATATCAGAATGCTTGATTGATAGAGCAAAGACTACTTGTCTGAAAGGTGTTTGAACAACAAGAGGCTAATTGTATGCTTGTTTGCAGACTGACTATTTGTTGAGTTTGCAGAGGTGAAGGGAAAGCTATTGATAGCTCAGTCTAAGAAGGACAAGAAGGAGAAGGGCTGAAGGCACTCTTCTTATCCCAAAGGACCTCAAGTTAACCCAAAGCACAAGAGGATTGTTGCAAGAGGTTTCTTAAATAAGCTCTTTATTTATCTTGTTGAAGTTTTTTTTGTTCATTAGCATAATGACAACTTCTACAAGTGTGTCCTCAAATTCTGCTCTCTTCACAAGATTCTTTGATGAAGACATGAAGCAATAATTGTCCACCATGATGGATATGGTGAGAGAAATGTATGAGGATGGAAAGAAGAACATCATGCTTAGAAAGCAGTTGAATTCCATGAAGGAAGAGAAGAAGTTTCTTGTTGACAAATTGCAAGAAATGGAGAGGCAACTTCATATTGAAAATATGAACCTGAAGAGGATGCATGAGTTGGAAACACAACTCTTTGTTTACCAAGAAGCCTTAGTCAAGTACTAGCTTGAAGAAGAGGTAAGCCATTCTAGTTTGTCTTCAAATTCTTCTGAGAGTGCTTGGATTGGTTCTTTTGAGAAACATACTAAAGGCATAGTTTCCAAGCTAACGTCCAAGATGGGTTATGAAGGAAAGAGCTTGGGAAAGCATGCACAAGGTATTGTCAAACCAAAAATGGTTTAGGAAAGGCCTAAATATTTGAGTCTTGGCTATGGACAGTCTTATGGAGAGAATTCCAAAGCTGCCATGAAGGCCATTGAAACAGTCCCAAGAAGGAGTTTCATTTCATGTCCTCTACCTCAGAAGTGTGAAGGTTGTATCCAAGAGGAATACAATAGCTTGAAACATCAATTGTAGGATGCAGGTGTTCAGAAGCACACACTTGAACCAGAGAGTTGGGGAGACTCTAACAACCTTGAAGAGTTTGATGGTGTTCCAAAGGGAGCCACTTCTTCATTTGCTTCACCTCCTCATGAAGGCAATAAAGGTGAAAGAGGCAAGTATAAATCTGGTTCTAATTATATTCCTTTTGATTTTTCAAAGATGATAAATTTCCACATAAGTATGAGGAAAGAGTTGCATGTTCCTTTTGTGGTTTGGATAACCATGATGTTTCTAGATGTTGGAAGAGAATGGCTGCATACAGGAAGCAAAAGAAGGAGAAGAAGCATCCATTGGACAAGGAAAATCATGATATCAAGAGGATGCACATGCAGTGCACTTACTGCCATAAGCAAGGACATATTCCTGCAAAATGTTGGACTTTGAATATAACAATTCTTCCACAAAAGCTGAAGAAAGTGGAAAGAGAAGATGGTAGAAATGGAAGTGAAGATTCCATGAATGATGTCTCAAAAAAATTCACATGATGATGCTAATGTGCAGACAAAGGTAATACCTTGGAAAGAGATGGTAAGGAATAGTTAGAGTTCTTATCCAATTAAGATTGCATGTCTATTGATGCATCTACATTATATTTCATTACAACTTCAAAATTACAGTGTCCTTAAGTGAAAGTTGAAGGATGAAATGCATGCATGAGCATGAGATGCATGAGCACAGGTGTTACACAAAAATATCGTCATCATGATTATTTGCAGTCAGTATGGGTCTATCATCACTTGTACTATCCTCCTAAGCAAGTCTCAGACCTCAGTTCTTCAAATCAAGCTTTGGAAATGAGAGAAAGACATTAAAAATCAATGTAACTCTGGTTTTGCACTTTCTCTCATGGTCACCTACGGTCCCGCACCTTCTATGTACAAAAATTGCAGACCTGCCCGCTCTGTCCCTAATGGTGTAGGTGCGGACCCCTGTGAAAGTCAAAAGGCGCAAGTTTTATCTTAAAAAACTCACTTTGGGTTAATTCTAGAGGTTTCTAGAAGGAATTTTGACGTGGATTGTTCACTCTGAGGTGGTTCATGCATCCCAAAAGAGAAGGAGCTAATCCCTTGAGGAGAGGAGCTATCCCTTTGAAGGAGGACCTAGTAACCTCCCTCCATTGCACTATAAATACAGGCATTGGGCTAGTTGCTAGGGAGGTTAGAAGCTGAACATTTTTTAGGGTAAATGCTAGTGAAATCAAGACTTCTTAGTTAAGCCTAAAGAGGAGAGATCACATACCTTTTTGGTTTCAATGGGGAGTGAGTGAAACTTGTCAAAGTAGAGGAGACTTCTTGCTGGACCCTGGGAGGAGCTTGTACAGCGTCAAGGCAACGATTGTAAGGTTCTTCTTCTTTTGAAGTAATACAATCAAACTCATTTTTCTCAACAAGTATATTATGTTATTTGTTTCATGGACTCCTTGACTTTCATGTTAAATATGTTTTAATGCAATTGGCTTTTCAGGTGCTATTTAATTTGTTTGCCTTGTTTGTGTTTGCAGATTTGCGAAAAGGAGCTCATTTGGATCGAAGGAGCGAGGGCATCCACAAGCTAGCGTTGGACCTAAAATAGGCCCTAAAAACACTTGTTTGCTATTGTTTATAAAAGCATATTTAGAGAAAGATAGTGTCTGGTTGGTTTGCTTGTCATTAGGTCTTCTTTAGATTCTAGGAAGGTCTATCTTGTCCGCAAGATCGACTTATTCCGTGTGACAAAATGGAGACCATACTGGGGACTTGATTGTTTTCCTTGTTTATACTTTGACCTGAGAAACTGTATCTTTTGTTTCTGTTTTTTAATTGATGATTGTGGGATTGGGTGATTTAGTTAATTTTGAGTTAGTTTTTATTTTTCATAGTTTTGGGAGAAGTACGCACCCTCTGAGTTAAGCACACTGCGTACCTATACGCGCTTTTTCTTTGTGCACAGAGCGTGAACGCACCTGTGTAAACAGGCTGCCTGCGTACCCTGTCAAAATTTTGAGAAATTTTAAATTTTTCTCTTTTTTATCAGTTTAGAATTTGTTTATAGGTTTTAGCCATTGCCCAGACCTGCGTGTACCCTGTCAAAAACTTTCCTTGGTTTAATTTCACTAGTGTTAGGGTTTTAGGTGAAATTCCTAGGAGTTTTGCTTGTTCGGTTTGTTTTTCGTTTTGGTTGTGTAGTGGCTCTGAGCTTAGAGGCTGTAGGGACTTCAGATCACCTTAGTGTCTACCAGCTTTCTTATGAGTCTAACCATTAATGAAATCTCCCCTTGTTTGAGGAATCCGCTTTGAGTTTTCTCTTTACAAAACTTCGAAAAGCTTGTGTTTGAGAGTTTGGATTTTCATTTTCAAAAAGAAAACAAAATTGGTTGTTCTTGACTGATTTGTGATTCTGCATAAATTAGTCCTTATCTTGCATCTAGCTGAGTAAAACATCCTTAAAAAAGACTTTTAGTAGGCTTTGACTTCAAATAGGTTTTTATAGTTTGTAGCTCTAAAAGTTAGTCATTTTCATTAGTTTTGAGTGTTTTATTTACAAAATATAAAAAAATCTCTTTTGAAAAAAGTTTGTTTTTTGTAGTGATTGAATGCCTTGAAACGAAAAAGGGAAATTTTTGTGAAATAATTAGTTGTCTCGTTTTGAGTGCTTTGGAAAGGAAAAGATCTTCTTTTAATTTGTTTAATTGAGAAAGATTTGTGTTTACAAAGTATTTGCATTCTCAAAATCTTTCTTAGTTTAGACGTTCATCGAAGAGAAAAAGATTGTTTAAATCATCTTAGGTGCATTTTTAGTAATTTTGAGTTGAGTCTTCATACCACGAGTTTCATCTCCGCACCTTTGGACTTAAACAAAAACCGCTAAAATTAATGCTTAAAGTAAAATTCACCTAGTAACATTTTTATTTCTAGGGCTCTGATACACCAACTTAGCTTAGGCTAGTGTCTTGGAGTAGGAGAGTAATTAACTCTCCAAGACAGTAAAAACAAACAAGTAGCTGTATCTTGTGGTAGGGAAGAAATCCAATTGTTGCATTTATGCTCTGGGAAAGCTCCTCTTAAAGGAGAAGCACGAGATCATGTCCGAACTAGTGTGGGAATCAATCCTTCCTCATTGGGAACGACGCCAGATATTCACGTATTAAAAATGGTAAACCTCGGATTAACCATTGTCGAGGAGCCTGGGGTCACTTGTTGTTAAACCTTGGATTATGTCAAGGAGCCTTCATGGGGATTGAGCTTGCTACTCTGCCCTTGCGTGTGTATCGGATTGTAGACTGTTCCCCCAGGCGTATTTGTCTTAGTTGATAACCTTAGTGGCCATATTCTTTAAGACTCTTCCTGAGGTGACAGTGGTGGGAAGATCCCACTGTACCTGGAGCAGACGTCGGCTAGACTCACTTGGATTTTCTGGGGGGTTCACTTCACTCGAGACGGTTAAGTGAAGGAACTTGTGCCAGTCTATTCATTAAGCAGGTTGCCAGGGTAACTGTTCCAACCGCCATTTCTGTGCTGAACTCTGCGACGTTGGATTTCATCACCAACTAGTGTTTTCGGTCCAGAAAGTTACTGTTTGTGTGTGTTTGATCTCCTAGATTCTTTAGGCGTGTGATTAAAATTTGTTTGGTTATTTAGAGACTTTAGGTGCTTTTCATTGAGATTTTACTTTGTTTGCGTGTGAAGTAGTTAAAAGTCTTTAACTGTGGCTGAATTACCAAGACAGTCCCGTAAACTTCGGGGCAAGTCTCCTGAGATTATAAACATGGCTGAGTTACTGAGGAAGTCCCGTAGACTTCGGGGCCAACCTCCTGAGGAAGTATCGAGCCAACTTGAAGGCTTAAAAGTCCTCGTAACTCCTAGAGACAGTAGAGTTGGGTCACCGAAAGAAGGAGAATCTTCTTTGATTGTACATCCTGATTTTCAAATGCCAGTAGCAGAATATAATCCGCAGTCAATGTCTGTCTTTGAAATCGCTGGTAGCTTTTCATCTACTAGTGATATAGGTGAAGAACCCGAAATATCTGAGCCTGAAAGTGAATTTGCTGCTACTCCAACATCGGGGTTTGTTTCTCCAACTTTTAGTGGTCCCGGTTCACCTAGGGTAGAAAGAGTAATTACTCAAGATCTTCCTTCTGGCCTTATTTCTATTGAAGAACTTGCTCCGGAAGAAGAAGAAGTAGGCATCCCTATCCCTGAAAATCAACCTGTCATTGAACTAAGGGAGCGTGAATCAATTTTTTACAGTCCACTTAGGAGCAATTCTTGGTATCTTTCTTTGACTAATTATTTAGAAAACTCAGGGTTAGGGTTTTCACCACCTCGTGCTCCTTATCACTCAACACCTAGAGGTTTTTATACTCCCATCAATATGTCAGGACAGTCGTCCATGTTTACTCAATCGCCCGAATCCTTTTTGTATGGCGGTCCATCTGTTCCCTCTGGGTATCAGTCTCTTTCTGGTACTTTTTTGGGAGCATCTCCTCAACCCATTGAGCAAGGGTTATTAACTGGAAGCAATGGTAATAAACCATTGAGCGTAGAAGACATTCTTATGATGTCAGGTTCTATTCCCAATCCTCAACCTCAAGGTGGCCAGTTACCGCCTGGGGGGCAGCCTCAATTAACGCCTGGGGGGCAACCTCAAGGTACACAATTTGCATCTGGGGGGCAACCTCAAGGACAGTACATACCTACGAGATAGTACGTTCCTCAAGGTCAACCCCAGACTCAATATGTACCCCAAGGTCAACCCCAATATCAATTTATACCTCAAGGTCAACCCCAGTATCAATATGTGCCTCAAGGGTATCAACCCCAAGGTCAATACTCGAACCAAGGTTTCCAACCACCCCAAGGTCAAACGTTTGTTCAAGGAACGGGAAATGTACCTTTCAATTATCAATCCTACCCTCAACTCGGTTATGGTCCTCAATATTCTCAACCAGTTATGGGTCAGTACCCCGGAATGAATATAGTGTGGGATCCATCGCAAACCCAACAGGTGTTGCAGCCAAGTGTAAAGTTGTCATCTCAAACTGGACAACCCTTAGTTTTTGGTACATCCCAGCAACCAGTCCAGTCTAACATTCAAACTTTTGTACCTTTGGTAGTTTCTCAGCCTGGGCCTAGTACACCTCGTACTCCACCTCAAACGACTGCTACAACTGCCGCAACATCTGTTCAATCTACCCCACCTACTTCTGGAGTATCGACAACTCCGGTTTCTACTGTTCCTGTATCTACTCCTCAAACATCTTTACCACCGTCTGGATCTACGATTCAAACTTCGGTTCAGATGCCTGTAGGACAACCTGGTTTAAGTACGGTTGTCACAAGTCAACCACAATTCACCTATCAACTATACCAGGGACAGTACCAATTCGGTCCTGCTGTCTAGCAGCCACTTTATCAGTATCAACCGTATCTTGGGTACACTTATCAACAACCTCAACAACCCTAGTACGGTCCGGTTAATCTTGGTTTTCCAGGAGGATACAATATCCCGAACGCGATTCCTATTCCTAGTTATCCTGGATATCCTCCTCCTGGGGCTAGTCTCATGACCCAGAGTTTTAGGGATCCTAATCAGCAGTTACCGTTTATCGCAACTTTGGACTTACCTGACTTGTCGCGCCTAACGAACGATCCCATTAATTATCTCCCGTTTTGGCCGCCTGTTGGGTCCCTATAATACTAGTGATTACCCCATTACTATTGTAGTTATACCCCTTATTTATATTGTTGTGCCCCTATTGCCCCCATATTGTTATTTCTGTGCCCCATAGAATCCCTCTATTGTTATTTTTGTGGCTTTATATTATTATTGTTAGGTCGGCTGGATTATATTGTGACTCCTTAGACTCCTATATATAGAAAGGAGGTTTTGTCATTTGTATCATCCAAGAATTGTTCATTTATGTAATGTAAAGGAGGTTGCCCCCTCGAAGAGGCTGAATTCTAAGGCGTTGATCTATCTTTTCTATCTTTTCTTGAGCTGGTTTCATAACATTTGGTATCAGAGCTTTGGATTCTAGGGTTTCGCTGCTCCAAACAGGTCATCGTGACATTTTCGCTATAACTTTTTTTCTGTGACGTTTCAGAAGTCGCAAAAAAAACCCATTTGAGAAGAAATGCGTTGAACCTTGGGTCTGAATTTAGAGCTTTTCGCACGATATTTGCGGAGATATGATCTGAGGAAGTTGGTCTTTTTGCAGACTCCTGAATTACATTCAAAACAGGTGACCTGGGGAAAATCGTCATAACTTTCTCTCTGGGGATCGGATTGAAATTTCGTAAGAAGGTACAGAAAGAGGACGGACTTTAGTTTCTTGTATGTGTGTTTCAGATTCAAAGGTTGAAACAGTGACTCGTGGCACGTCGTACAAGTTCGCTCTACTGAACCAGTCTAAAAGCAAGTCACTGTGGGAGATTTCACATAACTCTTCCTTGGAGAATCCAATTTGGCTCAGACTTGTGGCATTGGAAAGAGGATGCAGAAGGCTACTACAGGTAGCAATTTCAGAACTAGATGATCTGAAATTACAGAGATACATCAGATTCAATATCAGGCTTCTATAAAGTGAAAAAAGGTGTGTAGTTTTTTTTTAAATTTTTGTGTAAGCTTGGTTTAACGGAATTCAAAGGGCATAGTAAAGCATTATTATCGGTAACTGATGCCCCGAGGAAAGAAAATGCAAACACCTAGTAAGGAACCTGAAAGCTCTAGCATGACTCATGAAGAAGAGGAAGAAATGCTACATGATATATCAAAATTACAAGAACAAGTGCAACAAATGTCACGCTCACAAAAGCTAACAGAAGCTAAGATAAGTGGCGTGGAATCTAAGATAAAGGGCATGGAAGCTAAGATGGATGATTCGAAGACAGATTTGAAGAGAGACATGGCAGATTTGAAGATAGATTTGAAGACAGACATGGAAGAATTGAAGAAGTTGCTACAAGAAAGGGTCACTAATGGTGAAAAGGTAGTAAAGGAAACTCATGATGAGAACAAAAGAAATGTTAATCATGATTCCATAGACGCTAATGTTGGATCGAAGAATCACCATATTCCAAAAATCGATATGAGGAAGTTTGATGGCAAGGATCCCGCCACATGGATATTACAGATGGAGCAATTCTTCGATCTCAATAATGTGCAAAACACACAAAAGGTACGTATGGCAACTGTATATTTGGAACCAAATCAGTTTGTATGGTATCAATGGCTTTGCTCTCGTAAACAATTTATCACTTGGGCAATTTTTACGGAAGAATTGATAGCACATTATGAAGATACAAAAAGCAACACTTTTTTTAGCCAATTGATAAGTCTCAAACAAAAGGGTTCAATAATGGAGCACATTGAGGAGTTCCAAAAATTGAACATAAGGGTAAAAGATATTCCAGAGGAGCATAGGATTGATGTGTTCATAGGGTCTTTAAAGGATAATATCCAACATGATGTTCGCCTTTGGGAACCTGATTCATTAGAGAAGGCATTCAGGTTAGCAAGAAAAATGGAAAGCAAAATTATGGCAACCAGGAAGCATACCACTCACAACTATAAAGACGGAAGTGTTGTTGCCCCTAGTCTTCCACAACCTATAAGGTTGACACCACAACAATTGGAAGAAAAAAGAGCAAAAGGGCTTTGTTACAGTTGTGATAGCAAATACACTAAAGGTCATAAGTGTGCTGAGAAGAAATTATTCTACATAGATTGTGAAGAGGAAGAAGAAAAGGAGCAAGAAAGGTCAAAAGAAGAAGATATACTCCAGGAACAAAGCCTAGATGAAGAACAAATAAATCCGACCATATCTTGTAATGCATTGGCGGGAATTACCACTCCTCAAACCATCAAGATAGAAGGACAAATCAAGAAGAAAAAGGTAATAGTGTTGATTGATTCAGGAAGCACCCACAATTTTATTCATTGTAGGGTAGCAAAAGAATTGAATTGCTTCCTATATCCAGCACCAGAGTGTCAAGTGATGATTGCAAATGGAGGAACAATAAATTGCTCTGGAAAGTGCCATAATATCAAGCTATCCATGGGAGAATATGTATTGACTAGCCCAATGCTTTCCATTCCAATGGGAGGTGCTGATGTTGTACTAGGAGTCCAATGGCTACAATCCTTGGGTACAATAGCTTTTAATTTTCAAGAACTTTTCATCAAATTTTCTACGGAAGGAAAGGAAGTTGAATTAAGGGGTATTGCAGGGAAACCAGGAAAGATAATCAGCTCTAATGGCATGACAAAGCTTCTAAAAAAGGAGCAAAGAGGTGTAATTGCACAATTATGTTCGCTAGATGTTTCCACATTGGAATCATCTATTTCTCCAGATCTCCAAAAAGTCCTGGACAATCATTCCAAGGTATTTGAGACTCCCAAAGGTCTCCCACCTATGCGTGATCATGATCATGCTATTCATCTGATTCCAGGAAGTGTTCCTCCAAACATCAGGCCGTACAGATATCCCTATGTCCAAAAAAGTGAAATTGAACGTATGGTTGCAGAAATGCTAGAGGCTGGTATAATTCAACCGAGTCAAAGTTCTTTCTCAGCTCCAGTAGTATTGGTGCACAAGAAGGATGGATCATGGCGCATGTGTCCGGATTATAGGGAGCTCAACAAGCTCACTATTAAAGATAAGTTCCCCATTCCTGTTATTGATGAATTACTGGATGAATTGCATGGATCAATTTACTTCACCAAGTTGGATCTTCGTTCGGGATATCATCAAATCAGAATGAAGATTGAAGACATTCCGAAAACGGCATTTAGAACTCATGAGGGTCATTATGAATTTTTGGTCATGCCTTTTGGCCTTACCAATGCACCTTCAACATTTCAAGGTTTGATGAATTCAATTTTCAAACCATTCCTTAGAAAATTTGTGTTAGTATTTTTTGATGATATACTAATCTACAGCAAGTCTTGGAAGGATCATGTTGAACATGTTGACAGGGTGCTACAACTATTGGAGGAGAAACAATTATATGCAAAAAGATCCAAATGTTTCTTTGGAGTCCAGGAGGTGGAATATTTGGGTCATATTGTATCTCATGAAGGAGTTAAGGTAGACCCTAGCAAAATTAAAGCCATTAAGGAATGGAAAATCCCCACATCCATAAAGCATCTGCGAGGATTTCTTGGGTTGACAGGGTATTATCGCAAGTTTGTTAAGAATTATGGGAGAATAGCAGCACCTCTAACAACATTATTGAAGAAAGATTCATTTTCATGGACTCCGGAAGCAACAAAGGCCTTTGAACATCTTAAAGAGGCAATGTGCCAAGCACCGGTCTTAGCTACACCGGACTTCACAAAAACCTTTATTGTGGAATGTGATGCTTCAGGAAATGGAATTGGTGCTGTTCTAATGCAAGATGAAAGACCCATTGCTTTTGAAAGTCGTCCAATCAAGGGAAAGTTTTTAAGCAAAGCTATTTATGAGAAGGAAATGTTGGCAATACTCCATGCACTTAAGAAATGGCGACCCTACCTAATGGGAAGACACTTCAAGGTAAAAACGGATCATGATAGCCTTAAATACTTTTTAGAACAAAGATTATCCTCTGAAGAGCAACAAAAGTGGGTCACAAAGATGTTGGGTTATGACTTTGAAATCATCTACAAAAAAGGGAAGCAAAATGTGGTGGCAGATGCACTCTCAAGAAAGGATGAGGATGTGGAAGCATTGTTGTGTGCCATTTCTATTATCCAACCAGATTGGATAAACGAAGCAAGGGAGGAATGGAAGAATGACGAAGAAGTGTGGGCACTTATTCGAAAGCTACAACAAGATTCCAGTACTTCTGATACATTTAGCTGGCAAAATGATTCGTTATGGTACAAAGATCGCTTATACCTCTGTAAGAATTCCCAGCTAAAACAAAAGATTCTTATGGAATTGCACACTTCTCCCTTAGGAGGGCACTCAGGATTTTTAAAAACTTACCACAGGGTTAAGAAGGAATTTTTTTGGGATGGCCTTAAATCAGATATTCAAAAGTTTGTGGCGGAATGTTTGGTTTGCCAACAAAATAAAGTTGAAACAATTAAGACACCGGGTCTATTACAACCTTTATCCATTCCAAGCCAACGTTGGGAGGAGGTTTCAATGGATTTTATCACAGGTTTACCCAAGTCTGAGGGAAAGAGTGTCATCATGGTGGTAGTTGACAGACTTACCAAGTATGCACACTTTTGTGCATTATCACATCCATTTAAAGCCAGTACAGTTTCTACTGCATTTATGGAAACAGTTCAAAAGCTACATGGAAACCCAAAGATTATTGTAAGTGACAGAGATCCCATTTTCACTGGAAATTTTTGGACAGAATTATTTTCTTGTCTTGGTACTCAGTTAGCTCATAGCTCATCTTATCATCCTCAATCTGATGGGCAAACTGAGATAGTAAACAAATGTTTGGAAGGATATCTTCGTTGCTTTGTATCTGATAAACAGACACAATGGGTCAAATGGTTGCCTCTGGCTGAATGGTGGTATAACACTTCCTTCCATACAGCAACAAAAATGACCCCATTTATGGCACTTTATGGGTATCAACCACCATCCATCACATCATATTTAAGAGAAAATTCTAAGGTTCAGGCAGTGGAACATCACATCGAACATCAACAACAAGTCCTCCAACTCTTAAAGGATAACCTCGTGTTGGCACAAAATAGAATGAAACAACAGGCAGATCAACATCGCAGTGAAAGAAGTTTTGATGTAGGTGATTGGGTATTCCTACGGCTACAACCATATAAGCAAATGTCCCTAAAGCAAGCTAAGAAGGATAATAAATTATCACCAAAGTATTATGGTCCGTACAAGGTGTTGCAAAAGATTGGTACTATGGCATACAAATTGGAGCTTCCTGCAGCTTCTCGATTGCACCCAGTTTTCCATGTTTCATGTTTAAAGAAGGTTATAGGTGACAAGCTCCCAATTCAAACAATATTGCCAGAACTTGACGAGGAAGGAAAAATTATATTGGAACCGGAAGCAGTCACAGAAACAAGAACTCGACAGCTACGAAATCGATCAATTTCAGAGTATCTTATCAAGTGGAAGAACTTATCCGCTGAAGATTCCACATGGGAGGATGAGAATTTTATGCAGAAGTATCCAGAACTACTCAAGCGTTGAGGACAACACTTTTTTGAAGGAGAGGGGCATGTTGGGTCCCTATAATACTAGTGATTACCCCATTACTATTGTAGTTATACCCCTTATTTATATTGTTGTGCCCCTATTACCCCCATATTGTTATTTTTGTGCCCCATAGAATCCCTCTATTGTTATTTTTGTGGCTTTATATTATTATTGTTAGGTCGGCTGGATTATATTGTGACTCCTTAGACTCCTATATATAGAAAGGAGGTTTTGTCATTTGTATCATCCAAGAATTTTTCATTTATGTAATGTAAAGGAGGTTGCCCCCTCGAAGAGGCTGAATTCTAAGGCGTTGATCTATCTTTTCTATCTTTTCTTGAGCTGGTTTCATAACACCGCCAATGCCGAATAAGTTGCCCAGTGACATTCCCAAGTTCGAAGGTAAATCAGGAGAGGACCCGTCAAACCATGTGATGACTTACCACCTCTGGTGTGCGTCTAACTCCATCACAGATGATTCAATCCGTCTTATACTTTTCCAGCGCACTCTAATTGGTCTCGCGGCCAAGTGCTACATTGAGTTACCGCGAGGCACTTTTTATAATTTTAGTCAGTTAGCTACCTCGTTTTTAACTCATTTTCAGTTGCCAGTCCGATATGACAATGGCACAGAATTTTTAACTTCGCTAAAACAATCAACATCCACGTACATTTCAGATCATATTCACAAGTGGAGACGTCGACGTCGTTTAGTGAAGGTATTTATTCTGGATCAAATCTTGGCTGAGTGGTTTGTAAAATCTTTGTTGCCAAAGATCACTGAAGATGTTGCTAAAGCCGGAGTTGTTACTGAGGAGCAGGTCATTGCTCAAGCACAGTACCTTGACTTGGTCTATACTCAGTCAGGTACGTTACATGAAAAAATCCCCGATCTTCCCAAGTCAAATCAAATCGCTACAGCTCCTTCGGGATCTCATGCCGCCGATGGTATGATTGGCACGATTAACATTAAAAGTAAGAAGAAGTCTTCTAAGAATTCTTCTCCTATTATAACCTTGCCTGATTCCCCAACAGGAGATTCCTCTGCAGCGATTTCCGCCGATATTCACGTTGTAGAGTCATCTACAGCCAAATCAAAATTCGGTGGGAAGAAGAAAGGAGAGAAGAAGAATAAAACGAACAAAAATTCAAAGGAGAAACCTGAAAAGGCGGAATCCAATGACGAAAAGCGCAAACCTCGTTATCCTTGTCTCATTTGTGATGATGAACATGTTACAAGAGACTGCCCTCATCGTGCAGAGGTTGCGAAGATTGTCAAGGGTTCCCAAACTCCTGTTGTTTTGAAGGATCCTTTTCCGGCTCAAGACAACAAGATGATAGGTTCATCCTCGAGTGCCAATGAAGAACCCATACTGATGATGTCCCATGTTAGGATTGCGACTCGATCGCAAGATTATGGTAGTAAGAGTCCTGTTGATGGTAAAGAAGCAGAATCTTCTCATTCTAATCCATCAACCTCAACTCCCGGTTCCGATCCACTACAGATTGAGAAACCTAATCCAGACTTGGTAATCAAACTGCCTGCCAAGGGTATACTTCGAAATTCAGCTTTCAATCCACATGCGAGAGCGGCTCAGAATTATAACATTGTTGATGATTTAGTTGTTTCACCCTCAGCAATGTCGGCTTTGGAAGTGCTGCAATCATGCCTAGCACAACGTAAATTACTTTTGTCGGCTATAGGAGCTGTTGATATTCAGGACCCGAACCTAATAATTTTCGATCTAGAAAATAGTACACCGCGTTTGCCTCATCAAATGGCTTTCCAGATACCAGTGATAGTAAAAAACAGGCCTATTCATCGGACTGTAATTGATGAGGGAGCCTCAACGTGTATTATGTCGATACAGTGTTGGAGATCGCTTGGTTCTCCTTCACTAAATCAATCCCCGACGATTCTAAAGGCCTTTGATGGCCGTGGGTTTCATCCTTTTGGCATTCTACAGGATTTGCCTATAGGGGTTGAAGGAAAAACCGTTAGTCTAGATGTGGAGGTGGTTGATGCCCCTCTAGACTACAACCTTCTCTTGGGTCGAAGTTGGTCTTATGCTATGACAGCGGTCGTTTCATCGGTCTTTCGAGTAATAAAATTTCCACACAATGGAAAGATCGTAACAATAGACCAGCTGGCTTACTTTTCATCCGACCCAGCCTCTTCGGAAAGTATTCAGCATGTTGGTAAAACGACTATCCCATATAAGGATGTTGGAGTAGGATTAGTTAAAGATGTCGGTTTACTGGGAACTTTTCCTTTTCCTCCAATCAACGCATCATCTTCATTTGCAACCATTCATATGATTACATCAGACACCATTGTTTATGATGATCCTTGGATCATTCCTTCTAAATCTGAGATAGACTCATTTGGTGATTCCATGCCTTTGAGTCCATATGAAATTGCCTATGAAGCCATGTAGTCTTTTGCCGACTTGTGTTCAACCAAAAATGACTTAATGAATGTGGTCCATGAGGAATCACTTTTCACATCAACCTCGGATTTAACTACTTTTTCTGAACTTGTTCACTCTGATGAGAAAATTCATGAAATCCTATGTGTAGATGATTTACCATGGGAAGATCTCCATCACAGATCTTCGTTTTTACCTGAGGATGATCATTTTGAAAATGATTTCTCATCAATTTTTACAACTGAATATGTCAAGGAACCTCAGAATCCAATGAAACATCCCGATTCAGAGTTAAATTTGGGAAACATCTCTCGAACTATTCCTATTGACATTTCGGTTAAGCCCGGAATTGTTGAGAACATTCATATAGGTGCCTCATGTACTGATGAAGAAATTCAATTATATAAGGCCCTATTTCAAGAATTCTGCGACGTGTTTGCCTGGTCCTATGAGGAAATGCCAGGAATTGATCCCGCGATTGTTGTTCATGAGATCAAGACTTACCTGGACGCTAAACCCGTCCGGCAACATTTGCGTCAGATTCACCCACGAAAAGCTGCTGCAATTAAAGCAAAAGTTGAAAAACTGTTGAAAGCAGGTTTCATTTATCCGATCCCGTTAACGGATTGGGTATCGAATATTGTTCCGGTTAACAAAAAGCAGGGAACAATAAGAATATGCATCGATTATAGGGACATTAATCAAGCCTGTCAAAAGGACAATTACCCAACTCCCTATATCGATCAAATCATTGATGATTGTGCCAGCAGCGAAATATTTTCCTTTATGGACGGTTTTTCCGGATACAATCAAATCAACATTATACCTACCGATCAACCAAAAACGGCTTTCATTTGTCCATGGGGGACATTTGCTTATTGCAAATTACCTTTTGGGCTTAAGAATGCCGGAGCAACTTTTCAAAGGGCGATGTCTTATGCGTTTCAGGACATCAAGCACATTGTGCAACCCTATCTCGATGACTTGACTGCTCATTCATTACGTCGATCTGATCACCTCGTCCATTTATGAGCAATCTTTTTGAGGTGTAGGCATTATCAGATTCGGTTGAATCCACAAAAATGTGTCTTCTGTATAGAAACGGGTCGATTGCTGGGGTTTGTAGTTTCGAAAGCCGGCATTCGCGTTGATCCCTCAAAGGTCGAAGCTATCATCAAATTGCCTCCTCCTTCGAGTCTTCGCCAACTCCAAAGTTTGCAAGGGAAAGCAAACTTTTTACGACGATTCATTCCTAACTACGCCAAGGTTACAAAGGGTTTTACCCGATTGTTGAAGCAAAACACTCAATTCTATTGGGATGAGATAGCTGAGAAATCTTTTGATGCACTCAAACACGCGTTGACCCATGCACCGTTGTTGCATCCTCCCAACTACAACTAGGATTACTTCTTGTATCTCGCCGCCTCTCATTCCACCATTGGAATGGTCTTAGTTCAGGAAGATGAATCAGTAACTGAACATGTGATATATTACCTTAGTCGAACGTTAAATCCCACTGAGCTAAAATACTCACATGTGGAGAAATTGGCATTGGCAGCCGTCCAAGCTGTCCAACGTTTTCGTCACTACATTCTACTACATAAAACTACGGTAATTTCATATTGCAACCCTATGATCTACATTTTGACCAAGCAATTGCTAGGGGGCAAGTACTCTAAATGGATCGTTATCCTGCAAGAGTTCGACTTGGAATTTGAGAAATCTAAGTCTAAGAAATCTTTAGTTTTTGCGGAGTTAATGTGTGACTTCCCGCGTGCTGACACGGAAACTGTGGCGGAGGAGCCCATTGCGGACGAATCCTTGTTTCTAATCAGCACTTTAGATCCGTGGTATGGGGATATCATCGTTTATCTCCAGACCCAATCCTTTCGGCCGGAAATTTCAAGGTCAGAATGTCGGAAAATTCGATTCCAGTCCCAACAATTCAGAATTATTGGAGATACTCTTTATCGCCGTGGGGCGGATTCTATTTTTTGACGTTGCTTAACTCACGAGGAAGCTGAAAGGGTTCTAAATTACTGTCACTCTGGAGCCTGTGGCGGTCATATTTCTAGGTTTGCCACAGCCCAAAAGATATTGCGCGCTGGCTACTTCTGGCCGTCTTTATTTAAAGATTGTATTATGGCGGTCCGAAAATGCCACAACTGCCAGATTGTTTATCGTAAGATGCGCGCTCCACCTGCTCCTCTCCACCCTATAATTGTCATTGGTCCTTTTGCCAAATGGGGTATCGATTATATTACATGTAACCCTCACTCGGCCGGGGGGCATGCGTATATCATCCTTGCGGTAGATTATTTTACTAAGTGGGTCGAGGCGATGCCTACATTCGAGGCAGACGGCAAGACAGCTGCAATTTTCATGTTCAATCATATAATTGCTAGGTTTGGTGTCCCGCAAGCGATAATCACTGATCATGGGCGTCATTTTCGAAACGTTATGATGACCAAACTTATAGGCCAGCTTGGTTTACGTCACGATAGTTCAACCCCTTATTATCCACAAGCGAATGGTCTGGTTGAATCCATCAACAAAGTTTTAGTTATCATGATCCGACGAATCATTGGGATTCATCGGTCGAATTGGCACAACATGCTATTTTTAGCGCTTTGGGCATACCAAACTTCAGTAAAAACATCAACATGGTTCACTCCTTTCCAACTAGTCTATGGTTTAGAAGCCGTGTTACCCATTGAATGCGAAATCCCATCACTGCAAATGGCCATCGAGTTACTTCCAGCCACTTCCGAAGAGGAAAAGCGTTTGTTATACTTAGCTCAATTAGATGAGAATCGACGTGATGTTGCATTGGCGATCGAGACTCACGCAAAACGAATGAAAGCTCAGTATGATCGAAATGTGACCCCTCGAAATTTTTCGGAAGGAGATCTAGTCTAAGTGTATGATCAAGCTAATGATAAATTAGACGCTGGAAAATTCGTTCCTATGTGGCATGGTCCCTATGTTGTCAAGCGAAAGCTAGCCAAAGGGGCTTATGAATTGGTAGACTTTGATGGGGACTCTTTGGGTAAACCCAGAAATGGCCTTTACTTGAAGAGGTATTATGCTTAAAAGAATGGGTATGGAGATTTTTAGTTAGGATAGTTTTTCTTTCTAGCTGGTGTGTTTTAGTTTAAACAGTGTGCTTAGCTTAAAGAGTGTTTTTTCGTCATTATTCCTGCTTATCTTGGTTTTACTCTTGATATTGAAGATGTCGATGCCTCTCCAAACATACATTGGTTTCGCTGATGGTGCTTGTCGTAATACACGAAACATCTCTTCTGCAGCTTGGGTTATCTATTCGCCCTCTGACGAGTTAGTATCTATGCATGGGGTAAGCCTCGATCAAACAACAAACAACATTGCCGAGTATAGTGCAGTGATTGAGTTATTGTCTGAATCTATTTCATTTGGGATTTGGAGTTTGGTAGTGAGGCTAGATTCTGAACTCGTTGTATTACAGCTTAATAGAGTGTATGCCATTAGAAATCCAGTGTTATTAAGATTATTTTTGAGAGTGCGTCTCTTGGAACGTGAGTTTGATTACGTTGAATATCAGCATATTCTAAGGTCTTTAAATACATTAGCAAATGCAATTGCTTCTCGAATGTTAAATAGACATTTGCAATAATCATACATGTAAATTTAAAATCATTCCATAACATGATTAACAAGATAAGCCGGTAATAGTGATATATATATATATATCTATATATATATATATATATATATATATATATATATATATATATATATATATATATATATATATATATATAGATATAGATATAGATATAGATATAGATATAGATATAGATATAGATATAGATATAGATATAGATATAGATATATATATATATATAGGAGTGTGTCAAAAAATACATCGTCTTCGATCATAGGTTGAAAAACACCTTATGATCGACAAAAACGATAAGTACAAAAAACAAAAATGTCACATGTGCCCACAATAGGCGATCATCCTATCACTGGTGATGATCTCTATAAGAAACCACTGCACGGGCCACCTTGCAAAGGAACCTCCTAAAAGGTCCCGGGACTCCAATCACATAGCACTGAAGTCGACGAGGAATGTCGTCTATAGTGGTCTCAGGAATATCTCATGTCAAGCGCTCGAGATGACCCTCCAACTCGGCCAAAACCTCTGCTGATTCGTCCTGTGGGGCTGGCGCAGGTGCAACTAGTTGTTTCCTCTTGAAAGGCCAGAGAGCAGCTGGTCGTTGTGGACCCACATCTGCATTTTAAAATTTTTACTATCAGTTTTGAGATGATGGAAAAATAAAAAAATTTAAAATAGGAAAATGTTGGAAAGGATTTTACCTGACTCGTCCCACTGCTCTCCTGGTGGAAGAGCCATGTCTCGGTCACCACGAAAATCTATCCTAGCGTAAGGAAAGTCCTGAATGGAAAAGACCTGGTTTTCCAGCCATTGGAAATACTCAGGTTTGAACCAAGCAACCTCTGTCCTCTCGTCCGGGTGACGGGCCATGACTGCGACCCATCGCATCAGTTTGGGCTCTCGAGGAAGCCCAGCTCCAACAGTAAGGTGATGTGGGATCAGCGTAGGAACCCTCTCCAGGCCAAAACACACGACCAAAGCCCCATAACCAAAGGTCTTTAGTCGTCCGTTCTTGGCCCTAGTCAGTTGGCCTTTCACATTGGCCAACACGGCATCGCACCTGTTGAAGATGGTGCCTCGAAAGCAATCAGCTGCCATACGCTTCTGGGATTCGGTGGCAATATGTAATGCGGCAACCCTGCAAAGTCTGGTGACAGTAAACGCAATCACCATGAGTTCAGGATGGGATATCGTCTTTATGTCTATCCCTTTGTCTCTAGCCTGGCTATTGCAGTACTCTAGTTGGAGGCTATCGACAGACTGGCCACCTGGCCTAGTCCCGTGCAGAGTCAAGTCTTCGCCTCTCTTGGGAAAACCAGTCAAGAAATATATGTCCGCCGGCTCGATTTCGAGCTGGTGGCCGCCAATGAAGAAGCACTGGTCCTGTATGCTCCATCTGTCAACCAGCCACTGTAAGAAATCCACCTGAGCCCTCATGCCAGGAATGGCCCAGAATTTGTACAGTCCGCACACCCTCAAAGCATCAAGTGAAGGTTAATGATTCCATGCGGCAGCATCCACGTCCTCATGCTCTCGTTCACGCCAATCTAGCATGATGTGCTCTCTGCATCAAGTATAAAGATTAATTAAATTGCTAGAAAATATTTTGGTTGGTCCATTTTTGAGAATTTTTGGGTTCAAAACCCTTGCGGCGGGGTATGCACCCTCCAGGTTAGACACAGTGCGTGGGACCGCACTTTGTCTACATGGAAGGTGCGGACCCCGAGCTTTTTCCCAATGGAGAAAAATTCGAGGTCCACAGGCCCGCAATGGTAAACCTGCGGGCCCCCGCATGCGGGTTTTGCGCCTAAAAACCCTCCCAAAAATGAAATGAAGGACTAAAACAAAAAACTAAATGGTTGAAAATGAAGAGTAGGATGATGTGGATTACCTGGAGAAGATGATGCTCGATTCCGATGGTTGGATTTTCCGCAATCTTCACGGGAAGTTTTCTAAGCAAAAGCACTATTTTCTCACCCAAATTCAAACGGTAAAAATGAATTGGCAAAGGCCCTTTTTATAAGTTTTTTGAGTAAATAAATCGCAAATTTGTTTATGTTTCACTTTGAAAAGGTATTTTGCGACATTTTTATCCATTTCAAATAGGTATGAGTAATGTTTGTGTTTTTGTGCAGAATAAAGGATTATTAAGGCGAAATCTATCATTTTCGACAGAAAAACATGTAGAGTCATCTTTAAGCTCTTTTCTGACTCCTAAAACATGAAAAGATTTCCGAGTGTTTCTTTTAAACTCGTTAAAACAGAATTAAAAGACGGTCCACTTACAGCTCTTTTCCGACCGTAAAAACATGAAAAGATTGCCGGATTTTTGTCATTTCAAATTCGATATTGGTTATAAAACGACGTGTCATTGATCACTTTTTTACTTTTTCGGGTCAAAGGCACTAATGACGAAAAGTACTCCTTGGTCATAAAAGATCAAGCGATTCTCTCAAGTATTATTTTATACTTTTTCGGGCTTGGGAGACACAAATTTATGAAAAAGGTCAACCCTGGAGTCTTCTTAAGTTTTTTCAGACTCTCTAAAATTGAAAAACGCCGAGTTTCTCCTATACTGGACTCGTTAAAATTTCACAGTAAAGGACCTGTTCAATTACAAACAGGAACGAACCACTCCTTCTTAGGGTTCGAATTTAAACTAAGTTGGACTCATCCGAAGGATGAGCTTATAATCAAGCAAATGTTATCCTCCTCAAGCTTGTCAAAAATAAAGAGGTACTTGCCAGAAATGGTGGGGGAAAAGAGAGAAAAATGAGCCTGTTTGTCATACTTTGTAACCGCTCTTGAACACGACACTTTTATTCACCTGGGTTGGGAAATCCTTTGCCTAACAGTTGATCAAACCACATTGAAAGTCTTCAGCCGGTTTCTGGGTATTAACTTTGGGTCAATTGTCACCAAACCATCTATCGTGTTGTTATGTGTTCAAGAGGTCACTGCCAATAAGCCATTCATCTGCAAAATATCTATCATCCATCTTGACCATCCCTGAGTCAGTTCTTACAACTAAATTTCTTCAACTTGATCTATGATTTCATGTTGTGGGCTTGCCTACGACAGATCGCTTTCTATCGACATCAGCTCATTATCTAGAAAGGGGATCTAGGAATCGTCAGTACCTTGAGATCTGCATGCATCAATGGAAGGTTTCTCGCCTTTGACGACAATTTACATCATTGACTTTCGATCAAAGCATTCCGTGACATGCTCGACATCAACACATTTATTCGCATCTCATGGATTGTACTGGGTACTTTGAGAGCCATTGACATCACTGGTGGTTTCTCTCACACTTGTTAACAGTTTACATCATTGACTGGTAATCAAGTGGTTTCTACCATGTTCGACATCAACACATTCATTCGCATGGATAGAATCGTACTATTTCGGGAAGTAGAAATGAAGACCCTGGATCTAGTTTCCACAATCCAGGCTGCAAGGAATTTTGTATTCATTATATAAATGACTATTCATAAATAGATGGCTGCATCCATACTGTGTCCACATGAGTCTTTACTTGTGATGTTTTACAAGATCATTCCTGTATCAGAGCAATAGTTAGTTTTTCTAGTCAGTTTTGATCTAAGTATGGGAATGCCTACCTCAGTGATGATATGATCTCATATATATATTTTGCATTGAATGTTTTTACAGGTTCCAACCGGGTTCTCCATAAGATGATCCTCGAAATGATAAAGTACTTCACTCTTCCTAAATGAAAAGAAATCCTCATCTACTACAGACTTCGCACTTTAGGGGGCAATCTGTTACACAAAAATATCGTCATCATGATTATTTACAGTCAGTATGGGTCTATCATCACTTGTACTGTCCTCCTAAGCAAGTCTCAGACCTCAGTTCTTCAAATCAAGCTTTGGAAATGAGAGAAAGACATTAAAAAACAATGTAACTCTGGTTCCGCACTTTCTCTCATGGTCACCTGCGGTCCCGCACCTTCTATGTACAAAAAATGCGGACCTGCCCACTCTGTCCCTAATGGTGTAGGTGCAGACCCCTGTGAAAGTCAAAAGGTGCAAGTTTTATCTTAAAAAACTCACTTTGGGTTAATTATAGAGGTTTCTAGAAGGAATTTTGACGTGGATTGTTCGCTCTGAGGTGGTTCATGCATCCCAAAAGAGAAGGAGCTAATCCCTTGAGGAGAGGAGCTATCCCTTTGAAGGAGGGCTTTATCCCTTTGAAGGAGGACCTAGTAACCTCCCTCCATTGCACTATAAATACAGGCATTGGGCTGGTTGCTAGGGAGGTTAGAAGCTGAACATTTTTTAGGGTAAATGCTGGTGAAATCAAGACTTCCTAGTTAAGCCTAAAGAGGAGAGATCACATACCTTTTTGGTTTCATTGGGGAGTGAGTGAAACTTGTCAAAGTAGAGGAGACTTCTTGCTGGACCCTGGGAGGAGCTTGTACAGCGTCAAGGCAAAGGTTGTAAGGTTCTTCTTCTTTTGAATTAATACAATCAAACTCATTTTTCTCAACAAGTATCTTATGTTATTTGTTTCATGGACTCCTTGACTTTCATGTTAAATATGTTTTAATGCAATTGGCTTTTCAGGTGCTATTTAATTTGTTTGCCTTGTTTATGTTTTCAGATTCGAGAAAAGGAGCTCATTTGGATCGAAGGAGCGAGGGCATCCACAAGTTAGCGTTGGACCTAAGGTAGGCCCTAAAAACACTTGTTTTCTATTGATTATAAAAGCATATTTAGAGAAAGATAGTGTCTGGTTGGTTTGCTTGTCATTAGGTCTTCATTAGATTCTAGGAAGGTCTATCTTGTTTGCAAGATCGACTTATTCCGTGTGACAACAAGGATGTTGATGATTTCCTTGTTTTTGAACATGTATGTGTAATTAACTTGCAGTGTTGATTGATTTGACATGCATGTGATGCCATGTTGACTTGGAAGAAGTTAACTTGGTCTCCAAATGGAGATAATGATGAAGTGTTTCATCTTTTGAAAAAGAGTCCTAATGGTCTTTTTCTACATGCTTGACTTAAGGGTCATCTGTTTAAAGGCATGTTTTGTGGGCTTGTTATCTAGTCCATAATTTGTATGCAGATGTAAGACATGGAGGTGTTCACAAGATGTGAAAATCTATTTCTTTTGTTGAAGCAGGAGTTTAGGCCATCTAGTTGTTGTCTGTATGCCTGTTGTTGTTAACAGTTGTTGATTGGCAGCTTGTCAAATAGGTACAAACGAAAGTTTTGTGGAGCATGTGTACTTCACATTTGTTGAGCCACCTTGGATCAATGATCAAGGAAAAGAAGCTCAAACTACCTTCTATGACCAGTTCAGCAGAAGTTCTGCAGGAAGGCAAGGAGGAAGACAGTTCTTCTTAAGAAGACCAGCCCATCTAGAGAAGGGAAGTGGTTAGAAACCTTGGTTCAGAGGCACTATGCAAAGGCAAGTGTAGGGAGGCTGAAAGAAGAGGGTGAGTCACTCTGATTTACTATTTGGATAAGTATATCAGTCTTTTGGAGAGCAAAATTAATTCTAGTGGGAAGGCGTGATCCAAAAATGGATCTTGGATAAACCTCTAAGTCTAAAAGACTTCATGTAAGAGGTAAAAGGTTCCAAATGGCACAAATCCTTTGTAAATCAGAGGAAAATGAAAATCGTAGGCTGCTCTCAGAAATAGTCTCATTGCAGGGATCCCTCCATTCTGAATCCAACACAACTTAAATGGGCGAAAATGGACTTCAGATGGGAAAGCTATCATAAAATGAAGCTGCCCTTTTTCAAAGGAGAAAGAGGCAAAATCCCTTGAATAATGGGTTTAAAAACCCTCTAAGTCTTCCAAATCTCCCAAAAGGGCGAAACCACTGAAAAAGGAGAAGTCTTGGACTTATCGGATTACACTATTGAGCCTTAAAAACTTGAAGAAAACCATGAAAACAAGGCTATCAGAGGCTTGAATAGTGGTTGCACAGGGGCTGTCGGACCTGGCCGATCAACAGTCCAGATCTGATCAACAATCGCAATCGGCGGTGGTAGTCGGAGGCATAAAGTGCGATGGGCCAATGCGATACCACGATCGCTGATATCGGCAGATCGCAATCGACAAACATAATGGAGCAATGCTTACACATATATACGCGCGATGTGATGGTGCGATCATCGAAATCGACGGATCAGAACCAGAGCATTACAGAGGATCGGATGATATGTTATAAGTTATATACGCGATGCGGTGGCTGGACCCAATGGGGCGATAAGCCAGATTTAATATAATTTCAAATCTGCTAAGTGATATTTTTCCATGTTTTTAACGTATTTCCTTAATACGAAGAGAAACCTTGGAATAGGTCAATTTCGATATGCAATAGAGATTCCTAGGTGGACCTGATGGTGCTATAAAGTGGGGTTATGAGAATTTCAAGTTCGGATGAGCAGTGTTCTGTGAATTTTTCTGTGTATTGCAGTGTTCTCTGTGTAAACATAGAGTGACCATTTTTGAAGGATTCAAAGCACTGATAGACCCCTTCTATTACCAAATAGGTGGCATTCATCCCGGAGGGCATTTAGTAATGATTTCTAACACCCAGAGACGGGATTTGAAAAGATTGTGGCAGGAAGAAAGAGAGCCCAAGAGGGAAATGAATTAACAACACTGTTTTGGCTTAAAAGCAATGAATGTCAAAGACAGAGGGCTGCTGGGCTGTTGAGGGGTGATGTTGTTAATCCTTGAGGGGTTTACTGTGGAAGCAGAAGCCAACTTGGAAGCCAAGGCGAAAGAGGCAACGTGGAAGCCAAAGGGACAGCACAGAAGCCAAGAGAGTCACTTGGAGTTCAAGTGAAAAGCCCAAAGGGAGAGATGTAAACAGCCAAAGGGCCAAGAAGCCAGAGCAGAAGAGCCAAAGAGCTAGAGCCATAGCCAAAGAGCCAAAGTTAGAGCCAAGTGCCAGAACTAGAGCCAAAGAGCCAGAGTCAGAGCTAAGAGCCAGAACCAAGAGACAAAGAGCCAGAGCTTCAAGAGCCAGGGGATTAAATGGTGTTTGAACCAACTGTTTCAATGTAAAAATAGCAGGAGTTGGGCCAAGAGCTTGTAAAAAGACTTATACCATAATCCCAGAGAGCCTAGTTGAGTTGACTAGAGCTCACGAAGATGTAGCTCAAGAGTTGTGGGTGAACTCCTAATTAATTTGTTGTCTTATGTGTTTGTTTTTACTGCTACATTATTCACTGTTATATGCATTTATATATAAGTTTAAACACATTCACATATCATCACAAACAACATACTCTAAAAAATATAATCAGTTTAAAACAATTATCAGCATACACTATATTATCAAGCATTTCTTAATTTCCACACTAGTTAATCATTAAACACTTGGGAATATTCAAGCTTTGGAAGTGGGAAAGGTTCTTGTAATCTAGAAAATATGCCTAAGTGCCCCATTTTCAAATCATGTGATAAAGGTGAATTGTTTATATCGCATGCCAAAATTCATGTGTAACATGATTTATCGTTATTAAGGTGAAAATATGCCTGCGGAATAGGAATAACACTCCCTTTACCTATGTGGTAAGTGATCACCTTGGTTACAAATATTTAGATACACACCCTCCCGAGGTAATTCCTTTGCCAAAATGATCATCAACATGATTTCTGTGTAGCTATTGTGTTGGGTTTTCACAATGTCACCTGTGTCTTTTTGACCTGCGAATTGTGTGTCGCCTTACGGTGTCCATGTATGCACTTCAAAAGAGACTCGAAATATGAACATTCTATGGGTCGATCTTACAAGTTCCTGATGTCAGGGATAACATGATTGGCGTGAGAAGTATATCTATATAATGCGACTACCATAAAAAGAACAAGATAGTGTTCTTTGGTATTCTTTTAGGTTATAAATATATATACCACCATTATAATGAATGTTCTGTCATGAGTTGATAAAAAATATTGGTGCCAAATTTTTAATGCTCTAATTCTCCCAACTGCACCATTTTCTATTGATGGATATCACACTCGAGTTTACTAAGATCATTAGAGCACTTCCAATAAAAATTGGATTCTCTTAATTGGACCTTGGTTTTGAAATTGCACATGTTTTATGTCTTCTTGCTAATTAATGGATTGGCCTACACATTGTTTGGCTCTTCCCTTTCCCAAACACATTAATGTCCAATAAGGAAAATGCATGTGGGCTTCATGAAGCACAAAAGGTTTACATAGATGCATTGCACATTATGCTACGAATTCCTTGTGTTTTAAGGATGTCATCACCATCACATTACCATCATCACATTGGATCATTGTTTTAGAGAAACTATCCTTTGAGCTCTCCATACTCCATATACACCTTACGCTTCTTCTTCTTACACAATCTTTTTAGTTTGGTGACCATTACTCATGTATGAAATCTGTTTTTTCCATTTCATGTTAAAAGGTAAAACATATAACTTATTATAGTTAGTGTTGAAGATGTTGGACCCGCCAACATGTCAGGGGATCTCCCCGGCAAGAAGTACCAACTAGACCTCATACCGTTTTGTGTAGGAGTCCTAGCGGTGGGTCATACGGTATCGCCTTGACCCCAGTTTCACATAGAAGCAAGTAAGATGTTCCTGTTGGTAGCAAGGGTGTGACATATGTAGCAAGTCAAGCAAGGTGCATGAGTGGTTCTAACACATGGAGGGTGAGGTGAGTGCGCCTCTTGGAAACCTATGGAAGCATGGGGTTAAGAAGGGAACGCACGAGAAAATATGCATCACAAACTAGAAGGCAAGTGAGCTAGCAATCCAAAGTGATGGTTAAACCAACAACACATTTCAGTAAAATTCATACATACATATACAAAAAATAGCTACACATGCATGTGTAAGCAAACAGATACATATTTCACTTAGAGTAAATAAGATAGCTGAAATAAAATATGACATATGCATGAAACGTGTTAGATCTGTTATATTAAGAAGTGAAAGTTCCAGTCATACAATACAACCATGACCAACCACTAGTTTTGATAGGAGAATGTTACAGTCACTGCCACCTACACCTCCAAAGGGATATAATAGCTCTGCACAGTGGAGAAGCCAAGGCCCATTACAATACTCTCCAATATTTCTCTAAGATACTCCTATCAGAAGCTTGGCTGACCAAAAGCCTCTACAATGAGTTATGAGGGACTATATATAGAAAATGGGGGGGGGTGGCCCTTGACATTCCCCTTTGTGATTTCTCACCTATCCTCATGACTCTTCATCTACTCTATGACTATTACATCCAACTATTGACACTTGAAATTTCACTTGAAAAGACATTACATACAATTTTCACATGTACCCATGTGAGAAAAAATAGGCTTGAGCAAGCCATGGAAGACATCACTATGACTTAGACAAATGTGGGAAGACCAACTCTTCAACATCCTCATGATGGTCGAGAATGGTGAACTGATGGCAAGCTTCATAGTCCACTATGGTGTCCGTGTACTCTGTGGTGACATCTTTCTGGAAACAAACTCTTGCCTCCATTGCATCCGGGTACACTGCTCAGGCTCCTCTGTCCAACTTGTTTGATAGCATGCACATCATTGTCTTGAGTGTGTCTAGAATAGAAACATATTGATGCATGGTGTCTGCATTGATCACTAAGTCTGTGCTGGTGGCTATGCACATCAACTCATCAAAGTATGAGTCAAGCCCCAGTCAAACTTGTGCCTTTGCCTTTGCCTTGGTGAGTGTCCCAATAGATGGGACCATGAGTGCGCGCACAACAACATCCATACTCCTAAATACCCATGCATGGAAATCCTATAGATTAGTGATGAGATGTTGGAGGTCTTCATAGTTCCGGATCTGACTGCAAATGCATGCCTTCAGCTCACCCACTCTAGGCTTCATCATCTTGGGCAAGTGTAATAGGGCTCCCTTGTATCTCATTTTCCATGTTTGCATGTAGTCAACAATAGTATGTACATTTGACAAGATACATGCTCTCCTAACACATCGCTACTGCCAACATTTGAGATGGACAACTACTTTATACATGGTTCCAAACTTGGAATACAATGCCCGCATGACTGACTCAAGGGACAATACTTCATCCAGTATTTCCTTCTTCAACTATGTTCCGGTAGATGTTGTAACCAGTTCTCCTCCCTTCTTGGTCATCGATATTTCCTTAGCCATTTTCTCGTTCTCCGCTATCAGGAAGCGAACACTCAAGCTAGTGGCTTCATAATATGATTTGGTAGCATCGGCCAAGGCTGTTGGATGTTTGCGCATGCTAGACATGATCACTCGTTCCTCAAGATGCGCAGGAGATGTGTTGTCATTCGAAGTAGACACTCTGTGAGATTGCACAACTCTATGTTGCGACTCGTCAAATGATCGTAATTATTTTATTATTTCTAGTATTATTCTTTGACTGCCAATATGTATGTGGAAAATATAATTTGTTTTCTTGCAAATCATAGGAGAAAGTCAGAATGTGACCTAGAAGAAGGGAGCTAGGGTTTGCACAAAATCCAAACAACTAGGGTTTCAATGAAGAACACAACAACAAGAGGTGATTGGATGTAAGCAAGGCACAATGACATGCAGTCCAATAATTCATGCCTTCATGGTTTCACAAAAATGTCGGCAACGAGATCCAACATTAGGGTTTCTCAAAACTTCCCTTTTCTCCTTACATCCTCTCTTCTATAAATATGTAAAGGTTCTCATCATGTTGTAGCAATCATGTCAAGATCAATTGAATGTGTACTAGACAGTTGACATGAGGGAGTAATGAGGAAGTTCAAGAGTCATGAAGGGAGGTCAAGGGTCATAGTAGGTGAACAGTCACCTCATATCTATAAAAGTACCTCATGCCTCACCATAGGGGGGACTTTAGCACTTGATTTAAGGCTAGGAAGATATAGTTGATTAATGTTTGAGAGCTAGAGCCACTCAGCCCTTGGCAACTAGTAGAGTGGAGTTGCAATGAGGCTAGGGTTTTGCATTGGGCAATTGTATGAGCAGACCATGTTCCACTATTGGGTTTTGACCAATTGCAAGATATGCACTTGAAATTGCAACAACATTAATAAGATGTTCTTCATCTTTGGAATTGATTCCCATGCTTACTCATGGTGATTGTATTGGTTGTATAGTATTTTAACTGTATTTGTATGTGTGCTTTCATATGTGCAATACGTTATGGAATGATTCATAGTTTTTGCATGTATGTTTTGATTTCGAATCCGTGTTTACTTAGTTCTTGCCATGTCAGTGATCTATTGTGAACTATTTTGCAATTAAATTTTGGCGTGTTCCTATTTATTGTATGTATGATTGGGTTTTAGCTCACTATTCCCTCTCATGGCATACCTCTTTGTAGAATTTCCTGTAGATTCAACAACTCATGTAATTTTCTAAAACAAAAGACAAGAATCTACTCTACTTTCAACAACAAAAACCAATTGATCGATGAAAACAATAATTAGTAAGAGGAAGTTAATCAATGACACATAACACAATATTTCTCTAGAGAAATCAACTACTCAAAACCCCTACTATCTATATTGCATTAATCCGAAATCCAAGATGAAAATACAATGCTTTTTCTCACTAGAACAATCCCTGCACAAGTATAATCAACTTTCTGCATCACAAGCCTGCTCTGGCGAACACTTAGCCAATTTTACTGTCTGCCAAGCCCATATTTCCTTTCCCAATTCATAAGAGGATCATCCCATATTTAATTTTGAAATCCTTCTTCCCAAACTATGCAATCCAAACTTAGCTCCATAATTGATTGCATGCATGATATGTACAACTCTGAAAATCATACAACTAATAGTACATTGTCCCTGCACTCTAGTCTCAAATGGATCTTTCTCTCAATTGACATGCATAAGTTTCTCTTGAGTGAATATCCAGTTAGCTAGAGTAGCATTGAGGATGCACCAGTGCACCAACTCACTACCAGACCTCTACTAATTCCTCCAATGGTTAGAGCTAGTTTAACTGACCATAACTTAGTCAAACTGAGTTATCTAATTACAACTCAAATAAACTCATCTTAAACCCTTAAAATTTAGGGATCACACATACATGACTACAGAAAGACTTCCAACTCGAAATTCCTAAGTCAATTAATTCAATTAAACTTAATTAACTATTTACAAGTTTCTATGAGAATAGAATTCGATTTTAATTCAAAATTTAATTCAAGGAAAAATTAAACTAGAATTTCTTGTTTCCATTTCTCAACATTCCCTCTCAACAAGAAAGGGATTATCAGCTACCCCGATCTTGCATTTGTGAAACTCAAATTTACATATGAAAAATTCCTTTGTCAAAATGTCAACATCTTGCTTCTCTGTGGGAATATACTCCAACAACATAATCCACCTCAATACACAATCTCAAAGATGATGATATCAGATATCAATATGCTTGGGATGATCAAGAAAGACCATATTTTTAGAGAGTTTTATACAACTCTGATTATCATAATAAATCACAGTTGGATCCATCTATTGACCAAACAACCCAACCAAAATCTTCCTCATCCAGATGGCCTCACATGTTGCTTGACTTGCAGCCATGTACTTTGCCTCTACTGAATTGAGTGCAACCGATATTTGTTTCATGATGTACCAAGAAACAATTGATGACCCAATATTGAAAATTCCTCCTGATGTGCTCTTCCTATCGGATGGATTCCCTTCCAAATCTTCATCAGTGAAGCCTTGAAGATTCATTGCATCTATCCATCTGTACCACAATCCATACTGAGTAATGCCTCTGCGGTATCTCAACACATGCTTGGCTTCCGTCCAATATAGTTTGGTAGGCCTAACCATATCTTGATTAAGCTGGTTAACTGCATATCACATGTCTGGTCTTGTGTTCACAAAATACATGATTGAACCCATAAGCTTCCTATAAATGGTAGCTTCCACTACTTCACCCGAAGTAGCATCCTACTTCCTCTAGTTACCTGCTAGAGGAGTCTCCATGGGTTTACTATTTTCCATGTGGAACCTTTTCAGTATCTCATTGGCATACTTTCCCAAAGAGAAAAAAAGGTTCCCCATCACCCTGCCATACTTCCATTTCCAGAAAGTAATGCATCATTCCCAAGTCCTTCATCTCAAACTATCTTGCAAGATCCTCCTTGAAAGACTTGATCAAATTATCATCACCTATCATAATCAAATGGTCGACATATAAAACATTGATCAACAATTGACCTTCCACCATAATGTGGTACAAGTTCACATATACTTCACTTTTGGTGAAGCCCAACCCAGTCAAGTAGCTATCAATCCTGTTGTACCAAGCACAGGGTGCTTAATTCAGCCCATACAACACTTGCTTGAGTCAACACACATGCGACTCATAGTCAAAGGTATCAAAAACTTCAGGCTTCTCAATATACACCTCTTCCTTAATCTTTCCATTAAGGAAGGTTGTATTTACATCCATATGATGTATCTTCCAACTCATGTGCGTTGATAGTTCCAATATGGACCTTATCGATGAGTACCTTGCAACAGGAGAAAAGGTCTCATCATAGTCGATCCCCTCTGCCTGTGAAAAGCCACGGAACACAAACCTGGCCTTATGCTTCTCCACACTACCATTTTCTACTTGCTTTACCTTGTAACGCCATCAGGAGCTCACCACTAACTTGTCTACCGGTCTTGGGGCCAAAACCAAAACATTGTTATGAACAATGGATTCATACTCCTCCACCATGGCATCAACCCAAACTAGTTTCTTCACTTCCTCCTCAAAGAACGATGGATCTGTCTCAACACATCTACTCATAAGAGCCATGTATCCAATGTACCTCTCAGGTGACCTCCTCTGTCTGCGCTTTGATGTGGGTGCTCACACATTCTCTCTCACATCCTGCAGTAACATGTCAGCCTCTTTGGTGCACTTTCTCCCATATCTAGAAGACTCTTCTTGTTTTGATGTCTCCACTCTTGGATCCTCTGCATGTGGCTATTACACATCAATCTAAGGCTCCTCAACCTTAGGAGATAAAATCTCCTCAACTGCATGTAGCTGAAGCTCCCTCAAATGGGAACATCGCATGGCCTTCTCCTCATCAAATATGATATCCATGCGAACCATTACCATCCTTGTAGTTGGCAGTTACACCCGATAGTTGTAAGGTGTATCAGTGTACCCCAAAAATATCCACAACTCTATTGGCGGCTCAAGCTTCTTTCGTACATCTTTCGTCACATAGAAATATACCAATGACCCAAAAATCCTGAAGCGACCAACATATGGTCTTTTCCTTGAGAAATCCTCCTCTAGTGTACTAATCCCAAGAATCTGATGCAGGCTTCTATTCTACAACTAAACAATTGTATTGCATCCCTCAGCCCGCAAGTGTAGTGGTAGGCCCTGATCATGCAACATCACCCATGCTGCCCCTACAAAGCTTTTGTTCTTCCTTTTTGCCACCCCATTTTGATGTGGGTTATTAGGTGTCGTCAACTCTCATTTAATCCATTCCACCACACAGAATTTCTTAAACTCATATGAGACATACTCAACACCGTTATCACTCCTCAGATCTTTAACTTTCTTTGCATACTCTTTCCCGACCAGTGCTTTAAATTCACAAAACTTTGTGAAAGTTTGATCTTTCTTCTTCATGAAAAGATGCATCATATACGAGAAAAATCATCAACAAATATAACATAATACTTGTGTTTGGCCATGGACGTTGTTGAGAATGGTCTACACACATCTGAATGGACTCACTCTAGAATCACCCATGCTCAACTATCTCTATCGTGAAAGGAAGCTTTGTTGAATTTTCCCAAAGTACACCCCTTGCATGTATCAACTTTCTCTAGCGTACCTTTGGGACGACCAATAGAAATATGCTGCATGATTTTCAAAGCCCCATGATGCAAGTGACCCAACCGCCTATTCCACAACTCACAGATGTCTAAGCTCTGCACCTTTTCTACTTTCATGTTTAAGGAAGCACAATCTTGTACCTCCAACTTGTAGATATTCTTCACCTGAATCCCTATCCTCTTTACCTATCTCATGGCTATGTAACGAAGGAACGCCTTTCCTTCACTAAAGATCACGTCATATCCTCTATCCTCCATCATGGAAATGGATACCAATTTCTTCTTCAACCCGGGAGCATATATAACATCTTTGAAGGTGTGAGGAGCACCCAAATCATTCTGAAAGGTAACCGTACCCATTCCAGTAGCACTATACCTCCCATCATCACCCATCTCGATATGCATCTCGAGATCCTTCTCCTCGGGGTCACTAAAGAGCTCCTTGTTTCCAGTCATGTGGAATGAAGCTCCACTCTCTAGGTACCATACACTACCCATCATTCATGACACCATGCATTCAATGAGGGTAAATTCCACTTCAAATTGAGAGGCAAGAGCCTCACCTGTCGCTCCTCCTGAGGACTTTCTCTTGGATTTCTTGAGCAGACAATTTGTAGCAAAATGTCCCAGATCGTGATAATGAAAGCACTTGAATTTTTACATGTCCTTCTTCTTGCCTCCATGATAGGAATCTGATTTGGAATGGGATGCCTTCCCCTTCCCTTTCTTTGCCTTACCTACTAAGGCACAATTTTCCTTACCATTAATATTTGATGAGGAACTGTCTCTGGTGTTCCTTCTGATCTCTTTTTGCATCAAATTTGACCATAGTCATTCCCAATCTAGTAGATTCTCCCTCTCATTGACAAAGTCTTGATAACTATGCCAACTCTTTGGGAGTCCTAGAAGAGCTAGGCTCACCATATCATCCTTAGAAATGGTAATCCCAACACCTCCAAGCTCATCTTGACAATTAGTGAACTTTGTCAAGTATTTATGAATTAAGTCGCCCTTCTCCATCTTGATCTTTCTGAGTTTTTCCTTTAGTGCCAACTTCCTATGGTCACTACTATTCTGAAACAGGTCTGTCAATGTCTTCCACATTGAGTATGGAGTTTCCTTGCCATGGAGACTTGAGACAATGTGGTATCAACCTCCCTCAAGAATAATCTACCTCGCCTTTGCCACATACTTCTTCCATTTGTCCAGATCATTAGCATCCGATGCTGGTGGATTAGGAATGTCTTGATCAATGAATTCATTGAGGCCATTATCCCCCAACACTTCTTCCATCCTATCCTTCCATGCTATGTAATTCAAGCTCCCTTGCAAGGCATACTCGAGTCTCAAACCATAGAAAGCCATTTTCCAATCCTGAAGTCTGAATTCCAAATTCGAATTTTACTTGTAACCCCAAAATCAAAATATCCTCTAGTATATTGTCTTAATCTTTGACACCATGTATAATTTCCTGTAGATTCAATAGCTCATGTAATTTTCTAAAACACAAGAAAAGAATCTACTCTACTTTCAACAATGAAAAGCAGTAGATCGATTAAAACAATAATCAACAAGAGGAAGATAATCAATGACACATAACACAGTATTTATCTAGGGAAAGCAATTGCTCAAAACCCCGACTATCTATATTTAATTAATCATAAATCCAACATGAAAATACAATGCTTGTTCTCACTAGAAAAATCATTGCACAAGTATAATCAACTCTCTACCTCACAAGCCTGCTCTAGCCAACACTTAGCCAATTTTGTTGCCTTCCAAGCCCCTATTTCCTTGCACAATTCCAAGAGGATCAACCCATATTTAATTGGGAAATCCTTCTTCCAAAACTGTGCAATCCAAACTTAGGTCCATAACTGATTGCATGCATTATATGTACAACTCAGAAAATCATACAACTGATAGTACACTGTGCTTGCACTCTAGTTTCAATGGGGTCTTTCTCTGAACTGACATGCATGAGTTTCTCTTAAGTGAATCTCCAGTTAGCTGGAGTAGCACTGAGGATGCACTAGTTTTATAGACATTTTTGTGCCTTACAGAATTGAGCATGAAATGTCCATAATCCAAGGGATCCAAAGTCCCTAAAAGAGTTGTTCCTACCCCTAAAGGAACAAGGTCAACCAATGACAGCTTCTCCCAGAAGTTCTCCACCAAAAACCACTCAGAAACAGTCAATTCAGGATCAATTCAGAAGCTCTTCTAGTTGCCTGCGTTGCAATGCACCCCAGTACACTAGCTAGGTGCGTTGCAATGCACCTAAATGCACTACCAGGGTGTGTTGAGCGGGAAATGACAAATGGAAAGCTCATTCAACGAGGTGGAAAGACCATGGAAGCTTCCAGAATCTTCCTCAATGACACTTGCCTCAATGAATTCAACTAGTGATGAGTAAGAGGCTCTCAACCTCCAAGTGGAAGCAAGAACTGACAGAGAGAAGCCACAAGTCAAAACATAAGCTGACTCATCCTCTCTGCTTACATCTATATATGGATCTCTCACCCAGAGGTCCAGGAGGCTGGAATTTTGTAATTTGCAGAGAATTGTTGTTGGTTTGAGATTGAGATTAGTACATTGGGTGATTTATGCCTTGTTGGAGGAGAGGAAGGGATTACTTTGCTGGGAGGTAGATGCTGGATCGGCACTCACTTGGTTGTATCTCCTCTTGGACTTTCTTATCATATCAATAAAACTATTTGAGTTTCTCCTATATGCTTGTATATCAATGATGCTTTGTTGTATTTGCATATTTAGTTTATATCTGATCCTAAACTAGTTATGAATGTAAATCTATGTCTTTTGTGTAGTTTTCCTCTCTTGTGATCTTGCAGGAACTTGGTGAAGCTGGACCAGTGAAGGAGCAAGCAGCAGGAAGCGAACAAAGGAGAGAACGATTGGATCGACAAACTAGCGGAAGACACCGGTTAGTTACATCCTTCTTCTCCATTTACATTTCATAAAGAAGAATACGAAGATAGTTTTCCTTGTTTGTTGCTAAGGCACTATCACACCTTAGAGTGGGATAGGGGCATTCCGAATTGGATACTTTTCCCAACAACAAATTGGCGACTCCGCTGGGGAGAGTATCTTGTTAGTTTATTTGTGTTTCTATTGTTGTTCATCTCATAAACTCAGGAGTGCCGAATCGAACTGCATTTGCTATTTACAAATGCAAAGTAGAGATCTGCTACTCTAGTCCATTCACTGGGCCTGTTTATGATCTGAACAGCTGGTCCACAAGTGCTCTAACAGCTCTTTGTGATGGATCTTAGTCCTCCTTTAAATCATCCCTCTAATTGTACCTAATTGATAGCTTTTATCCGGCCAAAAACCGTAGATTAAACTACAAACCGTGACCCAGAACCCAGAAACAATTCTCGTTTCTGCTTCAGCACAGACTCTGTGAAGAGGTTATGCATTTCAACGTAGGTCCCGAGAAGGCTACCTGCGCTGAAGTTCAGTTTCTCTGTGTTGGGGGTGCGTTGATCAGCTTTGGCCTTGTGCAGCTGTGGTTCCCTGCTTCCTTTTGCTCAGTTTTATCTCTGTTTTGCAGCCTGTTATCAGTGTGTGTACCTATCTTAAACCCCTTTTCTTTGCCTCAATTCCGCCTCAGTTGTATAAAGAAACTGTATTTTTTCTTTGTGTATTTGTTACATCATTTGCAGTTTCCCATCGCAAAAGTAAACTAGTCATACTGTCGCCCTCAGATCTAGACCTGTCGTAAGTGTCGTTTTGATCTTAGGAGTGAGTTTGTTTGCTGTTCACAGTTGATTACACTTTTACTTTTGTCTTTTGGTTTGAATTTATGAATTTCTAGCGTCGAAACAAGTAAATCATAAAGTGTCGTAATCGTCTTTTTGATTTCGAAAAGGAAACTTGTTTGTGTTTTTCACTTGAAATCGAATTCAAATTTGTACAACAGCTTTCTTTTTAGGCATCAATATTAAGAAAGTGAAAACAAATACATGCATATGTGCATTTGCATTTTGACAGTTTGTATGTTGATTTAGGAAAAGTGCATTTACAGTGTGCTCTATGCTCTTTGAGAAAAGATGGTGTCTTTCTTTTCCCCTTGTAGCTAGGATTTTCATTGTTGAAAAGATATAAAAGCTTGCTTATCATCTTTAGACTGCATTTAGGAATTGTATCATACATCTCGTGGTGATCCGAAAAGGCAAACTTCTAAGAAAGATCAACCTAAAATAAATTGAATGAACTTAACAATGCTTTGTAACTTAACGCACAACATAGAGGTCTAGGCTAGAGACGTGTTCTGGCATCGTAAAACCTGGTCACTGGTCGCCTCACTGATGGTTGGGTGATTCCTCCTGAGACGATAAGTGCCAGTACGGATTGTGCTCCCACGTACCGTCGAGTATATATTGGGAGACCCCTATAGGCATAAAACCTTTATCCATAGGAAGCCGTGTCGGCCGCCCTACTGATCGCAATGCACTGAACACAGCATTCGGGAAGATTGACCGCCCGTACCTTAAAAAGTATTCTGTGGTTTTGCGAAAAGTTTGGCACACCCTCTACCTAGAACTCCAGAGCAGTCCCTTTTGTTCCTTTTCAGACTCCTTAACGGAAAAGGTCCATCTGAGCACTTGTCACTTCAGGCTCATTAAAAATCGAAGGAGACTAGAGTCATCTTTTGCTTTTTCTCGACTCTTTAAAATTGAAAAAGCAAGTTGTGTCTAAGCGTCGTTAAAATTTATTTTAAACGGAATAATCACCCTCTTTTCCTGCGTTGATCTTTTGGTTGAGAAGATGGAGCCTACCAACCAAGGAATTCCCCTTGGTGGAAATCCTAGTCCTTTCTCCTCTTGGGGAGATGTTGGTGCGCCCCATATGGCCACATTGTCGCTTCTAGGACTGACAATTGGCCTGCCGGTCTGGCTCTTCTCAACCAATGTCATTCAGAACACCACTATTCCTGAACAGTCGAATCAGAAATTAGACGAGTCCAGAATTTCCCACCAACCTTCTACTTCCTCTAATTCTTCCTCTCTTCCTTCCTCTTCGTCTGACGGGACTGGTAAAGCTAAAAACCAAGTTCCTAAGGAGAAGAAGGAAAAGAAGAAGAAAGAGAAAAAGAAGAAGGAGCCAAAGGCAAATAAGGGAAAACAAGTGTCATCTAAAGAAAATCCACACACAGCACTGACCAGGCCTAAATCGCCATGTGTCATTTGCAAGGGAGACCACTTTCACAAAGATTGTCCTTGCATCCCTCGGATACTAAGGGACTGGTCTCCCCATTTGCACAATCCGGTGTCGTCAACCTCTGATGGTCATGTTGAAAGTACACCGTCAACTAGCGAAAGTGAAGTTCCAGGACAAAAAGGGAGAACTAGACCTCCCTGTAGACTGTGCGAAGGCGACCATGCCCTCCACCGTTGTCCCTTCTTAGACGAGGCTAAAAGAGTCTTGGAAGATCATCCGGTTTCACCGTTACGACTTCCTCCTGGATATAAAAAACTCTTGCCGAGTCCTTCGTTAGTTGAGAATCCAGCTGGCCCGCTCAAGTGGTCAGCTGAAGCGTCTATCATTGAGGATAAACCCACTGAATCCATACCAAATGAAAGTCAAAAGGTCGAGGCGGCAGTCGACCCGGTTTTGCCTTCAGAGGAATTATCTTCGAATGATACAGTCACTGAAGAGGATAAGGATGACACCATCCAGATTCTTTTCATCAACAAAGACTCAGACGAACACGGGGGCAATCCACCCATTCCTTTATCGCAGGAAGGAAGTACGTCAGAGCAATACCTGGCCGTCTACTCGGTCCCACCACCAAGCAACCTAGTTGTGTCCTTCGACTGGAACCAACTAGGCAGACCCTGTTTTCCAGCAAGCATACCATTCCGAATTATCGTTCAAATATACAGAATGGTCATGGCTGGCACCATCATTGATGAGGGGGCATCTGTGAGTATCCTTTCCTCTATTGCTTGGAAAGCGCTTGGTTCGCCATCGCTTTTGCCTGAGATGAGAAATCTGACAGGCTTCGATAAAGGAACCAGTCGACCTTTAGGGATCCTCCCCAATGTGCCCATAACATTGAAAGGGAAGACCGTTCAAATGAACGTGATGGTCGTTCAAGGACCCTTGGATTATAACCTACTCCTTGGACGAGACTATATTTATTGCATGGGAGCCATCGTCTCCTCACTCTTTAGAGTAATGTGTTTTCCGCACGAAGGAAGAGTGGTCAAGCTCGTGGACCAGCTTTCATTTCCCGGATCACGCATTGCAAATAGTCATATACCATCCCTAAATGGTCTCTTCACGCAAGAAATGTCTCAACCCACGGTCCGTCCTCCCGATGAGCGCGAGTGATTCGGAAAGATATGACTGGAACCCAGGGGGCATGCGTCCTGGTCTGCTTCGACAGGAAAACTTCAGGTATAGAGTAGGTTTCCGCAGGAGAATATGACTAGTCCGTACCCCGTCCGTGATTGGAAGAGGGGTTGTTCTAGAATAAGATTCTTTTGTCAAAGTTACGTGTTTGGCGCTCGTTGTCACTCACCTTTGTCTATCTCGGTAGGCATCGCCGAGGAAGTGTTTTGTTTGAAAGATTAATGGAACAATCTTTGGGTAACCTGAAAGAGGTAGGCCTCTCTCGGTAAAACAAATGTTTTGGCGGAAGATGAAGTAGAGGTAACCTTGAAATCGTACTTTATACCTGGGGGCATGCAAACCTTTTGGAGTGCAAGCAAAGAGCGGTTATTTATCTGTTTTTTGGGTTAGTCGTTTCCTAACTTGCATAAAGAAAGGATTCCAGAGCAAAGCTTTGTAAGGCGCAAGCTCCATAAAAAATGGCATCTTCAATGAGACATTCTTATCATATGACTGGATTAATCGAGCAGTTTTAGTACATAGTTCATGCTCGTTAAAAAATAAACATAAGATCAAGCAAGTGTTTCAATCTGCGTTTAAGCTCGTTAAAAAATGAACTATCCTCCGGTAAATAACCACCGTGAATGTAACATTATCAGCCATTAAAGCCTTGGTCGTGTTTGCACCGTCACCTCCACTTTTCCATTGGCCGATCATTCACTTCCATTTGATTTTTTACCCATTTTGAGGAACAGCTGCGAAGAGTGATTTCACTAGCCATCCTTGTGACACTGCCATGATTGGAAAATTCCAACCCTTACCTGGAATCAGCTGCTACGCGTTTTATCACTCGTTCCTCAAAAGACGAGTCTTCTTTAAGCTCTTTTCATCTGACTCGTAAAATATGAAAAGATTGCCGAGTTTTGGCCTTCCAGCTCGTTAAAGTGACCGGAAGTGCTATCCCTCCTCTAGATTTTAATCTTTTTGGACCTGAGGGATTATTGCACAAAAAGATCGAGCGCTTGTTTTGTTCGGCTCGTTAAAACTATCGAAAATTCATCCCTTCTGTATTGTTTTATACTTTTTCAGACTTGAGGGATTAGATGACGAAAAAGGAACTTTGGAGTTATCTTTACGTACCTTTTCAGACTCTCTAAAAATGAAAAGGACCGAGTTATCTTTGTCGTTAGACTCGTTAAAAAGATTAATAGCGACAAACTTGTCTTTAGATGAGAACGAGTTTCACTATCGCTAGGCTCGTTAAAACATAGCGATGGGTTTGCCCGAAGGGAAAATTATAGAACAAGCATATGTTATCCTCCTCAAGCTTGACAAAAATAAAGAGGTACTGGTCAGAAATGACTGGGGAAAATTGGGAAGAAACTCGAAGAACTTTTATTGGTAGCAAGTCGCTCTTGAACATGACACTTCCGCTCCGTGCCTGAGTCGGGTTGGGTTGTTTCATTCACCGGTCACATCACCATGGTCTCGCCATACCATCCATATTTGGGGTAAATGCTACCAATCCATCACACAAGTGTCGCCGATATGTTCAAGAGAAGTCATCCAGAGAAGTCAACCGTGTCCCATCCACTACCATACATTATATTCCATTCATTCATGACCGCCACCCTGAACCATATATCATCAGATTGTTTTCACCTCCATCAAAATCATTTGCTCCGTTCCATGTCACTGATGTGGGATACATCAAGGCCCTCCTTTGACGGATCGCTTCTTGTCGACATCAGCTCATTATCCAAGAAGTTGATCTAGGAACACCCCCTTCAGTACTTTGAAGCTTGCATGCCTCAATGGCAAGTTTCTCACTTCCGGCGACAGGTATACATCAATGACCTTCGACCGAAAGATTTTGCGTGGTGTTCGATGCCAAGTCCTTTATTCACACCACGTGAATTGTACTGCAATACCTTGAGGGTCATTTTCATTATCGGTGATTCCTCTAGCGCTTGTTAACAGTTTACATCATTGACTGGTAATCAAGCGATGTCTTTCCATGTTCGACTTTAGAACATTTCTCACATGGATCGACTTGTACTTAGAGTGAAGATCGGACGAGATTGAAGACCCCGGATCTAGTTTCATCCATCCGGGCTGTGATATATATTCAGGAAAAATAAAGACATTGACATGTACAGCATTGCAGCATAGATAATCATCCTACCAAAAGGATGATGATTTCATCAAAATCATCAGTCTACCATCAGATGATTGTCTGTCCTATGTACATAAAAATGAATTTATAAAGCTGAGCATGGGAATGCCCGCCTTAGCTAGACCATGAAAACAGTATGAAAAATAATGTATTGTATTGTATCTTATTACAGGTCTCCTGCCAGCATTGGAAGAACTTCGGACCCTCCTAATAAAGCATTTCACCCGATAAACGGCCTCATACTTTAGGGGGTAACTGTTATAGACATTTTTTTGCCTTACAGCATTGAGCATGAAATGTCCATAATCCAAGGGATCCAAAGTCCCTAAAAGAGTTGTTCCTACCCCTAAAGGAACAAGGTCAACCAATGACAGCTTCTCCCAGAAGTTCTCCACCAAAAACCACTCAGAAACAGTCAATTCAGGATCAATTCAGAAGCTCTTCTAGCTGCCTGCGTTGCAATGCACCCCAGTACACTAGCTAGGTGCATTGCAACGCACCTAAATGCACTACCAGGGTGCGCTGAGTGGGAAATGACAAATGGAAAGCTCATTCAACGAGGTGGAAAGACCATGGAAGCTTCCAGACTCTTCCTCAATGACACTTGCCTCAATGAATTCGACTAGTGATGAGTAAGAGGCTCTCAACCTCCAAGTGGAAGCAAGAACTGATAGAGAGAAGCCACAAGTCAAAACATAAGCTGACTCATCCTCTCTGCTTACATCTATATATGGATCTCTCACCCAGAGGTCCAAGAGGCTGGAATTTTGTACTTTGCAGAGAATTGCTGTTGGTTTGAGATTGAGATTAGTACATTGGGTGATTTATGCCTTGTTGGAGGAGAGGAAGGGATTCCTTTGCTGGGAGGTAGATGCTGGATTGGGACTCACTTGGTTGTATCTCCTCTTGGACTTTCTTATCATATCAATAAAACTATTTGAGTTTCTCCTATATGCTTGTATATCAATGATGCTTTGTTGTATTTGCATATTTAGTTTATATCTGATCCTAAACTAGTTATGAATGTAAATCTATGTCTTTTGTGTAGTTTTCCTCTCTTGTGATCTTCCAGGAACTTGGTGAAGCTGGACCAGTGAAGGAGCAAGCAGCAGGAAGTGAACAAAGGAGAGAGCGATTGGATCGACAAACTAGTAGAAGACACCGGTTAGTTACATCCTTCTTCTCCATTTACATTTCATAAAGAAGAATACGAAGATAGTTTTCCTTGTTTGTTGCTAAGGCACTATCACACCTTAAAGTGGGATAGGGGCATTCCGAATTGGATACTTTTCCCAACAACAACTAGTGCACCAAATCACTACTAGACCTCTATTAGTTCCTCCAATGGTTAGAATTAGTTTAATTGACCATAACTTAGTCAAAATGAGTTATCTAATTACAACTCAAATAAACTCATCGTAGACCCCTAAAATTTAGGGATCACATGTACATGACTGCATAAAGGCTTCCAACTTGAAATTCCTAAGTTAATTGAGTCAATTAAACTTAATTAACTATATACAAGTTGTTATGAAAATATAATTCGATTTTAATTCACAATTTAATTCAAGGACAAATTAAACTGGAATTTCTTGTTGCCATTTCTCAACACTTTTCTTATTGCTGCTAAGACTTGTTTGTACCTTTTACTACAATATGTCAATCTTGGGCTAATTTTCCTTCACTATTTTGGCATTTCATCCTTGTCCTTCTCATTTTATAACCAAGAGAGGAAACATTCATGGTGGAAGTCAGGCCCATATACCAGATCAGGCTCATATCCCAAATGGTGTGAGGTCTAATTGGGACTTCACACTGGGGAGACCCCCTAGTTGTTGGGAATACATTTCAGCCCGTCAATAGAAAGCTAGAGATAGGATTTTGTTGAGGAGAATATGGATCTGAACCTAAATTAGCTCAAAACCCTATTTTGTATAACCAATTTCATGTAAATAGTGGCCAAATAGAGAAGTGTGTGATAGAGAGACTTGAGAGGAAATGAAGGCCAATTAGGGCCACAAGGCTGATAAGGGCTCCACTATAGTAATCAGGTCAGAGAGGGCCTATTATAAATATGTTTTGTTCATTTAATTAATAGAAGAAAGGAAACACGATGTTTGAGTGTCCTGAGTGGATTTGTATGCATTTCTTATTGTTAAGGAAAAATAGCTCTATTATTTGTTTATTTCTTTCTCAATGGCTGCAGTTATGTTAAAACCAAGCTTAGAAGGGGCTAAGATATATATATATATATATATATATATATATATATATATATATATATATATATATATATATATAATCATTGTAGTATCATAATAGCACAGCTAAAGAGAAGCACTATGAAGGCGATAACATTCAATAGAGGGAAAAGGCCACATTTAAATACACAAAGGAAAGCGATATTGAAATAAATCTAAGATTGGATAGTCGCAAAAGTTGCAGATACTAGTTATAGAGGCATATCTAAAAGGTGCAGTGGTAGCAATAAAGTTAGAGCTGCAATAGAAGAAGGCGACATACACAAGGGAGTCTTGTTGGGAGGAAGTATGAGATCAACATAGAGGTAAAATTTATCAGAGGAACGGCACAATGGAAGCATGAAGAGGATCCAAATAATGCCCATAATTGTATAAATTCTTGTAAATAGAGGAAGAGCAACTGAGTTTTCATTGTGAGAGGTTTGCAGGAATGATAGAAGAGTGTTGAGCACATATACAGAGGCGAAGCCAAAGCACGGAGGTGGAGTCGAGCACAAAGGAGCACATTTAATGTCTCAATGGAAGTTTGTCGCTTGACAGTGTTGGGAGATGGAACTTGATTTCTATTAGAGAAAAAGTAGTTACTTGACATTGTCAAGTTGAAGGCTTTAATCCAAAAGGAAAAGAAGAGAGATTAATGGGAATACGTGGGCTGACAGGGACCAGGTTGACATGCAAACCCAGCCAATCAAAAGGACATCAGAATTGCATGGAATTGTGGGTCCTACCTGAAGGATTTATACCCTGATGATTTTTGTGAAGTTTATTTATGCATTGATCCGGCTACTATGAGCAAGATCACATGGCCTCGACATGACATAAAACCAAGTTGTCCCACCTAGAGTTTTTCTACCCCAAAAACCTTTACTAATCCCTTATTCCAGCGCGTCGAGTATTTGAGAGCAGACCGAAAGCGGTAATGTGGATTTAGTGAACTAACCTGAAGGGTTGGAGCCTAGGAAAAATTTGAAATGACAATCAAAGAGAAGGTCGGGCATTGGGAGACTCGTTCCTTTTGTGTGCATGGTCATGAGGCAAGGTTCTGTGTCATGAGCCTCATCATTGAGCAATTATATGGGCCTTAATTGTCCTTAATTCACCTCCTAGCTTAGTCAAACTAACTATTCTCACAACTTATTGCATACTTTTGATTATATTTTGTTTATGAAATGAGTTAGAGTTGGATATGTTGCTTTATGGTCTAATGTGCATGAAATGTAGGAATAAAGGATGAAAGCAAGGAAAATGCAAGTAGAAAGGACAAAAGCAAAGAACTATGGCAAAAGACCTTGGTAAAGACTCGAATGGACAAGTGAGAGTAATTATAGGAGGTACATCCTCCTCATTTACTACCCCTCCATTCGAATATTCCACCATTAGTTCGGAGTGCACACAGCCATCGCATTGAAGACTAAAAGACAGTCGAGCAAGTGAAAGTGACACAAACCAATTTTTCTTATGTTAGAGGCCAAGCCTCCCTAATGGTAAGGAAGTCGTTAGAGACTTCAAATGTATAAATAGAGAGGCTTAGGACCTCAGTAGGATTCAGATTTCATTTGTAAAAACTCTATTTTATTTATGAGTTGAAAAGACTTGTGACAATTTTCTCTGTAATCCATGGTTTCTACAATAAAAATGAGTTCTGTTTAAGCCAGCTCTGAGTTAACTTCGAGGGCTGAAGCTCTTGGGTTATGGCCCGACCCAAGTAGCCACAGCTCCTCTTTACTATACATTTATGCTATCATAGAGTTTCGTTCTGTTCATTTGTTTAAGTAGCTTCCTGGTTCTGTTTACCTGCTTAAATAGCTTTCTAGTTTACTTGCTCATTTTCTTAAATAGATTCATGGTTTTTCATTGGTTATTTGCTAAGGTAGCTTTTTGGTTCTGTTCATCTATGTTGTGCTTTAGCTTACTTTTATTTTTGCCTTCTTTCAATTCATAGTTTAATTAAAGGAAAAAGATCACTATCAAGTTGTGCACAGGTGTCTCAGCCTCATCTCCTCCCTCTGGGACCATGACTTGAGGAAGGGACCCTCCAACAACCCCAAAAACACAGTCTCTGGTTCTTGCATGGGCTATGGAGTTCATTGTTTAATGCAATTATTTGTTCACCCACAATGGTTTTCTCTATCATTTTCATTTGAAACCGCCTCCAGCACGTTCCTCCTACATCGCTTCCTCGTCGTTCGATCACCAACAAACCTTCCCAATCATTGCCCGATTCACTTTTAACACTGAATTTTTTCACTTTAAATCCCGACCATCGATCTTCCTCGTCAGATCCGATGGATATCATGTACTAGCTCGCCAACTAGCTTGGTCAAATCTCCACCGTTGATCTGCTTTACCAGATTTGATGGATATCACGCGATATTGAGTGGATTTATGTCCGATCATTATCCACCCTAGGGAACGCGTTGAGAGTGGTTTCTCCGTGCTACATGTCGCCCAGTTAGGCTAATCACGCAAAATTTTAGAAAACGAATTACAACTTTGAGGGTGCGCAATAAACATTTTACTGCCCTATAAACCCGCTCTGTCATTTCCGCATGTTTCTTTTGCCCGCGATCTAATCTCCGTTGTCCATCTGTCGATTAATCCTGTCCATCCATCTCTTGAATTAGCCTCCATGATATAATCTTAGTCGTCCATCTCTGGTTAACCCTGTTCATTCATCTATTCACTCAACCGCTACAATATAATCTCCACCGTTCATCCTGTTAGTTAACCCTATTCGCCCATCTATCTACGTACCCTCCTGTGATCCGATCTCAGCTGTTCATTTTCCTTTCACCCGACTGATCCAACGGTTCTCATGCACTATTTCTCCCTCACATCCTTCTTTTGTTAATTTCGTCCTCCGACTGCTCTTCCGCTTAAACATAAACTTAGCTTAGTTTCATTTGCTTACCCCTTAGTCTAGTTTTGATTCTTTTACTTTTGTAACTTAGATAATTAGCATTAGATTAGTTTTTTTTTGGTAATTCTGCTTAGCATAGTTGTTTGATTGGTTAGCTAAGGTCTAGTGTGAGTTAGCATTACAATTTTTTTTCTTCATTACTGCAGTAGAGTAGCTCTCTCTTAGAATAGGTTTTCTCTCCTCCCATCAAAGAATTAAGATGCTTCTGGCCCTATAGAAGTTTGGCTTGGAATCCCTGGGGTCTCTTTCCAGATAAACAGTGACAACAGGCAGGACCTTCACTTCTACTTGTGCATACAACACTGTCACCTCCAAGTTTGTACGAACCTCGGGTTGGTAAGTAAAGTTGGTAGCCCTAGGAGTTGCAGCATTATTGTTGCAATACCTAGGATCATCATTGTGATCAAGGTTAAAGGAGCTAAGACATAAGACAAGATGCAACAAATTGAAAAATAGTGTGGCTATATATATGTATATGTAACAACATGTTAGAAAGAGGATATTCGTTGTTGGAGTATTGATATAAAAGGGCCAACATGTATGTAAAGGGGCTTGTGTTGATATTTTATATAAGGGTATAACCCTTTCGGCTTCTCCCATTATTTATTTAAATCCTCCCACAATGATTTGTTTATAAAAGGGATTTATATCTCGTAAGGTGATTATAAACAGGTTTGATAGAAGCACCTGTATGAGATTAGTTTGGACATTGAGAGTAACTATGGGTATTATTTTTGGTAGTTATTGAATTGGACCTATCACAACACCCCCCCTCCCTTAAATGTTGTCGAAAGTGACAGGGTGGTGGGCTGCCCTCCTGACCTCTAACATCCCATAAAGTAACACCCCGATCAAGGATAGGAAATATAATTTTAATCACTACTACACAAATAAAATGAAAGGTATTTACATGTGCATAACAAATATTATATGATCAAGTATAATACATTCAACAAAAGCTATCCCAACTTACTTTGGTGTTTCATTACACCAAGGTCAAGGAATGTTAATTTATTTTGATCTATTTTATTTTAATATTTCAAAGTTACAATGTAAATATAACTTTGTATTTTGTTTAAATGGGGAAAGTTGTGATTCATCATGGTTGTGGCTGCAATAAGTAGACAAAAATGAACTCATGAATCAAACCTTTCTAATAGTGATAAGGAAATAACAAACAAGGATGATTCCATGGCATTGGAATTGTATAAAGGCAATGCGACTCAATTAGTGTTAGTGGAAAATAAAATTTATCTTCTCCAAATAAAATTTAAGAAATTGCAAGCCTTCATCGAGGCAGAATAAACAATTTTAAATGTTAGGGTGGAAAGACAAAAAGATCCTCTGAATTAGGGTTTAAAGAACAAGCAAGAGGAGATGGACACTAGCATAATTTAGCCTAGGAAAAGGATCCAAGTAGTTGATACTCCAGCCCAAGAATTTCCAAAACAGGAAACAAATTTGAGTAAATATGATCTGCAAGTGGGGCCATCTGGTTCTAGTTTCTCTTAATATCTTCCTGATATACTACAAGTATATTTTTTTGTTAGGAATATTTTGTAGAATATATGGTATATATCAATGTTGTATTGTACACAAAAAAACTTTTAGAAGTAGTAACAACTCTTTTTGGAAAGGATTGGACAATGAAATCTCTAAATTTTTTGAAAATGTAAGGTACTAGCCTAGAAGCCAGTTTTGCTTCTTTTTAATATAAATCCCTACCCATTTCATTTAAAAAATATTATATCAATGAATTAAATACGATTTATTTTAAACGATTTTTTATATCTAAAATGTTATTTATGTATATAAAGGAAATTTAAAATTATCCTTTTACCTTTTTTTTTGGGATAAAATACATTATATAATTAAAGAAATATTTCTCATCTAGAGATTTATACTCAAGAAAAAAATATATAATCATGTATATTATGAAATAATTTATTATTATTATTATTATTTTGAAGGAAAAAGTACATATTTTATTTATAGCCAAAATAAAATACATTTAGCATATATACCATAACATTCAATTAGCACAAAGGCCCCAAAAAAAAAAATCAAATCTGATGATTCCATTATCACAATTATATATTTATAGTTTAAATAACATCTAGTGATGTTTTGTAGGTATCAAAACAGAGTCCATGATAAAAAAAATTAAACGTCATGCATTTTATGTTCAAGTATCTTGTTGTCTATGTGTTGGGCACCAAATCGGGCTATCTTTTTGTTGCATTTCCATCACCCTTTTTGACTTTTTTGCACTTATTTACCCATGTTTACTATGCTAAATCTACAAGGTAAATACCCCTGTCTTGTCTATTGGAATATTTTATTAATGAAGTAAAGTCGTGGGGTTTTTCCTATTCGCAGCACTAAAATGTATGTTTGACCACAACTTCTGGAGAACAGGAACCAATGCTTCAGCATCCCGCAACAGATTCGTGATTCACAGCAACGACCAACCATAAGGAGGCCGCACAGCTGGAGTCACAGATCCCTGAACCATTCTTGGACCTCTTGCTGATCTGGTCTATCTGGTGTTGGTGCCATTCCAACTAATGTACATTTCTGGATATACGGTTACCATGTTTTGGGGAAAGATGTTGTTCTCCCGTGTTGTGTATAAAAGACAGGTTGTTCCTGTAAATGGGGATTCCCCCATCGATATTGTAATTTCCCTTTTCAGATTAATAAAGTATCATCTATTTTGTTGTTCTAATCTTTGCTGTGACTAACGCAGCCCTAATCAAAGAGCTAGGCCCGCTCTTCTGATCAGGTGTTGCATCCTTCTGTGTGTGTTATTTATTATTTTATGTTTGCTATTACAGTTCTTTAATTCTTGTAATCACTTTTTTGGAGTTCTGTATTTAGTTTAATCTTACAACAATGTTTTGAATCTTAATCGCAAACCCTTAGTCGGAACGGATTATGCCTTTGCCCCTGCATATACCTTGCACATTGCCTTGAAAGGATACACACCCGGATTGATAAATTAATGTAGGAATAGGGTGAATAAATCGTTCATACCTGGACCCCAACATTTTGGCATCATTTCCGTGGAGGCTAACAAGGTGAAAGACAATGATCCGGACCAACCAGAGGGTCAATCTCTTGTCCTGGGGAGAGAAGGAGTTTTCTCACTCTACTTCACGTCCTGAGTGTAGGTGTCCTTTCCACATGTTTTTAATTTGTTTTTTTGTTTGATTTGGGCCACTCTCATGTCCTAGGAAGGGAGGAGTCTTTTGTCGCCTTGTTCCAGGCCCTGAGTTAGATTTATTTCTTTCAAACTGTTGTGTGTTTTTTTTCGGGAAACCCTAGCTTTTACCTTGGGGAGGGAGGAGTCTTTTGATGCCCTACTTTAGATCTGTGTAGAATTTTTGAATAATATGACACTTATTCACAGAGATTATCCTGATTATACATTATTTGTGGAATGCATGCATAATACATAACCTCCTCTACTATTGATCATCAATTTGCAGTATTCAGAAACAATCGCATGCGCACATTGAAGCATCAAGCACACATATCAAAATAGTATATCACACGGAAAGCATACAGCTGAAAACCCCCAACTATCTGTATATTATAGTGATTGAGAACATGTAACAATACATAGTACAATACTCCTCATAAGTGCTCAGTATTATCTCCACCTGTTACACACAAACTAGCTCAGATCTGAATCAATCACAGGTTCAAATCTCCTCCGCTGCTTTCCTGCCTCCACTGCGCAATCCTGCATGACAATAATGATGAATGGCTGAAGAAAACTCGTATTTCCTTGGCTGAACCACACAATCCTCGTTGGAATTACTCAATCCCATTGATTGTGCAAGATCTCATGCACAACTATAGTCACAACTAATAGCAATCTCAACCTCTAACACCTATCTCCACTGAACTGTCCATGCACTGAGTTAACTGATGTATTCTTTAGTTGCTTTATGAGTTAATAATTAGTGAATTAATTAACAATTAATTCACATCACTCATCACTAGTGTATTCTGTAGTTAGACTAAATACAACTAGTTTAACCAAGTCAAAATAAACACAACTCCATCAACTCCACAATCAGCTCCACCAAAACTCAATCACTTGAGTTCTAATTGAAGTCCACCATGCAATAGCTCAATTGACCCATAAGAAAAGTGTATTTCCTTCTAACAGTTGCATGTGCCACATATGTAGCTCAAACTGAAGTGCTCCAAGAGGATAAGATAATGTTTATAGTCCAAATATTATTATGAGCTAATAATATTCGACTGTTCTATTTTTAGCCCGGCAGTCTAAAAATAGAAATCGCCGATATCTCTAAAAATAGAAGTCCATATATTTTTGCCAACATGACCAATCATCCACAAATAGCATCCTGCAACTCATAGTGTTGGCATTATGATACATATGTTGTACTTGATGGCAACCCACTCATCTCAGATAATAAATTATAGTGTAGAGAAAAGTTCACGCACTTTTATGCAGAGAAACGTTTATTTCATGTAGAGAAAAAGTTCACGCACTTTCATGCAAGGAAAAGCGCGTATATGTTGGAGAACTTACCTTTGGTCCATGGTAGTTAGTCCTTGGTATTTGGAGCTATGAGGAAAAGCGCGTATATGTTGGAGAACTTACCTTTGGTCCATGGTAGTTAGTCCTTGGTATTTGAACCTATGAGGAAAAGCGCGTATATGTTGGAGAACTTACCTTTGGTCCATGGTAGTTAGTCCTTGGTATTTGGACCTATGAGGAAAAGCGTGTATATGTTGGAGAACTTACCTTTGGTCCATGGTAGTTAGTCCTTGGTATTTGAACCTATGGTTTTGGACCATGGTACCTCGTCAAAAGTGTTGATCTCATGCAATTTCATGGTTAGTTCATGGTATTAGTCCAACAGTTTTTTGATCCTATGGTTTTGGCCCGTGGTATTGTGAAAGGCCTAAGACTATAAAAGAGGAAGGAGATCATTTGGCAAAGCATCTTCTGAATTATAGAATATCTGATAAAGTGCTAGATCTGGAATATTGTGATTGGGTTTTGGTGCAGATCTGGATCTGAATGAAGAAGGAACCTGAGCGTAAGGAGAAGGATAAGTTCTATTGATGGGTCAAAATCTTAAGGCTGGAATAGTGGTATCTCTATATGATTTTGATCTGTGATATGTGGCATACGCTTGATCTATAAATCTAATAATCTGGGTCTAAATTATTGATGCATGTTTTATTTTACACATGTTATGATCTGGGTATGTCTTATGTAACAACTGCAAAGTTATAAGGAAATATTTGCAGATCTGTATGCGGGTTGGCTTTGGTGAAATCAGAGATTGATGATGCAAGTGTAGTTGATAGGTTTTTGATGTTCTTGGATCCAGTTTGAAAATTTATGAAAAGTGGTCCTTGAAAGAAAAGAAGTAGGGGGTTGTAGCCCCCTTCCAGGAGAGACTGGAAAACGAGAGAGAGTTGTAGCTCTCTGCAGGTTGCAGCCTGCGTACTGGTAAAGGACTGCACCAGTACAAAACCATTGTAAAAGGAGTTTCTAATTTGAAAGAAGATAGAGACATATTGCAGCAGGTGGTTTTCACCCACATTGGGTTTCCACCTTACATCTTGTGTTCTTTGGTGTGACTATCTGTTTTCTTTGTTCATGCTCATTATTTTATGGTACTGACATGCAAAAATAATTCAAAGAATAAATAAGGAAGATTTATTAAAAGAACTTGATAATACTGATTCACCCCCCCTCTCAGTATTATTTCCAACAATTGGTATCAGAGCAAGGATGATGAGCACTGGTTATGGCACCAGAGGTTGGGGCATCCTAGCTTTTCACAAATAAGGAAAGCATGCAAATACCAGGCAGTTCGTGGTCTTCCAGATATCAAAGTTCCAGAAAACACCATATGCAAACCATGTCAGTTTGGAAAGCAAACCAGAACTACCTTTCCGGAAAAGGAAGGATCAGCTAGCATGCCTCTTAAGCTAGTACATACATATACATGTGGTCCATTCAGGAAAAGGACACCTCGAGGAGAAGAATACTTGATATTATTCATTGACGATTTCTCCAGGTTTGTCTGGTTAGGACTTATGAAGCACAAAGATGAAGCATTTGAAAAATTCAAATCCTTTAAAGCCTTGGTTGAAAATGAATCAGGATACAAAATTAAGTGTCTTAGATCCGACAGAGGTGGGGAGTTTACCTCAAATGAATTTTTTGATTTCTGTGAAGAACATGGGATAAGAAGATAATTCTCTACAGCTAGAACTCCTCAGCAAAATGGAGTGGTGGAAAGAATGAACATAACTGTCCAACAAATGGCTCGTGCTATGCTTGATGAATCTGGAACTCCCGCAACTTTCTGGGGTGAAGCAGCACATGCTGCGGTTATTATTCTCAACAAAACAAATGTCTGAGTGAACAGCACTCAAACCCCTCATGAGCTCTGGTATGGTGAGACTCCTTCAGTAAAGCACTTCAAAATCTTTGGGAGAAAATGCTATATTAAAAATACTGATGAGCAACTTGGCAAACTTGAACCTAGAGCAGATGAAGGCATCCTTCTTGGTTATTCTCCACACAACAAAGCATACAAGTGCTATAATAAAAGACTTGGAAGAATTGTTGACAACATTGATGTAGTGGTTGATGAGAAGGGATACATTCCTAGGCAAGTAAATCATGAAGATATCGAAGAAGATGAAGGCCATCCTCAAAGACAGAATGATGAAGAAGAAGAACCTCAAGAAGAACCAGAGGAGCAGATAAGGATAGAAGAGAAGACTCCATCCAGATATGTTCAGAAGAATCATCCAGAATCTCAGATTTTGGGACAGAAAGAAGCAGGTGTACAAACAAGAAGAACAATTGCAGAAGCTTCAAGCTATTTGGCATTACTCTCTTCCACTGAACCACAAAATGTGAAATAGGCATGCAAAGATGAATGTTGGGTCAAAGCAATGGATGAAGAACTTGAGCAGATTGAAAAGAACAACACTTGGGAGCTGGTTCCCAGACCAAAGGATAAGAATGTTATAGGAACAAAATGGGTCTTCAAAAATAAATTGAATGAAAATGGAGAAGTAATTAGAAACAAGGCTAGACTTGTTTGTAAAGGGTATGCGCAGCAAGAAGGAATAGATTTTGAAGAAACTTTTGCTCCTATTGCAAGACTTGAGGCCATACGAATGTTCCTTGCTCTCTCAAGCTTTCAAAACTTCAAAGTATTTCAAATGGACGTGAAATCAGCCTTTCTGAATGGAGACTTGGAAGAAGAAGTATACATTGAGCAACCAGATGGTTTCATTCTTGGAAATGATCCATCTTGTATGCAGATTGAAAAAGGCTCTCTATGGCCTCAAACAAGCTCCAAGGGCTTGGTACTATCGTTTGGACAAATATCTTCATCAACAAGGTTTTTCAAAAGGATCAGCAGACAGCAATCTTTATATAAAAGTTGAAAATGACAAATTACTGATACTTGTTGTGTATGTAGGTGACATTATCTTTGGCAGCAATGAAGAAGCTATGAGTCAAAGCTTTGCCTTGGTGATGCAGAAAGAATTCGAAATGTCCTTGCTGGGAGAACTGACATATTTTCTTGGTTTGCAAATCCAACAAAATGAAGGAGGGATCTTCTTGTCTCAAACCAAGTATCTCAAGCAGATTTTGAAGAAATATGGTATGGAAGAAGCAAAACCAGTATGTACACCCATGGTCACAGGATGTAACCTCAGTGCAAATGATGAATCAGCAGCAATGCATCAACCAACTTACAGATCTATGATTGGAAGTCTACTTTATTTGACAGGTACCCGACCAGACATCATGCATGTAGTGGGAATAGTTGGAAGATTTCAGGCAAATCCAAAGGAAACTCATCTTCAAGCAGTAAAGAGAATCTTCAAATATCTTCAAGGGACTCAAAACTATGGCTTATGGTATCCTAGAGATACAGATCTCACACTTCATGCTTATACAGATGCATATTGGGCCGGAAGCGTGGATGACAGGAAAAGCACAAGTGGTGGTGCTTTCTTTATGGGTTCCAGATTAGTATCTTGGTTCAGCAAGAAACAGAGTTCGATTGCCTTGTCTACAGCTGAAGCAGAATATGTTGCTGCTGCATCTTGCTGCACTCAACTCCTTTGGATGATGCAGACCTTGCAGGATTTTCAAATCACTTGTACACCACCCATCTCCATCTTATGTGATAATACAAGTGCAATAAGCATTTCAAAGAACCCAGTCATGCATTCAAAAACCAAGCACATACCAATCAAGTATCACTTTCTCCGGGAACAAGTGCTTGAACAAAAGGTCAAGTTGGAGTATGTTCCTTCTAAGGAACAGGTTGCTGATATACTCACCAAACCATTGCCTAGGGAGACCTTTGAATACCTCAAGCAAAAGCTGGGGGTTGTTGATGCATCATCTTGTTGTTGAATCTCTTCTGATTGTTGGTTGTACGCAAGGTTCATCTGAAGTATATGCGTACATGTGTTGGGTTGCGGATTGGTCAAAGATCGAATGGCACAGGTTCAGGGGGAGCATATCATGCATTGTTGGCATTATGGAGGAAGTACAGAAGGAGATCATGGATGCTGGTCTGAATATTGCTGCAATACGTCTCTATCTCTTTCATGGTCATGGATTATGGTTCTTCTTTGCAGATCTGGTTTATAGTCAGGGGGAGCATAACCCTTTGCCCTTGATGTCAAAGGGGGAGAGTGATTGGTTGTTGTTGCCATCAAGTCCAAAGGGGGATATTGTTGGCATTATGATACATATGTTGTACTTGATGGAAATCCACTCATCTCAGATAATAAATTATAGTGTAGAGAAAAGTTCACGCACTTTTATGCTGAGAAAAGTTTATTTCATGTAGAGAAAAAGTTCACGCACTTTCATGCAAGGAAAAGCGCGTATATGTTGGAGAACTTACCTTTGGTCCATGGTAGTTAGTCCTTGGTATTTGAACCTATGAGGAAAAGCGCGTATATGTTGGAGAACTTACCTTTGGTCCATGGTAGTTAGTCCTTGGTATTTGAACCTATGAGGAAAAGCGCGTATATGTTGGAGAACTTACCTTTGGTCCATGGTAGTTAGTCCTTGGTATTTGGACCTATGAGGAAAAGCGTGTATATGTTGGAGAACTTACCTTTGGTCCATGGTAGTTAGTCCTTGGTATTTGAACCTATGGTTTTGGACCATGGTACCTCGTCAAAAGTGTTGATCTCACGAAATTTCATGGTTGGTTCATGGTATTAGTCCAACAGTTTTTTTATATCAGAGCAGGTCCTTTAGAGAAGCTTGATCGCTTGAAGGAAGATCATTCATCATGAGCAACTACGAGAGGGAAGCATCAATCAGGCCACCAATTTTTGATGGGACAAACTTCAATTATTGGAAGGTAAGAGTTACTGCCTATCTTCAATCTCTTGGTGCAAAAGTTTGGGATATCATAGATACAGGCTACACTTTTCCTTCAGCTACTCCTACAGATACGGCCGAAAAGAAGAAATATGAAACAAATGCTAAAGCAGTCAATACTCTGCTGGGATTCTTATCTCAAACAGAATTCGTGAAGGTTATGCAATATAAATCTGCAAAAGAAATATGGGACAAGATTGTCTTGAGCTACGAAGGAGATGAACAGGTAAAGCGTGCTAAACTTCAAACCCTCAGGATTCAGTATGAGAATCTCAGAATGTATAATGATGAAAGTGTGGCTAACTATTTCCTTCGGGTAGATGAGATTGTTAATTGCATGAAAAACTTGGGTGAAGAAATAAAAGAGGCTATTGTGGTTGAAAAAGTTCTAAGATCATTGTCCCCCAAGTTTGAATCTAAAGTGTCTGCAATAGAAGAAAAGGAAAATCTACGAATTCTTACTATGTCTCAGCTACACGGAATTCTAACTGCTTATGAAATGAGAAAGGGAGGTACATCAGACAGAAGAGAAGCTGCTTTCAGGGCTTCAGGCAAAGGAGACTATTATGAAGCAAGTCACGTGCCAGAAGAAGAAGAAGAAGAATCAAATTTTGTCAGAAATCTTCAAAGGGGAACTGGAAGGTTCAGAGGTAAGTTACCTTTTAAATGCTTTGCTTGTGGAAGAGTAGGTCATTATGCTGCAAAATGTCCTCATAAGGATAAAGGAAAGGAACCTGCTAGATGGAACAAGAAACAGATTGCAAATAAGAAAAGCTACTACACTCATGAAGATAGTGATGGACTATCAAATAGTGACGAAGATGAACGAGGTAATGACTATAAACTCTTAATGGAATTTGAAGATGATGATTACATGGATGCTATAGATGTGGATAGCTTTTGTGAAGAAATTTCTAGACTCAAGACATGTATAGAAGAAAAGAATAGGATCATCGATACTCTACAACTTCAAATTGATGAAAAAGAAAAATATCTTGAAAAGTTAGAAGGCGAAATTGTTGGTCTTAGAAAAGAGATTGAGAAAACAAAGGCTATTAATCTTAAGTTTGTCAAAGGATCTGAAACTCTGGATGAGATCATCAATGTACAGCGCTCTCCTCTAAACAAGACAGGTCTGGGCTATAATGGAGCAGGTTTCAGCAGACAAAGGAACAAGCCTCAAGCACCGAAACATGGAGAATAAAGGAACCACAAACAGAAAGATGTGGGATAGCATTTTATGCAGAGGGAAAGGAAAATCTATGGTACATTGATAGTGGATGTTCGAAGCATATGACAGGTGATAAGGAAAAACTTGAATCATATTCTGCTCTAGAAAAAGGAAAGAAAGTTTCTTTTGGAAATGATACTCCTGCAACTATAAAAGGAAAAGGCACTGCTCAGTTAAAAGAAAAGGTCAAAGCTGGAAATGTTTTGTATGTTGATGGATTGAAATATAATCTTCTAAGTGTCAGCCAGATGTGTGATCAAAGAACCGAGGTGATATTCAGATCAAATGGATGTCTTTTTCGTGACCTTGATACAGGTAAAACAGTGATCAAAGGTAAAAGAACTCCAAATAATCTATACATATTTGAAGAAGAACAACAACAATGCTATCTGAGCAAGGATGATGAGCACTGGTTATGGCACCGGAGGTTGGGGCATCTAAGATTTTCACAAATAAGGAAAGCATGCAAATATCAGGCAGTTCGTGGTCTTCCAGATATCAAAGTTCCAGACAACACCATATGCAAATAATGTCAGTTTGGAAAGCAAACCAGAACTACCTTTCCGGAAAAGGAAGGATCAGCTAGCATGCCTCTTGAGCTAGTACATACAGATACATAAAGTTCACGCACTTTCATGCAAGGAAAAGCGCGTATATGTTGGAGAATTTACCTTTGGTCCATGGTAGTTAGTCCTTGGTATTTGAACCTATGAGGAAAAGCGTGTATATGTTGGAGAACTTACCTTTGGTCCATGGTAGTTACTCCTTAGTATTTGAACCTATGAGGAAAAGCGCGTATATGTTGGAGAACTTACCTTTGGTCCATGGTAGTTAGTCCTTGGTATTTGGACCTATGAGGAAAAGCGTGTATATGTTGGAGAACTTACCTTTGGTCCATGGTAGTTAGTCCTTGGTATTTGAACCTATGGTTTTGGACCATGGTACCTTGTCAAAAGTGTTGATCTCACGCAATTTCATGGTTGGTTCATGGTATTAGTCCAACAATTTTTTGATCCTATGGTTTTGGCCCGTGGTATTGTGAAAGGCCTAAGACTATAAAAGAGGAAGGAGATCATTTGGCAAATCATCTTCTGAATTATCGAATATCTGATAAAGTGCTAGATCTAGAATATTGTGATTGGGTTTTGGTGCAGATCTAGATCTGAATGAAGAAGGAACCTGAGCGTAAGGAGAAGGATAAGTTCTATTGATGGGTCAAAATCTTAAGGCTGGAATAGTGGTATCTCTATATGATTTCGATCTGTGATATGTGGCATACGCTTGATCTATAAATCTAATAATCTGGTTCTGAATTATTGATGCATGTTTTATTTTACACATGTTATGATCTGGGTATGTCTTATGTAACAACTGCAAAGTTATAAGGAAATATTTGCATATCTGTATGCGGGTTGGCTTTGGTGAAATCAGAGATTGATGATGCAAGTGTAGTTGATGGGTTTTTGATGTTCTTGGATCCAGTTTGAAAATTTATGAAAAGTGGTCCTTGAAAGAAAAGAAGTAGGGGGTTATAGCCCCCTTCCAGGAGAGACTGGAAAATGAGAGAGAGTTGTAGCTCTCTGCAGGTTGCAGCCTACGTACTGGTAAAGGACTGCACCAGTACAAAACCATTGTAAAAGGAGTTTCTAATTTGAAAGAATATAGAGACATATTGCAGCAGGTGGTTTTCACCCACATTGGGTTTCCACCTTACATCTTGTGTTCTTTGGTGTGACTATCTGTTTTCCTTGTTCATGCTCATTATTTTATGGTACTGACATGCAAAAATAATTCAAAGAATAAATAAGGAAGATTTATTAAAAGAACTTGATAATACTGATTCACCCCCCCTCTCAGTATTATTTCCAACACATAGACCATGATCCATATGTCTAAAAATAGACATAGTCTAAAAATAGACTTTGCACCAAAAATAGCCTGCGGGCCCACTTAGTGAAGGCGTCTTCTTTCCATTAAGCTCCATCATCTTGTTGCATTCTCAACACTCCCTCTCAACAAGATATGGATTATTAGCAACCCCTATCCTGCAACTCTGGAATGTTCTGCATGCAACACATTTGCTCGGTCCACTTGCTCCAACAACACTTGGAACAAAAACACTCCCAACTGACCACTCTGTTGGGCTAGGAACATACTCTGATGCTGAAGCTCTACTTGCTGCTGACAAGTGCTCCCTCTCTGACATCTACGCTACTGCAACATCTCCATGCATCTCGCACCATTGCACACTTCTCTGTGCCACCTAGCACTGTGCAAAACACTTGTGCCTCTTGCATTGTTGTAGCCTGCTAGCTATGCGTTGTCCTGGGATTCCCTACACTATTGCTCTCTCTGCCGCTCCATCCACATCTGTCTCTACCCAATCATTCAGTTCCTGCTACTCCACATCGAGCCTCTTGTAGCAAGGTCTCATCCAAGAGGTTGGGTACCTCAAGGATCCTGCCCCTCCTCCTTGGGACGATCACTCTATATCACCCCACCTCCTACTTGGAGGTATGGCTGCATGTGATCCCTCAGCCCACCTGGCTCGAAGTTTCCCCCTACTAGAGGTCTCTACATGAGTAGATGTCTCTACTCGATCTCCTCTCTGCTCCCTTTTTGTGGCTGCTCCACAACCTCCTGAAGCTGCTGCACCAATCGTGGTTCCTCCACAATCGTCTGAGACTTCTTCTGGCTCTGCATGTTGAGACGTAATATATGCTCCCACTCAACCACCAAGTCTCCATCAGTTGTCTCGCTGATCAAGGCTTTGCATGCATCTTGAACCTTAAGAGCATACAGGTTCTTGACTTGTGAACCAATCTGCTTCACCTGTCTAGTGATGATGTGTCTAAGGAAAACCTTTCCCTTATTGAAGACTACATCATAGCCTTCCAGCATCGCGATCGACACCAAGTTTCTCTTCAGTATTGGTACATACTTGACATCAGTCAAGGTAAGGCGAGCTCCATGCTCCCTCTAAAAAATAACTGTTCCTACACCTGAGACACTATACTTATCATCATTACCCATCGCTATGAGTATCTGGAGATCTTTCTCCTCCAAAGTACTGAACAAACTCTTGTCACAGGTCATGTGGAAAGAAGCTCCACTGTCAAGAAACCAACCACTTCCCACCATGGATGAAACCATGCATGCGAAGAGAGTGAAATCCAACTCAAACTGTGAAGCAAGTGCCTCACGTTCAGATCCTTCCCCGGATCCCTTCTTGGATTTCTTCTTTGGGCAATTAGTAGCATAATGGCCCACCTCATGACAATGAAAGCATCTCACCTTCGACTTTTCAACCTTCTTCCCATCATTGGAAGAACTGGATTCAGAAAGAGAACCCTTCTCCTTCCCCTTCTTTGCTTTGGTAGCCAAAGCACAATTTTCTTCATCAGATGCCTTTGATGAAGATCCATCCCTGGTATTCTGCCTGATCTCCTCTTGCACAAGATCCGACCAAAGTCTCTTCCATCCTGGAAATTTCTCCCAACCATTGACAGAGTCCTGATAGGAATGCAAACTCTTCGGAAGACCAAGGAGAGCCAAGCTCACCAAGTCCTCATCATCGACAGTCACCCCCACACTTCCCAGCTCATCCCGGCACTAGGTGAACTTCATGAGATACCTGGGCATATTGTCTCCATTCTCACACTTAATGTTTTTGAGTTTATCCTTGAGTGCCAACTTCCTCTGGTCACTCTTGCTTTGGAATAAATTTGTCAACGCTTTCCACATCAAGTATGGAGAAGCCTTTCCATGCAGGCTGGATACAATGTGATCCTTCACGCCCTCCAACAGAATCCTTCAACACTTTGTTGTCTTCTTTTGCCAAGCCTCAACTTGCGCAGTATCAGTAGGCTTTCGGACCTCAGCCTCTATGAACTCCTTCAGCCCATTATCATCTAACACTGCCTCCATCCTGTCTTTCCATGCAATATAATTCGAGCTGCTCTTAAGAGCATACTCCAATCGTAATCTATTGAAAGACATTTCAACTTTGACATCAAGAAAACACTGCTGCAAATTCGAATTCCACCAGCTCAAAACTCAACTGCCTCTGATCTAAAATTCATGAGAACAAAGTATTTCTCGTACAGAGATTGACTGTATGGGCTTTTACCGGATATCTCACCTTCCAAAAGAAGGATGAATCCAGAGGCTACCTGGCCCGATTACAGACTCTACCTGAAGAAATAAAATGTAAACACTTTCTTAATAATAGATCTGAGGATCAACTTGGCTCCGATACCATGTAGAATTTTTGAATAATATGACACTTATTCACAAAGATTATCCTAATTATACACTATTTGCGGAATGCATGCATAATACATAACCTCCTTTACTATTGATCATCAATTTGCAGTATTCAGAAACAATCACATGCGCACATTGAAGCATCAATCACACATATCAACACAGTATATCACGAGGAAAGCATACAACTGAAAACCCCCAACTATCTGTATATTATAGTGATTGAGAACATGTAACAATACATAGTACAATACTCCTCACAAGTACTCAGTACTATCTCCACCTGTTACACACAAACTAGCTCAGATCTGAATCAATCATAGGTCCAAATCTCCTCCGCTGCTTGCCTGCCTCCACTGCGCAATCCTGCATGACAATAATGATGAATGGCTGAAGCAAACTCGTATTTCCTTGGCTGAACCATGCAATCCTCATTGGAATTACTCAATCCCATTGATTTTGCAAGATCTCATGCACAACTATAGTCACAACTGATAGCAATCTCAACCTCTAACACCTGTCTCCACTGAACTGTCCATGCACTAAGTTAACTAATGTATTCTTTAGTTGCTTTATGAGTTAATAATGAGTGAATTAATTCACATCACTCATCACGAGTGTATTCTGCAGTTAGACTAAATACAACTAGTTTAACCAAGTCAAACTCAACACAACTCCATCAACTCCACAATCAGCTCCACCAAAACTCAACCACTTAAGTTCTAACTAAAGTCCACCATGCAATAGCTCAACTGACCCACAAGAAAAGTGTATTTCCTTCTGACAGCTGCATGTGCCACATCTGTAGCTCAAACTGAAGTGCTCCAAGAGGATAAGATAATGTTTATAGTCCAAATATTATTATGAGCTAATAATATTCGACTGTTCTATTTTTAGCCTGGCAGTCTAAAAATAGAAACTGCCCATATGTCTAAAAATAGAAGTCCATCTATTTTTACGAACATGACCAATCATCCACAAATAGCATCCTGCAACTCATAGACCATGATCCATATGTCTAAAAATAGACTTTGCACCAAAAATAGCCTGCGGGCCCACTTAGTGAAGGCGTCTTCTTTCCACTAAGCTCCATCATCTTGTTGCATTCTCAACAATCTGGAAGTATTAGGTCTTCTCGACGTGCGTGTTGTTCCTGTTTCTTGTCCTGGGGAGGGAGGAGTCCTTTGATGCCCTACTCCAGGTCCCTAAACCCTAGATTCTTGTTTTTTTAGCTGTCTTTCTTTTTATAAGTGCTTTCATCTTGGGGAAGGAATGGTTGTTTGACACCTCACTTCAAGACTAAAGCATTGTAGTTTGATACCAAGACCTTCCATCATACCAACATTTGTATGAATAAATAACCAAATAAGAGGGTCAGAGGGAGAGACCCAAAGAGGGGAGGACCAGATCTAGGAAGAAAGACCTATATCCAGCAAATTATAGAAAAGGCTAAATCAGAAGCATCCTCTCACACATCTGTGAGACCAGGGGCATGAAGAGTGAAGTCCGAGGGACAATCAGTAGATCAAGCAGTGTTTTTACATCATTCTTTGGTGATTCGACACAGCAAGTCCCTCCAGTAGTTGAGGAATCATCCAACAGTATACCTAATGAGGGAAACCTTACGCTGGTAATAGAAGGAGAAGAGGTCACAAGCAAAACATCAACAGGGTCAGACCACTCCAATAAGGGAAAGGAGGTTGTAGCCAAGGGATCAAGCCATCAGGACACATGAGAAGGAAACGAAGGGGTACTTGCATCACCAAGGGACCAGGGAAGTGCTACTAAAGCAACTCGAGTCCGAGTGGTAAGGAATCCTCAGCCATCTTCCATAGAGCCTATTGAAATTCCCAGCGGTTATTGGAAGATATTTATGGCTCCCACAACCTCCACCATCGAGTTTCCGATCGGGGATCTAGGAGCAAGTGCATCCACAAAGCCTATTCCATTAGCAGCCTTACCAAGCTTTCATGGGCTCGTTTCAGAAGACCCCGACACATTTTTATTTGAGTTTGACATAGTGTGCTGGGGGTATGACTACACGACGGATGCCTAGAAGTTAAAAATTTTCCCTTCTACATTAAAAGGAACGGCTCTATGATGGTTCATGGGCCTTGGAGGAAGCTCTATTTCCACATGGGATGATATGCAGACAACTTTTTTGGAAAAATACCAGGATTACTGCAAATCTCGAAACATCAAGGAGGAACTTTTCAAGTTCACACAAAAAGAAGACGAGAGCTTGGAAGATTGTGTGGAACAATTCAAGTACACCTTATAGAGGTTAGGTCACTCTGACCTGGATAAGGAAATTTTAAAAATTATCCTCCTCCGATCTTTCTGTGAGGACTCGATGGAACTATTGAACATTGTAGGAAAGGGAGACATCTCTAAGGAAAGCTTCGAAGTTATTTGCGAACTATGCATTCAGTGCTCGAGGGGGCTTGCAAGAAACAGACAAGGGATTCGCTCAGCAAAAGGGTCTGGTGGGGGTGTTATGAAGGCAGAAATCAGAAACCTGCTAGACAACTTGAGGACGAATATCCTCAACACTCTGTCGGCACAAATGGATACTCTACAAGTAAAACAGAAGCAGCTGGAATTGGACAGGACCATGGCAATATTCCAAGTGTAGAAAGAAGCACTCAGAGAGGGAATGTCCACTAAACTCCATAGAGGAATGTGCAATCAATGAGCTAAATCATGCAACAATCTCATGCCCCTCCTTGCCAGGCCTAAAAACAGTATTTCAACGGACGAGGGAAGACATGGAGAAACTATACCTCATGGGGTCTAGAAAGCCATCGTAGCCTCGACCACCGTTGGGAGATCAAGGTATGTACTCAGATCCATCTTAGTATTTCAATAATTTTAATATGAATCCTCAGTCCATGCCCTATCCTCCCATGTGGCCATAATAGCAGTTTCCACATTGGCAGCAGTGGAACCCTCAAGCCAGTTCGAGCTCCCCATGGGCTCCAACTTGGCGAGGATCCCCTCCTGGGCAGTTTCCTCAGCTAATGCCACAGCAACAACTCCAACTGGCCTCTCATGTGCCTCCTGGTAATCAACTTGCCCATCCTCAGCTTCCAATACAACCTAACCCGAATCCTAATAATAAGGGAGATCGTCAAGCTGACGTTCTTAACCTACCTTCATATAGCATCTCCACTGCAGAATTGTATGAAATGAATTTGCGATCAGGGTGGATAGTCAATGTTCAACCTCCTCCAGTTATCATTGAACAACTTGATAGTGAAGGTAAGGAATCAGAACCAATTAATAAAGAGCCAAAACAAACTGATAGAAACCAGGCGCCTCCTGTAAAACAACATCAATCTGAACCACCTTACCCAGAGAGACTAATTTTGAGTAACTCAAGCCCTCAAGCTAAATTTGATTTATTAGGAGAATCGTAGAACTTATTTGTTAAAATTCCCTTGTTACAAGCTATGAAGGATGTGTCAATATATGCAAAGAATCTTAGGGAATATTGTTCAAAGAAACCTGCGAAGAAATCCAAAGGCCCCCTTACCATTCATGTTATGGGAAAATTATCAGATTTCATGATGGGAAAGTCAATGCTTGAAAAGTATGGAGATCTGGGGAAACCAATTCTGATAGTACAAATTAATGGGGTAGAGATTCCAAATGTGCTGGTAGACCTGGGTGCTGCCATTAATGTTATCACCACTGAAACCATGCATGATTTAGGTCTTCGTAAATTGAAACGTACACCTACAATATTGGAATTGGTGGACCGATCTACAGTCAAACCTTTAGGGAAGTTGGAAGATGTAACAATTTTAGTGGATTCATGGCACTATCCCATAGATTTCTTGTTTTTACATACGCAATCTTCGGTGGGCGACCATCCTTTGATTTTGGGTAGACCATGGCTAGCTACTGTAGATGCTTACATTGGGTGTCGTTCAGGGCACATGGTTATTTCAAATGGGCACAACACTAAGAACTTAGTGTTATACCCACCTGCAGAACCAAACCCATCCATAAAACCAGCAGGTGGCAAGAAAATTTTATCTAGGGAAGAGCCCGAAATGGAAAATGAGGAATTGAGGCCAGTCCTCACTATTGGATAGGCCCTTCAATTGAAAATGGAATCCGAAGATGATGTAATCACCTCCTTTATGGATGATCCTTGCTCTATTTCAAAGCCAAATCAACAAATCCTAGAATCTATCCTAAGCTATGAGACTCAAGAAACTATTGAAACAGTAGAAGGATTAGAGGAGCTACCTATTGATGCACCCCATGAAAGTGTCTGGTGGAATTATAACAAGGAAAAACCCTAAATATTAATCCAAACCTGTCAGAATCCCAGAAGAAGCAACTTGTAGATGTCCCGTGGAAACATAAAGAAGTCTTCGCCTGGGACTATTCAGACATGAAGGGGATTCCTGCTGATTTATGTACCCATCACATATACATTAAGGAAGATTGTCATCCTATGAGACAACCTCAGAGAAGAATGAACCCTACATTGAAAAATGTTGTGAAAGAAGAGCTTCAGAAATTACTGGACGTAGGTTTTATTTACCCCATCTCAGATAGCCAATGGGTCTCCCCATTAGTAATGGTCCCCAAGAAAAATGGTAAATGGTGGATATGCGTGGATTATCGAGAATTAAATAAGGCGACGCAAAAAGATCATTTTCCTTTGCCATTTATTGATCAAGTTTTGGACACATTGGCTGGCAACAAGTTTTTCTCTTTTCTAGATGGGTTTAGTGGTATAACTAGATCCAGATAGCTCCTTAAGATCAGGACAAAACCACATTTACATGCCCTAGGGAACATTCACATACTAGGTCCTTCCTTTTGTCCTGTGTAATGCTCCTGCAACATTCCAGAGGGAAATTTTGGGGATCTTCTCTGATTTGGTATATGACAGCGTTGAAATTTACATGGATGACTTTACTCCATATGGGGATTCATTTCTTGAAGGGATGAAAAATTTAGAAAAGTTCTCGAAAGGTGTATACAAGCACGTGTCTCTCTGAGTACAGTAAAATGCCATATGATGATGGAGTAGGGAATTGTTCTGGGACATTTTCTCTCAACTGAAGGAATCAGGATGGACCCGGCAAAGATAAAGGTAATTTTGCATTTCCCGACACACAAAACGCCCATGCAGGGACTCAGTTTTATTGGTTGTGCTGGTTATTACAGGTGTTTTATAGAAAAATTTGCTAAAGTAGCACATCCACTTTTTCAATTGCTAACAAAAGATTCAGATTTTGTGTGGACAGGTGACTGTGATGCAGCCTTTACGAAAATTAAGGAATTGGTCTGTAACGCTCCGATCCTTAGAGGGTCGGACTGGGCATTACCTTTCCATATTTATATGGATGCTTCCCAAACAACGATTGGTGCAGTGTTAGGACAGCAAGAGGACAGAATACCATACACAGTTTACTATGTTAGTAAGAATTTGGCTCTTGTTGAATTAAACTACACAATGATTGAAAAAGAGTTTCTTGCTGTCATTTATGCCATCAACAAATTGTGGCACTACATTACCAAGGTATCCTACCTTTGTACATACTGATCATGTAGCTATCAGGTATTTAATGAATAAACCTGTTACCCCTGGCCGCATTACGAGATGGATTTTACTACTACAAGAATTTGATATTACTATAGTAGATAAACCAGGGAAGGACAATGTGGTTGTAGATTTATTGTCTAGGATAGAACATGATGGTAAGAATACACCAATTGAACATAATTTTCTAGATGAACATCTTTTTTCAGTTTCTTCTAACACCCCGTAGCATGCAGATATTTCTAATTATCTTGCTACAAGGAAGGTGCCTCGTCATTTGTCATATAAGGAGCAAAGGAATATTATTCATCAGAGTACCCGATATTCATGGATGGCAGGATATCTCTTTCATACAAGGGTTGACCAACAGATTCAGCGCTGTGTTACAGAAGATGATATCTATGAGATATTAAAGGCTGCACATGATGGGCCCTGTGGAGGACACTTTGCAGATAAAAGAACAGGTCACAAAGTGATGCAAATGGGATATTACTAGCCCTCCATCTTTTGTGATGATCGGGATTATGTCTGAAGGTGTGATAGTTGCCAATGGATGGGACAATCTAGGAAAGAAGATGAAATGCCTCTATATCCCTAGATAGTCCTTGAACCATTCGAGAAATGGGCCATTTATTTTGTTGGACCCTTCACCCCACCTTCTCATCAGAAAGCTTACATCCTGGTTTGCACCAATTATGTGACTAAATGGGTGGAAGCCAGAGTGGTCACGAGAGTAACAGAGCAAGTAGTGGCAGACTTTCTTTTTGAAGAAATCTTTGCTCGATACGGTACTCCAAGGGAAATTGTGTCAGATGGAGGATCACAGTTCATATCTCACATGATAGGGAAGTTGATGCAGAAATATGAGGTCAAACATAGAGTGACAACCCCCTATCACCCCCAGGTGAACGGACAAGTAGAAAGCACAAACAAGATATTAGAAAATATCTTGACAAAGACAGTAGCAATTCATAGCCAGGACTGGGCACAAAAACTTCTAGAAGCTTTATGGGCATACAGAACAACATGGCGAAACACAACTAGGTTTTCTCCATTTGAATTAGTCTATGGGAAATCCCCCTTGTTTCCAGTGGAATTTGAGATCAATACACTCAAAACAGCTCTAGAAGTAGGCCTAGATCTATCAAAAGCACAGAAACACCAACTGGAATAGCTAAATGAGTTGGACGAGATTCGGTCAGTAGCTGTCTAGAAGACTACTACTGTTCAACAGCAGAGAATGAAATGGCATGATAAATTTATCAAAAGTAAGGTGTTTCATGTGGGGGATTGGGCATTACTTTATGACTCCCGATTTAAGGATTTCAAAGGCAAGCTTCACACTTGCTAGATGGGACCATATCAAGTGGACGCATTGTTTGATAATGGAATGGTTAAATTAATTACAATAGATGAGAATCATACCTTGTTCTTAGTAAATGGACACCGTCTAAAACTATACCACCATCCAGCCTCTAGAGATGCCTTTTTCAAACACCTTTCTGATTTATCTGATTTAATGGTTGTTGGAATAAAGGACACTCTTACTCTGCTCTAAAAAAGAAAATAATAATAATAATAATAAAAATATTAAAAAAATAAATAAATAAATAACTATATATATACATACATATATATATATATATATATATATATATATATATATATATATATATATATACATATATATATATATATATATATATATATATATATATATAGATATATATATATATATATATATAGATATAGATATATATAATATTGTTATTACTTACTTGTTTGTATTTTGCAGGAATAACAAAGGAATATGGCCAGGAGAAATGTAACACTCGGCACTGTTACTCCACCATTGTTGCTATTAAGATGTTGTTACTCTGCAACTGTTGTTACTCTGCCGATGTTGTTACTCCACAACTGACGTTACTCCATCAGTGTCGTTACTCCGCAACTGTTGTTACTCCGTCGATGCTATTACTCCGTGACTACCGTTACTCTGCCGTTGTCATTACTCTGCCGGTGCTGTTACTCCGTAATTGTCGTTACTTTGTTGTTTTCGTTACTCCGTCGGTTCTGTTACTCCATTGTTGATGTTACTCCTTGTTGCTGTTGCTCCTTACTACTGTTACTCCCTGTTATTGTTACTCCGTCATACATTTTGCTGTTCCTCCACCATAAGGTAGGTCCCCAGGTATGTCTCTGCTGAATTTTACTGATTTAATTAAAATATTCCAAAAGACATCAAAACGTGCCGCAGACAGCTGTAATTAAGTTGGGGGGGGATCTGTCATAATAAACGATGACGTATCACAAAAAAGCATTTATGTCACATAATCCTCACCAAACAAATTTTAATTATTATGATACTTTGTAATCATAACTTTGATGCATTGGAATGCATACTCACATGCACAGAATCATAACCAGTCACCTCCCCAACACACTGCATTAAATCACTAAAATATCTAACAATACCGCCATAACTTGTCATCATTTTCAAACGTACTAGTATTGTTTCATTCATTGTCCCTGAAGTGACCATGACGTTATTTCAGTTGCCAATGGTTTGGATCCCTGTCATTCTCCCCTACCAGCTAACTACATTCGTCGTGTTGATCCCACCTCTACAGCGATGGGTGGATGGTCTGTGCGGCATGAGCCTGAAGATACAATGAGAGTTCGAAACAATCAGGAGGTATGGCAGGTCTTTGAGAACACAGGCTGGAATGTTTACTTTAACAGGTTGAGGGGGTCGAACGAAGAAATTGCGGTACAACTTGCACTCAAATTGGGAGAAGGAAGCTCTCGGGTCCGTGGAATTAAAATCCCTGTGACAGAGGAAGCCATTGCAGAAGTCAATGGGCTCCCCAAAAATGGACAGTGACGGTTTTCAAGAAGGACTGCCCTTCCAGAGTTTCCCGAAGCATTTTTATAGGCGGGAGAAAACATCGTGCAGAAGGGTCAGGGATACAACTGAAACTCGCTACCACATCCATGGGGAGGAGTAGCAAAGTTCATCATAAAATATATGACTTGCGAAGGGAGATACTCCACCATATTCATATACCATCTCCGAATACTAGCTCACCTGAGATTTCCCCAAGTAGAGGCTTTTTCACTAAATGTGTCATATGTCTTGCTAAGAAGCCTTCACCTAATGGCACATTTAGCTCAAGGGTCGCAACAGGTATTGGCAGTCATCACCCACCATGGGCTAGTTCAGCTGTTAGTAATGAATGCCATTAGACGAATCCCGATCCTGTGGGAACTATTTCAGGATTGCATAGAGGAAGAACTAACAGCCGCTGTGGCTGCCAGGGAAGATGAACCAGAAGCCATGGAGGAAGAAAATACAGGAGAAAATGATTATGTTGACCAGGAGGAACCAAAAGAGATGGAGATGGAAGCTGAAGAATTTGAAGAAGAGGTTGCTCCCCAAGGGCAAGCTGAAACCATGGAGCCAATGGAAGATGTGGGAGTTGACACAGAAGGGCCCACTAGTACCATGGTCAAGGCTGTCCCACAAGAACCAGCCTCACCTATGGAACTAGCAGAGCAATTTCATAGCATGACAACCACAGAGGCAGGACCACAACAAGCAAGAGTGGGTGAATTGGTCGATATTGCGACCAAGGGTACCCCACAAGGACCTCCTACCACCATGGAGCTGATGGAAGAGGATCAACCAAATGAAGAAGAGGTCATGACCACCCCGACCATCGAACCAATGGAAGAGGAGGAACAAGGACAAGAGGGGCTTAGAGCTAGGGAAGCCATGGAACCCATGGAGGAAGCTCTAGGAGAACTAGGGCATGAGGTTGGCACTAACTCACAAGAACCAGTGTCAACCTCGGGACTGAACACTGAAAATTCCTGCCAGTTATCCTTCTTCTCCTCTATCCCAAGAGGAGCAAGGGTAACTCGTTCCCCTCGGTGCAAAGAAGAATATCTCGCCATTCCTCTAGATTTGAATTTATCACATAGGCCACAACCATGTGGGGTGGATGCTACTCAGGTGACAGGCACTTCAGAGCCTGAGAGGAGAAAAGAGACAGAGACCCCTGAGGCTGGGGAACCAGGAAGGATTCCAACAGACACATTAGCAGGAGAGCATCTCACAAGGGCATCACCGATCGCGGTGAGCACGCAGAAAGAGGAAGTAGCCGTTGGTGAAGAGGAGGGACCAAGCGAAGTGGTCCCGACGAATGAGCCAATGGAAAAGCCAGGCGAGAAGGTAGTGAAGCAAGAGATAATTGAAGAAGAACGGGCAGTGGAGGAAACTGAGGAATCCCGGTGGATTTACCTCCAGCTGACGAAACTGAGGAAGTTTTGGTTAAATAGGAATGGGTAGAGATGTGTGAACAGTGAAGACTCCCTATCAAGCAAAAGTACCAACTGCAATTTAAAGAGACAATGCAGCTTAAGATGGAGGTCAGGAAACTAAGGAAGCAGGTGCACAAAATGCAAAAGCGGATGAAGAAATACAAGCGGCAAGCTAAAAAATCCAAGGCCATAGGAGTAGAAGCAGAGACTCAGGTGGACCAGATAGCCACAACCTCTGCTGCCACTCAAATAGACCCAGTCGAATGATTGTTTGAAGACTGTGAGTATGCCTTAATGGCCGAAGTGCAGACTTAGAAATCTACTGTGGCTTGGTATCAAAATGAGGTCAGAAGAACTCAGGAACAAGCCTCTGCAACCATTTTTGAATATGTTAAGCACATAGATATCATGAGATTAAGGCATGCAAAGCAGTAGCTCAAGATGGAGTAGCTAGAAAAGCAAGTGGCGGAGCTAAAAACCGATAAGGAGCAGATGCTTAATTTGGCACAAGGGGTGATGGCATGTCACCCCCTGCTTCTTGTTATTCTTTATTTTTGCATGAATGTTTTCTTTTATTCTACATAGAGAGCATAAAAAATGAGATTAGTTATGAAAATATAAGATGGTGTACAATTCCTTCGAATAATGAGGAGTCATAACGTGCCAACTCGGCATTTGATGTGTGAGTTTTACCTGCATGGGTATCTACGGTGCCTAGACAGAGAATTCAACCTGGTCCCATATGTGGGGGACATTCATTTAAGGGCCCTCACCTCTTACACTTTCAATCAGATCAGCTGGCAAAAGGCTTTTAACACATTCGAATCCAATCAGATTACAAAGCCATTTATAGTAAGAGGAGAACATGAGAGGTCAATCACCATGTTCACTAAAAACAACACCTTTTTGTGAATTGATGGGAATAGAGATAGAATGTTGAGGACACAAAACTGGTGCCTTGATCTTTGTGTCAGGAAATTAGTTACATTTCAAGATGAGGCCCTTGATTGCTATTAAAAAAGGTGGATGATGTCACCTACAGCTGTCCGAAACAGGGAACCTTTTGGGGCACCAAATTTTGCACAAGCACTACCTAGAGTGCCCAGATATGTGGCATGTGTCCGAACATGCGGAGTCCAGTGGATGGGAATCCAGTTTCAATTTCCTACTATTTGGTTGCCTGTAGAAAATTACACTCCATCGTATAATGTTCCGGGAGATTGGTGGAAGGAAGTCCTCCTTTCAAATGGATTTAAAGTTCCAGGGACAGAAATGGCCAGAGAACATGATCTCACTTAGCTTTAGGAAGCCTACAGTCTGCAGAATCCAGACCTACAGAGGCGGAAAACTGCATGAGGGCATGTAGAAGGCTAGTTGGGGGGAGATGTTGGGCACCAAATCAGGCTATCTTTCTGTTGCATTTCCATCACCCTTTTTGACCTTTTTGCACTTATTTACCCATGTTTACTATGCTAAATCTACAAGGTAAATACCCATGTCTTATCTATTGGAATATTTTATTAATGAAGTAAAGTCACGGGGTTTTGCCTATTCACAGCACTAAAATGTATGTTTGACTACAACTTCTGGAGAATAGGAACCAATACTTCAGCATCCCGCAATAGATCCATGATTAACAGCAACGACCAACCATAAGGAGGCCATGCAGCTATAGTCGCAGATCCCTGAACCATTCTTGGACCTCTTGCTAATCTGGTCTATCTGGTGTTGGTGTCGTTCCAACTAATGTACATTTCTAGATATACAGTTACCATGTTTTGGGAAAAGATGTTGTTCTCCCGAGCTGTGTATAAAAGACAAGTTGTTCCTGTAAATGGGGATTCCCCCATTGATATTGTAATTGCCCTTTTCAATTAATAAAGTATCATCTATTTTTTTGTTCTAATCTTTGTTGTGACTAATGCTGCCTTAATCAAAGAGTTGGGCCCGCTCTTCTAATCAGGTTTTGTGTCCTTCTGTGTGTGTTATTTATTAGTTTATGCTTTTTGTTACAGTTCTTTAATTCTTGTAATCGCTTTTCTGGAGTTCTATATTTAGTTTAATCTTACAACAACATTTTGAATCTTAATTGCGAACCCTTGGTCGAAACGGATTGTGCTTTTTCCCCTGCATATACCTTGTGCATTGTCATGCGGAAAGAGTCAATTTTGCGAAAAAAACCGACCTCCCTAGAAAACAAGGCTTTTCTAGTGACAAACAAAACAATCAAGCACTATCTTTCCCTAAATATGCATTTAAAATAAAAGCAACCAGGTGTTTAAGGCTTACCTTTAGTCCAACGCTGTTTGTAGCAGCCAAGCCTCTTCGATCCAGATGAGCTCCTTCTCCTTGAAGCCTACATTCACTAACAAGCAAACGATTACATAGCACCTGAATAACTCATATAATAAAACATATTCATCATAAAGACCAAGGAGTTTATGAAAAAATTTTATATAACAACTTGTTGAGAAAAATGAACTTAATTGTATTAATTGGAAACAAAAGAAACCATTACAACCAGTGCCTTGGTGTTGTGCAGGTCCCTCCCAGGGTCCAGCAAGAGTTCTCCTCTACTTTGATCAGCTCATCCACTTCCAAATGAAGCTAAGAAAGGATTGGGATCTCTCCTCTCAAGCTCTATAAGGGAGTACTAATTTCAGCAGCATCTACCCTTAGGAATGTTCAGCTTTCAACCTCTCCTCCTTCTGGCCCAATGCCTGTATTTATAATGCTTTGGAGGAAGTTAAACAGGTCCACCATCAATGGGATAAGCCCCTCTTTCAAAGGGATAGCTCCCCTCTTCATGGGATAAGTTCCTCTTTCATTGGAATGCATGAACCATCTGGAGGTGCTCAATCCACATCAAACCATCTTCTAGAATGCTCTAGAATCAACCACAAGTAAGTTTTTTGAAGTAAAACTTGCGCCTTTTGACTTTTACAGGGATACGCACCCACCCCTTTACAGATAGAGTGTACAAGTACGCAGGTATTATGAACTTGAGGTGCGTACACGCAGGTAAGAGTGAGAGAAACTGCGTAACCAGAGTTATATTGATTTTTAAAGGCTTTCTCTCTTTTTTGGAGTTTGACATGAGGAGCAGAGGTATAAGACTTGCCAAGGAGGACAGTATGGTTGTTGATGGAGCCATACTAACTGCAAATAGTCATGGTGACAAATTTTAGTGTAACAGATTGCCCCCTAAAGTGTGAAGTCTGTAGTAGATTAGGGTTTTATATCATCTAGGAAGGGTGAAGCACTTTATCATTTCGAGGATTATCTTGTGGAGAGCCCAGTTGGAACCTGCAAATATTCAACACAAAATACATATATGAGATCTTATCATCGCTGAGGTAGGCATTCCCATACTCAGATCAAAAACTTAACTAACAAACTAATTACTGCTCTGATATAGGAATGATTTTGCAATACATCATAATCATAGACATATGTAGACACAGTATGGATGCAGCCATTTGTTTATGATTAGTCTACTGTATAATGAATACAAAACTCCTCGCAGCCTGGATGGCGGAAACTAGATCCAGGGTCTTCATTTCTGCTTCCCGAAATAGTACGATTCTATCCATGCGAATAAATGAGTTGATGTCGAACATGGTAGAAACCACTTGATTACCAGTCAATGATGTAAACTGTTAACAAGTGTGAGAGAGACCACCAGTGATGTTAATGGTTCTCAAAGTACCCAGTACAATCCATGAGATGTGAGTAGATGTGTTGATGTCGAACATGTCACGGAATCCTTCGATCGAAAGTCAATGATGTAAACTGTCGTCAAAGGCGAGAAACCTGCCATTGAGGCATGCAGATTTCAAGGTACTGATGATTCCTAGATCATCTTTCTAGATAATGTGCTGAAGTCGATAGAAAGCGATCCATTGCAGGCAAGCCCACAACACGAAATCATAGATCAAGTTGAAGAAATGTAGCTGTAAGGACTGACTCAAGGATGGTCAAGATGGATGACAGATATTTTGCAGATGAATGGTTTATTTGCAAGATTCCTCTTGAACACATAACGACACTACAGATGGTTTGGTGACAATTGTCCCAAAGTTAATACCCGGAAACCGACTGAAGACTTTCAATGTGGTTTGATCAACTATTAGGCAAAGGATTTCCCAACCCAGGTGAATGAAAAGTGTCGTGTTCAAGAGTGGTGATAAGGTTTTTCCGAGACAAAGTATAACAAATAGGCTCATTTTCCTCTCTTTTCCCCCACCATTTCTGGCAAGTACCTCTTTATTTTTTACAAGCTTGAGGAGGATAACATTTGCTTGATTATAAGCTCATCCTTCGGATGAGTCCAACTTAGTTTAGATTCGAACCCTAAGAAGGAGTGGTTCGTTCCTGTTTGTAATTGAACAGGTCCTTTACTGTGAAATTTTAACGAGTCCAGTATAGGAAAAACTCGGTGTTTTTCAATTTTAGAGAGTCTGAAAAACTTAAGAAGACTCCAGGGTTGACCTTTTTCGTAAATTTGTGTCTCCCAAGCCCGAAAAAGTATAAAATAATACTTGAGAGAACCGCTTGATCTTTTACGACCAAGGAGTACTTTTCGTTATTAGTGTCACTGATCTGAAAAAGTAAAAAAAATGATCAACGACACGTCGTTTTATAACCAATATTGAATTCGAAACGACAAAAATCCGGCAATCTTTTCATGTTTTTACGGTCGGAAAAGAGCTGTAAGTGGACCGTCTTTTAATTCCATTTTAACGAGTGTAAAAGAAACGCTCGGCAATCTTTTCATTTTTTAGGAGTCAGAAAAGGGCTTAAAGATGACTCTAAGGTTTCACTTTTTCGTAAGTTTTAACGAGTTCGAAAAAATGATAAAAATGTACTCATATGGCCGACTTTCAATTTAATTTACGAGCAGGAAAAGACCGAAAGAACTCGGCATTTTCATTTGTTTTACGAGAATGAAAGATAGCAAAATAATCTCAGGATTTTCATGAGTTTAACGAGTCTTGAAAATAACTGAAATTGACTCAAGATAGGTTTCATTTTTACAAAAGCTTGAAACAGAGAAAAACTATGCTTCAAAGTAGTTTCATTTTTACACAAGCTTGAAACAGAGAGAAAACTGTGCTTGATGCCCCCTAAGCGTAACTGCTAGAGTGCATGGCCCCCCAGCTTCATTTCATTCAACTAAGTACAAGCTGAATGGAATGAAGGTTCATTTATGAGATCATTTGAAAGACTCGACCTAAAACTGTAAGAAAATTATGCAAAAACTGAAATAACTAACCTAAATATACAACTTAACATTTATGAGATCTAGTCAAACTCTCGACCCAATTAGAGGAGGATTTGTTTCATTTTTTTTAACGAGCTTGACACGGGAAAAGAACTATGCTCGGATTTGGTTTCATGTTTACGCAAACTTGAAACAAAAAACTATGCTTGTTATAAGTTCGCATGCCCCCAGCATAATGATGCAAATCAAGGTACATGCCCCCCAAGCTTCATTGCATTCAACTAGGTGGATGAAATGAAGGTTTACTTTCAAAATATTGGAAAGACTAGTGGGAGTTGTTTCATTTTTTAGTGAGGTTGACACAGGAAAAGAACTATCCTCAAAACCCTTGTTTCATTTTTTAAACGAGCTTGACACAAGATAAGGAACTATGCTCATAACTACTCTCTACAATCTACCTATATAACCTATCCTTGTTTCATCTTTTAACGAGGTTGACACAAGACAAGGAACTATCCTCGAACCTGATTCATTTTTTAACGAGGTTGACTCAGTAACAGGAACTTTCCTCGAAACATCCAATTTCATTTTTTAATGAGGTTGAGAGAGGAACAAACTATCCTCGCTTCTACTCTTTACAATCTACCTAACAAAAACTCTACTCTAAAAACCTTGATTCATTTTTTAACGAGCTTGACACAAGACAAGGAACTATGCTCATGATGCCTTATTTCCTTTTTTAACGAGCTTGACACAAGACAAGGAACTATGCTCTAAAATCCTTGTTTCATTTTTTAATGAGCTTGACACAAGACAAGGAACTATGCTCTAACCTGATTCATTTTTTAACGAGGTTGACTCAGTAACAGGAACTTTCCTCATACCAACTGATTCATTTTTTAACGAGGTTGACACAGGAAAAGAACTGTCCTCATGATAGCTTATTTCATTTTTTAACGAGGTTGATACAGGAAAAAACTATCCTCGTTTCTCACTGATCATGGCTTCCAACTGGAAGAAAGACATGTCAATGGACACACCTTGATCATGGCTTCCAAGAGGTCTTCATCAGAAGGAAGAATAGTTCTCTGGAAGGAACACATGTCAAGGGACTCAAAAGGGATAAGAACATCGTGTTCAAGTAATCCCATAGAGTTTTCCATGTCAATTACCGGATCTAAATCAAAGGAAGATGAGCAAACAGTGAGAGGCTCACTTACATCGGTAACTGAAAACATGGGACCAGTTGCCACATAATTAACCCGTGGCGGGGTAGATACCACTTGAGAATCAGGAACATTTAGGGCTGTCATATTATTGGTAGTTGAAACAAGACTAGGGAACGAAAGCTGGTCTACAGTCACAATATTTCCATTGTGAGGGAAAGACATCACGCGAAAGAGTGTCGATACGACAGCTTTCATTGCATAAACATAGTCTCGCCCAAGGAGTAAATTGAAATCCAAGGGACCTCGAACTACCATAAGATCAATACAGACAGTTTTACCTTCCAAGGTAATAGAAAACTTAGGAAGGATCCCTAAAGGTTCACTAATGGTTCTGTTAAAAGCTTTCAGATTCTGCGTAATAGGCACAAGCTGAGGGGAACCCAAAGCTTTCCAAGCAGTTGAGGATAAAATACTAACAGAAGCACCTTCATCTACCTGTGTGCGATGCATGTCCCTACCATCAGCCTTGACAATGATTTGGAAAGGGATGGAGGAAGGAAGACGAGGTTCTGTCAATCTATTCCAATCAAAGGAAAAGACCTCAGTACTTGGAGGGGGTTCCATAGAAACAGGTGAAATGCCCCCGGCGTAGAGGAATCTGATGTAATAAAAAGAACCTGAGCGGTATGAAGTTCACTCTCTAAAGGGAAAGTGGGATCGACCGAATGTGAAATTGAATCGACCACTTGATCAACTAATGGATCATCAACCTGAGTGACATGAGTTTCACTCTCCAATGGAAGAGTGTGATCGACTGTACTTGAAATTAGATCAATCACTCCGTCAGTTGACGGTAGGTTGGGAGAAATTTTATGGTAACCAGTTGGAAATTCTTGCTGTGGAACAGTAAGGTTTTCCAACAATTTTGAGGCTTCATCCATGTGAGGGCAAATGTGAGTTTGATGACTCCCTTTGCATAACTTACAAGGAAACCTAACTTTACCCTTTTTCCCAGGAACCTGACTATCACTGGTTGATGGATCAATGGAAATTTGATGAGATTTTTCTGACCATACTTCCAAGACCTTCGGAATACCAGGACAATTGACAAGGAAGTGGTCACCCTTACAAAGCTTGCAAGGGTATTTGGGTTTACGATGCATGTCGGAGTTTTCCTCAACACAACTAACACTTACAGTCGTGGTTGGTTGGTTGACTTCTTTCTTATCTTGCTTCTTCTTCTTCTTCTTCTTCTTCCCTTTCTTCTTCTTCTTAGCCACCTGGTTACTAGCGTCGAGGCTTTTACCAAGCGAAGAGGAAGAAATGGAGGAAGAAAAATTAGGCGAAGAAGGTAAAGGGTCAACAGAAGGTTGTTGATGTTCAGATGGTGAACTCTGTTGAGGTGAAGCATTCGATTGAGGTGGAACAATTGGAGTATTTGGGGTCAACGAAGTTGAAAATAACCATATCATTAAACCTATTGTAAATCCAGGTAATGACAAAGTAGCCATGTAAGGCGGACCAACATTTCCAAAGTAAGGAAAAGTACTAGGATTCTCGTCAAGAGGGATTCCTTGGTTGGTAAATTCTGGAACATTTGCCATTATATTCAACTTCAGTGAATTTTATTAACAATTTTAAAACTAAAATTAACAATTCACACCTAATAATTAAAATTCAAAATTCACACCTATGGTCTCTAAAAGTAAAAACAAACAAATTAACACGCACTATCAAATCTAGGAGTCAAACCACACACAAACAGTAACTTTCCGTACCGAAAACACTAGTTGGTGATGAAATCCAACGTCGCAGAATCCAATACAGAAATGGCAGTTGGAACAGTTACCCCGACAACCTGCTTAATGAATAGACTGGCACAAGTTCCTCCACTAAACCATCTCGAGTGAAGAGAACCCCCCAGAAAATCCAAGTGAGTCTAGTCGACGTCTGCTCCAGGTACAGTGGGATCTTCCCACCACTGTCACCTTAGGAAGAATCCTAAAGAATATGGCCACTAAGGTTACCAACTGAAACAAATATACCTGGGGGAACAGTCTACGATCCGATATGCACGCAAGGGTAGAGTAGCAAGCTCAATCCCCTTGAAGGCTCCTTGACATAATCCAAGGTTTACCAACAAGTGACCCCAGGCTCCTCAACAATGGTTAATCCGAGGTTTACCGTTTTTAATACGTGAATATCTGGCGTCGTTCCCAATGAGGAAGGATTGATTCCCACACTGGTTCGGACACGATCTCGTGCTTCTCCTTTAAGAGGAGCTTTCCCAGAGCATAAATGCAACAATTGGATTTCTTCCCTACCACAAGATACAGCTACTTGTTTGTTTTTACTGTCTTGGAGAGTTAATTACTCTCCTACTCCAAGACACTAGCCTAAGCTATGTTGGTGTATCAGAGCCCTAGAAATGTAAAAATTACTAGATGAATTTTAATTAAGCGTTGTGTTATTTAGGCTGTTATTACTCAAAGGGGTAAATGGATACGAAACCAATGGTGTTATGACCCGACTCAAAACTGAATGCAATCGAATATGGTAATGTAATCCTTTCAATTCGATGAATCCTAACTAAAGTAAGGAGAGAGTTTCCATTCACTTCCAACAATGCAAAAAATTGATCATTAAGAGAAAATATAACAAATTCTCTAATGCACTAATTTCATCAAGAAAAACTAATGCAAATCAATTCCAAAATAGTTTTTTTATTTTTATTTTTGTGTAAATTCAAATCAAAGAAAACTGATCTAAATCTACGATTGATTTTTCAGAATGTAAACTATGCAATTGTAATCTATGCACAATTCACTTGAAAAGTATGCAAATGTAATCTATGCACATTTTTCATTCATATTCTGAAAATGAGAATTCTAATTATGCAAAATGTGATCTATGCAAGAGAATTTTCAAACACAAGATGATTCTAATGTGATCTAAGAACCAATCAAGTGCAAGTCGAGAAAATTGGGCAAGAGTTCCAAAGATCAAAAATAAAAAAACTCAAAGGCGATTAACACTCATACACAATTTAGCCCCCCCGGCGAATGAAGGGGAAATTTTTTTGCAAAAACAAAAGCAAAAAGATGAAAAATTGTGAAAAGACTGAGACAAACCTCCAAGTAATGACCAAAGGAAATAAAATTTAGAATTTCTCAAAAAAGAGACTCAAAACACCCAATTGATAAAAGCTTAAAGCAGGAATGCCAATGAAATTAACCAAGGAAAGTTTTTTGATAGGGAACAAGCAGGTCTGGGCAATGGCTAAAACCTATAAACAAATTCTAAACTGATAAAAAAGAGAAAAATTTAAAATTTTCAATTTTTTGTCAGGGTACGCAGGCAACCTGTTTACACAGGTGCGTCCACGCTCTGTGCACAAAGCAAAAGTGCATACAGGTACACACTGTGCTTAACTCAAAGGGTGTGTACCTCTCCCAAAACTATGAAAAATAAAAACTAACTCAAAATTAACTAAATTCACCCAATCCCACAATCATCAAGTCAAAAACAGAAACAGAAAATACAATTTCTCTAGTCAAAGTATCAATCAAAAGAGAAATCAGTCAAATCCATGGATTCCCCAGTATGGTCGCCATTCTGTCATGCGGAAAGAGTCAATTTTGCAGACAAAACCGACCTCCCTAGAAAACAAGGCTTTTCTAGTGACAAACAAAAAAATCAAGCACTATCTTTCCCTAAATATGCATTTAAAATAAAAGCAACCAAGTGTTTAAGGCTTACCTTTAGTCCAACGCTGTTTGTAGCAGCCAAGCCTCTTCGATCCAGATGAGCTCCTTCTCCTTGAAGCCTGCATTCACTAACAAGCAAACGATTCCATAGCACCTGAATAACTCATATAATAAAACATATTCATCATAAAGACCAAGGAGTTTATGAAACAAATTATATATAACAACTTTTTGAGAAAAATGAACTTAATTGTATTAATTGGAAACAAAAGAAACCATTACAACCAGTGCCTTGGTGTTGTGCAGGTCCCTCCCAGGGTCCAGCAAGAGTTCTCCTCTACTTTGATCAGCTCACCCACTTCCAAATGAAGCTAAGAAAGGATTGGGATCTCTCCTCTCAAGCTCTATAAGGGAGTCCTAATTTCAGCAGCATCTACCCTTAGGAATGTTCAGCTTTCAACCTCTCCTCCTTCTGGCCCAATGCCTGTATTTATAATGCTTTGGAGGAAGTTAAACGGGTCCACCATCAATGGGATAAGCCCCTCTTTCAAAGGGATAGCTCCCCTCTTCATGGGATAAGTTCCTCTTTCATTGGGATGCATGAACCATCTGGAGGCACTCAATCCACGTCAAACCATCTTCTAGAATGCTCTAGAATCGACCACAAGTAAGTTTTTTGAAGTAAAACTTGTGCCTTTTGACTTTTACAGGGGTACGCACCCACCCCTTTATAGACAGAGCGTACAAGTACGCAGGTATTATGAACTTGAGGTGCGTACACACAGGTAAGAGTGAGAGAAACTGCGTAACCAGAGTTATATTGATTTTTAAAGGCTTTCTCTCTTTTTTGGAGTTTGACATGAGGAGCAGAGGTATAAGACTTGCCAAGGAGGACAGTATGGTTGTTGATGGAGCCATACTGACTGCAAATAGTCATGGTGACAAATTTTAGTGTAACATGCATTGCCTTGAAATGATACACACCTGGATTGATAAATTAATGTAGGAATAGGGTGAATAAATCATTCATACCTGGACCCCAACACTGTGTACAAAATATTCTATAAACATCAACTAAAGATAAGGGAAAGGATAAATTTTGTACAAATTTCATCAATAGTTTTCCTTTTGTGTGAAAACAAGTGCTTGTTAGCTCCCAAAAAACCATGTTAGATAGTGTTCAAAAACTGAATCTACTACCAAGAAAGATAAAAGATAAACCAAAATATATATACTTTACATGAAATCACTATTTGATTAATTATGCCCAGGGGAAAAACTAGTGGTGGCTCACAATTTCTTCACTGCTTTCTTCAATCTTTCTCACCAAGTATAATTTTCTCTCATGAATTTATGAATCTCTTAGCTTTAGACACTTACTATAGAAGTACATTATATATATATGAAGAGATGGGGGATACTTTCTGAATCCTCTAAATAGATTGAGCATATACTAGGCCCACAAAAGGATTTTTTCTGAAGTATATCCTAGGTTGGGACCTTAATTTTAAGGAGAAACACTTAAAGGGTTTTGTTTTGGGTGAGCATGCTTGTTTTCATAGCTTTTTGACCCACTACGAAAGAGAGTGAGCACTTGGTTATCGAGCAATGGCTAAGTACCCATATTTTGGACTGTACAAGCCTCGAGGAGCATATGAGAAAACCAAAATTTATTTAGAAGGCGAGAGAGAGTTGAGATTGTGATGAAGAGATTCAGTATACCAATTCCATTCAAGAGCCAAATACCCCTCAATATAAAAATCCCTAGCCCTCTGCCAAGGTTGTTGGCCTAGGCAACCCATCCTAGCAAAGGTTTGATGCAAGTAGAGGATTCCATGAGAATTTAAAGCTTGGATTAGTTGTTTTAGGAGAATATAAAATTCCCTGCTTCCAATCCAAGTATCCTTATTGATAAGAAGTTTTGAACCATCCTAAACTTTCCATATGAGACCTTGAATGATGATAATCACATAGTTTAATATTGATTTCCACACTAATAATTTTTTTTTTAGAGGGTCTTCTAGGAGCTTTAAGCCAATCCAAAGTAGTAGCTGGGAGAATGTATTTTTTACCTTAGTGTGAGCCCTAAGCCCAATTCCTTGAACCAATCTCCATATATGTGTTTCAGATGATGATTTTTATAACCAATTGAGGTTTTTTAATCCCCATTATCATAAGGTCTATGGAGGACCAAGCTATGAGGGGAAAAGGTCTACAGTCATGTTTCCCATCCTAGAGGTATCGTAAGGATATTTTCTTTCTTTTATTGAATATTCTCATGGGAACCAATTCTAATGATGCCTAGTATATAGGAATAGACTCAATCACTACCTTACACAGAATCAACCCGTATTCTTTAGAAATCCATCAATTGCACCGATTTTGAATTTTGAGCTCAATTTTGGTAATGAGCCAAGCCCAATATGTAACAGCCCTGGTGAAAATTCCATGTAAAAATATATAAATACCATAGATGATGGGACACATATTCCAAGATGAATGTTGTGTAGGACATCCTAGTGGGTGTTCATTTGGTTGTTTATGGTTAAGGAAATTGGCAAAGGCAATGGCTAAGGCATTAAAGAGGCAAAAGGGTATTTTGGCACATTTATTTATGAAAATAATGGAAATTAGGAGAAAAGGAAGGTGAAAGGTCACATGTTGCATGTGAGGAGAAAATTGAAAGAAAATAATGGAAAATGAAGAAAATGGAGGCCTCATTCATAAAAATTCTTCTAAGGATCAGTGGGGAAGACTTGGTCAATTATGTTTTGGAGCTCTCTCATTATTCTCTCTCTCTCCCATACTCTTGGATACTTAGAGTTTTCTTGGAGCACTCTTGGAGGGTGTGGCATACTTGGATTCTTGGAGAAAGAAGGCAAAGGAAGAGTAGGAAAGCAGAAGAGGGCATCGGCATCGACAATTACATCAAATTGCTTGCAGGTACCGAGTTGCATGTATGATTTCTTCACTAGTTTTGGCATGCATGGCACATGCATGTGGTTTCTTGGTTATGATTTGTCATTGGCATGGAGGATTGCCTAGATCGATAGTGGATTGCCTAGCCTTGCCATTTCCTGGATAGCCATGGTGATTGTGGGTTTACTTTCATTGCTTTGTTTTGGTTGGTTCTCATTTTTCCATAGCTTGGGTTGAGTTACTAGTCCTGGAAGCCCTGGTTGAACAAATGCTCTGGAAGCCCTATAATAGCTTGGGTTGAGTTACTAGTCCTAGAAGCCCTGGTTGGACAAATTCTCTGGAAGCCCTTGGCAGGTTGAGTTACTAGTCCTGGAAGCCTTGGTTGGACAAATGCTCTGAAAGGCCTATATAAGTTGTTGGTTGAGTTACTAGTTCTGGAATCCTTAGTTGGAAAAACACTGTGGAAGCCCTGGAAGGCTTGGATGGAGACCAATCTGATGATGGGTTTTGGTGATGTTCGACCGTGAGGTGGAATCACTATTTGATGGGTTGAGGTGAGTGGCCTCTGGAAGCCCTGGATGAGTTTTGATTGATGTGTTCTATGAGATCCCACATTCATGCTTGGAATATGGCATGGGGGTGATTGGCTGAAGACAGAATTGGCTTAGCCAATCTATGGTTGTGTGGAACGTGGTAGTGCCATCTCTGGTTGGTTCATTGCATTTATTAATGAAAAAAACTCCATTCCCTTGATTTTCAGGTGTAAATGTACTGATGTATATATGAATTTTGATGGTTGATATGTTTATTGTATTTCTATTCCTATTATGTTTTTTTTTATATGCACATTTACCCCCGAAGGTTGTTACAGAGTGGTATCAGAGCATGGTTCAAACACTTGGACTGGATGGGCTCTATCATAGGTAAAATGAAGAACAAAGGTTAATTTTTCATACCTTTCTGTCATATCTGTTATAACTTTTCTTATGTGGAATATTAGAAGTTAAAAAATTGTCCATACTAAAGGTAAATCCCACTGATAATGTGGTAAAATTTTCAGATTTTGGTTCACAATACTTTAGGAATTATGATCTAAGGAAGATTACCTTCCTGAATGCACCTTTAAACAGGTCACGTTGGAATTTTTGAAATAACTTTTCTTCTGTAGGCTTTCAGAATCTGAAAAATCGTCCACATTGAGGGGAACTACCAATGATTATGTCGTAGAAATTTCAGATATTGGGTCGTAATATTTTAGGAGATATGAGTAGAGGGAATCGAGCCTTATGAATGCTCCTACAATTAGGTCTCAAATAGGTCACACTACAATTTTTGTTATAACTTTTATTCTAGGCACTCTAAAGAGCTGAAATGTTTTCCACGATGAGGGGAAATCCAACTAATATTGTGATAAAAATTTCAGACATTTATTCGATACATTTTAGGAGATATGACCAGCGGAAGTCGAGCTTTTGGGATACTCCTAGAATGGTGCACCAAATATGACTGTGTTGGTATTTTTGTTATAAATTTTCTTCTATGAAATCCCAGAAGTTGAAACTTGAACCATAGTGAGGGAAAATACCATTGATCATATGGTTCATTTTCCATAACTTTTACTACTACAATTTATGATATATGCATTGAATCATTTGCTATATTAGTTTGCATGCAAAGTGTTTGATGAAATACTTAAATGGTTCAATGATTAATTGCATACAAACTGTTTGATAAAATTCCCCAATGAGTATGTTGTTTGTGGTTGGGGATCATATTGATGTGTAATAGTATTTCTGTAGTTGATATATTATTACTTGTATGAAAATAGTTTTCTATATTAGTTTTCATGTAAAGTGTTTGAATAAATGCTTACATGCAAATGTAAAATTATGGTAATTGTTTAAAGAAAATACTTTTTTTTTTTTTGTTATGGGATAGTATTGTATTATGATAATATGGATTTAGCTGAAATATGCATATTTTCATGCAAAGAATTTGAATAATTGCATGTAGGGAATTTGAAAAGTTGCGTGCACGGAATTTGAAAAGTTGCATGTAAGGAAATGGAAAAGTGGCATGTTTTTAGTTATTATGTTACAAGTGGAATAAGTGCAGTGTTTTTGACTTAGTCTCATACAAATGTATGAGAAATAAAAATCAATTTTTTTTCAAGTATGGTGAAATTTAATAGAGATTTGGAGATCCCATTTCCATAATTGGACATTGGAGATCGGACCATTATAGTAGCTTCCTCCTTCTACCTTAGTGTGAACCATGGATAGTAAGGGGGTATGCTTATAGGTTGCTAGTATTGGTGAATATTGATTTCAAATTAATAGGCACGGTGTCTTGATTTTTGGAACATGTGACTGACTGTGTATGAGTTATATGTCTCTTACATGTTGATTTCATGATACCTACTTACATCCTTATATGTTAGGTTACATTTTTGAATATTTTGATTACATGTATCAGTCTTGTAGGTTGATTACAAGAATTGATCGCTTATGTTCGACTACATGCATTTATGCGTAGGTGTAGTTGATTTGGAATTGCTTATGTATATTGCTTGTTGCATGTGGAAATGCGTACAATGGAGTAATGGTTGTTGTCATGCATGAGGTCATGGTTTTTGTACTTGATATGGTCATGCATTGATGACTGGACTCTAGCTATAATGATGTGTATATGGTTTTGTACTCATTTGTTATGAGTGTATATGTAGTTGTTATGCATGTATGGTCTTGGTTATGATTATGCATGTATAGTAGGTCAAACATGCCTTGTGAAGTCATTATATGCAATTTAGGTCATCATGGTGCTATTGGGCGTTATGATGCTAATGTTTTGGCTGAGATAGAGTAAGGATGCAGATCATCATAATGAGGTTGCAGCATTATACTTTGGGATAAGAGAAGATCATCATACTGGTAGTGTATGTTTGGCATGTAGGTATGTAAGTTAAGGATTATTATATGCATTAGGGTTATATACATTAGGTTTATGAACATGTATTTGATGTTATGGTTACATTCATGATAGATATTAAATGATTAGTGTGGTTATATACACATGTGTTGGATGGTCAAGAATGATAGTAACCTATAGTTGTATGCATTGCTATTGTTGTTTTATATTAGATAACCTAATGATTATGTTGTATGTTGTTGATGAGTACGGTATATAGCTTATTGTTGTTATATGCTATTAACTTGATGATTAGGGTCATTTCATTGAGATATTGATGTCGTAATTTGGATTGGTCATATGTGTGATGGTTATGTTCATTGCATTGAAGATCTTGATGTTATATGTATTGTGTTAACCTGGTTTGACCTATGCAGATGGTTATGGTTGCAATATTCAGGTATGAGCCAACATATTTGTGATATGGTGTCATACTAATCTAGATTGATCATACATATGTGATTGTTATGCATGAACGACAAATGCTTATGAGCTTATAACGTGAACATGTTAGTTAGTTACTATTATGGATATCATGATTTATGTTGACATGTTGTAAAGTTATATCTCGCTAACTAGATTGATTATGCAGACAAGATAGCCTCCCCTGAGGTACTCTAAGGTATGACTTTGCTTATGTATTATACTTGGTGTTTCATAGTTGACTATGTTGCCTATTTGGTATTTTAGTGTTTGGTGCCTATTATGTCATCTAATTTATTTATTTAACATGGTATGTTTGCAAGTGGTTGAATGATTGATGAATTGCATAATATGAGTATGTGTTCAAATGATCTTGTTTTAAGATGATTGTACTAACATGTATGTGTTGAGACAGTTGATATGTACTTGAATGTAGTTGATAGTTGTAGCATTATGTCTAATGACTATGGATTATGACATGATTGTTTGTAAAAGTTGATTTCAAATTGATAAATATGATTGTCTTGATATTTGGAACATGTGGTTGACATGTGTGAGCATGATGCAAGGAGTTGCATGGCAAGAGAGGTTGCCATGAAATATTGAAGAAGGCTTGGGTTGAGCTTTCCTTGGGAACCATGGGGATTATGTCATTGATAGAGGGAATTACTCCCCTAGGGCTTTTTGGGTTGAAACCCTAGCAGACTGAAAGTTATCTATTCAAAGAAACATGCATTCATACAGCCATTATGCTATTGTAAGAAAATTCTATGATAAGGGTACGTACCTTTGGTCCTACGTTTGAGAAGGCCTTTAGGGTCCAAACCCTTCTTGGAGTTCCCTTCTTCTCTTTTGTCCTGCAAAACAACCAATTCAAAGAACACAGCAGTACATGGACAAAACTTATAAAGAAACCATCTTCATGTTATAAAGAAAGGTAGTTAGTTATGAAATCCAAACAACCATTTACATATGAATTCGAAACATGACTATCATTAACATAAAGAAGATTCATTTCGGGAACCAAGACATGTGTTTCTTTTATTATAGACAATAAAGTACATAAAAAGGAATATGTTCACCTGAATCACCTTCAGCAGGCTCCAAGCAAAGCTTCCTTCCGGATCCGTTCCAGCCTCAAGCCTCTAACAAAACTCCTTCCATGACTCTCTCCATGATGTCATAAATGGTGGATGAACATCAACACACAAAGAAACAAAGGTTTCCTATACAAAATGGGGGAAGTGCAGAAGGCACAAGGGACTTCAGACCTGGTCAAGGGGAAAATCTCAGCATAATAACCTTTCTCTCTATTCTCTCCTCCCTTAGGCCTTCCCTTTGAGGTCTTTTTATACCATCTCCAAAGTAGTTTTTTAGCTAGGAGTTGGTTGGGAATAGTTGGGCCACGAGCACTAATAGGTGATCAGCAGGTAAAACCCGCAATCTCCGCCCGAAAATAAGGAGTGTTATATTTTTTTAAGTGTTTTAATACATACATGCGGGTTGGCTATACACATACCCGCGTATACACACGTTTAACTCAGGGCAATGTCGCGTATAAGGGATAAAACACTATTTTTTAAATTTTAGGACCAGGTCTGGAAGGAGGGGTTGCCCTAGGCCATGAGTACAGCATCACAAACCATAAGAGTGAGATTTGGAGCTATAATAGATGCCCCCTAATATATGAGGTCAGAAGGGGTACATGATGGCCGAAATATATTATGCGAGTACATGGGAAGGAAGTCTGTCAAAAATCGAGGAGGACTTCACCAGAATTCAGCCTGCCAAGCCACCAAAGGAGATCAGAAAGAAACACTGTCTGAGGCGGGCATACCCATGCTCAGAAAAAGTAAAGCATGTCCGCATATCAAGTACAAGCGGATCCACTAAGTATACAAGTATAAATGACTGAAAGATACATAATGGATCATCTGATCATAATGAACAAGTACATGTCTGAATATCACATATAAGACTATCGATGATGCTAAAAGATGCAACGGATCACTGATATCAAAGACTGATCCCAAAAGGTACCAACTGAACATGATGGAATGGGATGGTACTACACTGCAAACTCAGGTGCCAGCATATATAATGTCGCCATGACTGACTGCAACATATAAAGTGGAGTGGTATCAACTAGCAGCAACAGGAGCAACTGTCAAGTGAACCAATGAATGCTGATACAACCTAAGGTCTTCACCGACCACCGTGGTACAATTCTACACCATGGGAATAAATGATCTGAAGTTGACCATGTGAGAAATCGTTTGATTACCGGTCATTGATGTATACCGTTAACAAACGCGAGACTACTCACCGATAATGATAATGAGCGTCAAGGTACCCAGTACCATCTAACAAGTGTGAATAGATGAGCTGGAGTCGAACACCTGTAAGAATCTATCGATCAGGAGACAATGATGGTTTCCCACTGTCGATAGCGAAGGATCTGCCACTAATGACTGCAAACCCCAAGGTACTGCCAAATGGACTCTAGATCTTTGCCCCAGAGCAATGAGTCAGAGTCGATACGGAAAGATCCGCTAGAAGGAAGGAATTAAGGCATCCTTCATCAATCTAGCACGAGTGTAACCCATAGGCCAATAATGTGGAAGGAATCGGACGAAAAAGATGTAGTAACCCAACCGAAGTACGTTTTCGGCGTACACAAGATGTGGCTAGCGCATGGCAGAAACCCTCTGAACCAACCGATAATGAAAGCTGACACAGAGGCGAGGTATCCACCAATAGGGTCAAATGGAAACCAAGGTACTACACGAATCCCAATGTGTGATAATGTATGCTGATGTCGAACACAAGGGAAACCACTCAGTCAAAGACCCATGATACTGATCGATGCTGAGCACAAGGTAACCTATCAATAATGAAAATAGGGCCAGGGTGCAGCTCTAGGCCTGTCCTCAGAGCAAGATGTCGTCATCGATAAGGACAAGACCCGCCAGCAAGAAGTCAATGGGGACCTTCTCAAACCGGCACGAGTAAAGGACCAATATAACTGATGTGATGATAGACATGACACTGACAACCAGGGATGGCCGACTGAAAAATGAGTCAAGAGACACCGCAGAGAGGTCGACTCAGGCTAACTTCCCTTGAACAAAAGCACGACTCAATGTGACTATGTGGCAGCATATGATGACTCTGTATAAGTTCGCCATGCAGGAGGTACGAACGAACCCTCCATATGATTGGAAGAGATAACCAATCGGGGGAGAACTAACTCAATAACAAGGTTATGGCATACCTAAGTCAAACTAAATCCCACCCATGCGGAGGAGACTTTGTTTTGAGTGCTTTGTTCAAGGGCGACACGACTGACTCTAGCTGCCAACAATAAATGGAAATAATGTCCCATTCCCGCTCTTTTTGGAATATTTAATTTTTTTGTCTTTTTCTGTTAAGCCGGAAAAAGAATAAAAGAATGCTATGGTACAGTGGAAAGAACGAGTGTCGGTGAAACAGATGATCTAGTTCCTGGGAAAGGAACGTTCCTATGCTCAATGCAGGGAGGTGAAAACTGGTCAGTGACACTCAAAGGTATGTTCCTTCCACGGATCAAGGTGTGTCAAGTTGCAGAAGTCAAAGGTATGCAAGGTTGATTTTGCAGACGTCATGGTCAAAAGTTGGCTTAAACACGAGTCCAAGTGAAGCCGGCTCTAGGCCAAAAGGTGCAAGTGGTAAACATGCAATGCAGTAGTACAACTCAACACAAAGGAGCCTCTAGGATATAAGGCCAGAACAAAGCGGAGAAGCTAAGAGGAATGAGTCTTCAACGCATGAGTCATGGCGGGACTACAGAGGACTCCCGAGCCTACTCAAATCGGAGCAGCATGGGCAACAAATGTCAGTGAGGTGCTAACTAGGATGCCCATGTAAAGGATGGCTCTACCATCGTGTCATGATTTAAAGAATCGGCGAGTGAAGATGGCTTACGAACCATAACACGATGGGATCGACCCTATGGCAGATGTATCGGTCAAATGGAGGCTAGTATGCATAATGCAACGGAAAAATGGTGTCCCTAACCTATATGCCAGTGAGAACACGATACCTGCCATGATGGGTCAGCAGTCATGGAACCGTCTCGAAACTGAAAATCGTCCAAAATGTCCTGAAAAACAAACCAATCTCGACATTCCAAGCTCCCAAGTTAAAAGTCACATGAGGCCAAACAAAATAAAATTTCGAAAAAATTTTGCATTTTCAAAACTTATAAAAAGCATTTTGGACTCACCATTTTTACCATTTGAGTTTGAGAGCAAAAGATTTGGAGCAAAAGGAGCAAAACTTCCCGCAGCCAGATTCAACCATTCAAATTCATCGAAAACCTCCAGGTAACTCTTATACTTAGCTTGCAATTGATTGTGACAAGTTTTAAGATTTATGATTGATGTTTCACCGTTGAACTTTTGTCCAAAATTTCCGCGCGGCGTATACGCGGGTTGGTAATATCGAACCTGCGTACACGCGGGCCCTATACGCGATTGTGTGCACAGGAACCCACGTATACGCCACGAACCATTTATAAACAAAAACTAACGGTTTTGAATCGATTTTTCCTCAGGATGCCTGTCACGTGGCATGAAAGAGAGCACGCAGCGGTAGACAATGAAGTTATGAATAGTCCAGAAGCATTAGATGCCCTACGGGGATGCGGTTTGCTTAAATTTTTCAAATTGCCAAATATGAAAGCGAACACGCGTCTGCTTGAGATGCTCATTGATTATTGGGATGTCGATGAGGAAGCTTTTATGATCGATCAGATGCCGCTCAGGGTAGAAGTGGAGGATATATATTTTATCACGGGCCTTTCCCGAAGGGGAGAGGTAGTACAGTCCCGGGGCAGGACACGGAGTGCCCTCTCGATAGAGGATTACGTACAGATATGTTGCCCGGGACATCCCAAGAAGGTTGGGAGCTAGATTTCCATCACACATGTGGCGAGTTTATCACTTAGGATAATCCTGTTTAACATGGCTCGGGTGAACGAATCATCCTCTCTGCATCAGGCGTCACAGCAAAACATGAGCGTGGCAGTTGACTGTCTCACTACTGTGTTCGACTGGTGTACTCCTCTTCTGGCCAACATGAAGAGCCAGCTCACTTCTATCAGGAGGGGTCAGACTAAAAACTTTAGATATGGGAGCATATTGTGCACTTTCTTTTTCGAGAAGGTTCCCGCACTCCGCCCCAGGGTAGCAGTTTCCATCAGCACCCCACGCGATCCACGCATGGGCCAGTGGGTTGATCTGATGAAACGTTTGGGGGGTGGGGAGGTCCCAAGGACTGCCTTCGACGATGACTTCTTCACCTGGTGGGATCAGCAGATCATCACCGTGGATGACTACCCCTATGCTAGGCTGGATTTCCGAGGAGATCTTGACCTAGTGTTACCACTGAATGCAGCATGGGGCGAGATCGGTAAGATTTTTTGATTTTATGATTGTTTTTTGGATTTTTCAAATATAATGATGAATTTTGAAAAACATTTTTTGATGAGATTCAAATGACTGATATGATGATCATGTTCCAGACATCGGGCCGGTACGACCAGATGGATTCCTGCGGCATGGACGGCGTGGCCGAGGAGCCGAAGAGGCGGCTGCGGATACAGAACGGACTCTAAACAACGTCCAGTGACACTTGGCGAGATTGAGCTGTCGAGTACCAATGGCCATCATAGAGGACCTTCCTGAGGATATGCAGCATCATGTGGTTGGCATGCCACGTGACTGGGTTCGCATTTTTCGGCACGTGGCCAATGCTATAGTGACATACTTAGACGCTCATCCTGAGCCGAGGCATTAGATATGCTAGAAATGATTATGGGAATTTGAGTCCCAATTTTGTATATTTTTTGGACACACATATGTACACTCGAGACGTTTTACGATATATATATATATATATATATATATATATATATATATATATATATATATATATATACAGTTTGACTTTTTGATGCTTGATTTTATTGTGATGAATGATTAATATGCCAGTCTAATGCTTGATTAGCGATAGAATCAGCTAACCAATTATGAGATCTTGGAATATGCAAATAATTAATATAAGTAAATGATCTTTGCAACAACCTCACCCTTAAATACTGGCGATATAAAGATGGGTCTCGTACCCGATAAATGTTATTTAATTGAGACACTATCAATTGAGAATCAAGATACACTACCAACGAGTCGATCCCATGAGAGATTGCCTCGGATAATAAATTAATAACAGCAGTATACTCGGCCATATTGTTTGAAGCAGGATCGATGCACACGCCTCTTGATGCCATCAATTGACCTGTTGGATAATAGAGTACCCAAGCTGCGGAAGCAAGATTCCGAGTGTGTCGACTAGTACCATCGGCGAACCCAAAATAGACCAAGTCATCCATCAACACCTTCCAAAGCAGACCAAAAAGTGCTGAAATCAGAAAACTCTCGATGATATATGTACAAATATACATAAAATACAAAGAAGCCATTGCCTGGTCAAAACTAAGCAAAGTACTTCTTTAGGTAGAGCCCATTTCGGGGCTCCGCCAGCTTGTTTCCCTCGAAAGCAATTAACTCATACGATCCTTTTTCTAAAAATCGTTTAATAATGAAAGGACCGTACCACATAGGCTTAAATTTGCCTACCCCCAAGGCGTCCTTATCTTGGTCATAGACCAGGACAAGGTCACCTTCAGAAAAGACTCGAGGACGGACAGACTTATCATACTGCGTTTTAACCCTTTTCTTATGGGCCTCATTCATTGTGGTGGCATCTCGACGCTGCTCATCGAGATGTTCCAAGTGAACTAGGTGCTCCTCGAGACTCGAAGTCTCCGGAAGAAGCTCAACAGCTAACTTAAGAGATGGAATTTCACATTCAACTGGAAAGATAGATTCCATCCCATAAACCAACTGAAAAGGAGTAAAACCAGTAGCCATTTTGACGGAGGTTCGGTATGCCCAAAGAGTTGAATACAACATAATGTGCCAATTGGACCGATTTTTATCGATTGTCCGTTGGAGTATCGTTTTAAGAGTTTTATTGACAGCCTCGACTTGTCCATTGGCCTGAGGATAATAAGGGGACGAATGCTCCTGACGGAAACCTAATTTAAGAGCCAATTCGGACATTAGTTGATTCTGGAAATGACTGCCATGGTCAGTGACAATCTCTCTTGGGATACCGAATCTTGAGATAACCTGATTGAAAAGAAACAAAGCTGTCGTGTTACTATCGTTCTTATAAGTAGGCATGGCCTCGGCCCACTTCGTAAAGTAGTCTACAGCCACGATAATGTACTTGTGATTCGCCGCTGAAGGCAGATTACAAGTTGTAAAATCAATACCCCACTTAGTAAAGGGACGGTGACAATGGGAAAAAGAGGAGCTGGATGCGCGCGCATCTTCCGAGTAAAAATTTGACACGGGTGACAGCGTTTGACCGCTTCCACACAGTCTTTAAAGAGTGAAGGCCAAAAATAGCTGGCACGTAAGATGCGTTGGGCTATAGCAAGCCCTGATAGATGACCACCACAAGCTCCACTGTGGCAGTCATTGAGCACAGACTCTGCTTCCTCTAAGGTTAAACAGTGCCGAAGGATTGAATCAACCCCTCGATGGTATAATGTGTCACCAATGATAACATAGTTTTTAGCCAGGTGACGTAATTTTCGACGTTCATCCTTGGAGAAAGTAGAGGGAAACTTTGAAGTCTGGAGATAGACAATGATATCTCCATACCAAGGGTCGAGTGAAGAGATGAGGAATAAATGTTTGTCGGGAAAACTTTCCTCATAAACAGTATCCTCTCCATAAGGAAGCTCAGAAATTAGCTCCACGAAAACCATGGATTTCTTAGACTTGGCAGACAAGAACTCGAGATCGAATTCTTGCAAAATGACTATCCATCTATTATATTTGCCCCCAATCACTCGCCTACTGAGGACAAATTGAAATGGATTGACCGCCGCTAAGACAAAAGTTTTGCGTAGCAGGATATAATGACAGAGCCTCTGGACAGCGTGAACAATTGCCAAGGCCAACTTCTCAACCGGAGAATAGCGAAGTTCAGGACCTATTAAGCCTCGGCTCAAATAATAAATCACGTGCTCGGCGAGAGCATCGTCTTCCTGAACAAGAACCATACCAATGGTTGATTCTGCTGCAGCGAGATATAAAAGGAAGTCTCTACCATAATCCGGTGGACTCAAAAGTGGGGCAGAGACTAATGCCTTTTTCAAAGCATCAAATGACCACTGCGCAAAGTCGTCCCACACAAATGGAACTCCTTTTCGTAGCAAACGCATGAACCCTTTAGTGATCTCGGCATAGTTTGCTATAAATCATCTTAAGAAATTAGCCTTCCCTTGAAGACTTTGAAGTTGTCGAATTAAGGATGGGGGAGGCAACTGAACTATTGCCTCAACCTTGAAGGGATCAACCCGAATCCCTTCATTAGACACTATGAACCCTAACAACCGACCGGAAGTAACCGCGAAAACGCACTTGTTGGGATTCAACCGGATTTTATAAAAACGACATCGTTCAAAAACTAATCGAAGATGACTAGGATGATCAGTTCTCTTTTGAGAACGAGCAGCGAGATCATCCAAGTATGCCTCGATGACATGTTTGATGTCGTGGAAAGCATATGACATGGCCGCTGAAAAGTGGCTCCAGCATTTTTAAGACCAAAAGGCATCTTTCTATATGCAAAGGTACCCCAGGGACATATAAAAGCTGTCTTATGTTGATCTTTAGGACGGATAAAGATTTGATTATAACCTGAAAAACCATCCATGAAGGAAAAAATTTCATTACCCGCACACTCGTCGATAATCTGATCAATGAATGGCGTGGGGTAATTATCTTTCGGACAAGCCTTGTTTAGGTCCCTAAAATCGATGCATACTTGGATTGTTCCTTGCTTTTCGCGTTTTCGGCCGGTTAACCCTAGGTGAGCATCTATGACCTCTACTTCAATATTGACGACCTTTCCCCCAACACATATAGGAAAGGCCGGGATAATCCCATGCGGCTTATGAGAATGACCGTCAAATGCAGTCAAGACGGTGGGTGAAGGAACAACCGAAGGCGATCCAATAGCCTTCCAGCATGACATCGACATAACGCATGTGGAAGCTCCTTCATCTACTACGGTGCGAAAAATATTGATTTTCGAGTATGTAGACTTTATTTGAAAAGCCATATGATGAGGGAGTCACTTTTTGACATTTAACATGTCAAAAGTGAGCACTAAAGAGTTAGCTGGATCGACTGCTCCAATCGCGGAGAGTAAAGCACTTCTCTGAGCCAGACACGACTGGAGAACCTCTAAAGCGGACATGGCGCACGGACTCTGAGCTAGATCCTCCACAATGGAGTAATTCTGGGCGGCCCTAGCATTAGGATTAATCATCACGTGTTTAGCGGAACCTTTCGGTATTCGTGGTATAGTCTCGACAGGGGGTCGCTCAATATGAAGGTCAGTACTTCCAGGAACAGTCTTGTCCTTGGAAGTTTTGACTTCACCATAATCACGTGACCGAGTAGCCACATGGACATTAGAACCCATCATGAAAACATTTGATGATTTTTCCCCTTCCTGGTTGCCCCCAGCGGAGGTTCCAGGATTTGAACTCGCGCCAGCAAGAAGTTGTTGCCCTTGGGGAAACGAGTTGGTTAACACAGCTTGAGAACTATAAGTCCCTTACTGTCCTAACAAGCGCTGAGCATCTTCAATCTTAGGGCAGAGATGAGTTAGATGGTCTCCACTGCACAATTTGCAGGGAAACTTGACTTTCTTTCTCGACTCATTTCTACCACCACCGGCGTTGTTGCCGGATTTATTTGCATCAGGCTTCCCATCCTGGTTCTTTTTCTTACCTCGTCCTTTCTTTTTCCCATTGGAATTTTGATTTCCTTTGGGGTTATCAGATTGGACGGCATTTATTGAAGAAGTTTGGGAAGCAGGGGGATTAGACGATGTGACTTGGTTGTTAGAAGCAGTTTGCAAGGACAACTGCTGCAATTGATTCAACAAGTTCACAGTAGTTGTGTCTACTGACCCGACGATACCATCCGCGTGCGGACCTGGCTTCGACTTAGCTACATCAACCTTAGATCCAGGAGCATCTGGCAAGTACTTTTGTAGGATCCTAGACTGAGAGTAGATCAATTCTAATTGCTGGGCCCTAAAAATGGCTTGCTCCTCAGAATAGACCCCAGACATGGAGACATCCTTGGAGATCTCGGGTTGTAAAGACTTCAAAAACCACTCGAGACGGTACTCCGGAGGGATTTCGGCTTTAATGAGCCTCTTTCTCCGTCTCCATTCCTGAATATGGTCAGAAATGTGGGTTGCCTTATCCTGACGAAGAGTTGCCAGGGGGCAGCTTTACATCGTTCCTGGCAACTCTACATATCATTTGGCCGCATTACCAGTCAAGGTGCGCTGAAAGAGTCTCAACCTAATCGAGTCATCGATAAGGGAGTTAGATGAGCACCACAAATGGAATGTGGTTACATGGTCGCCTGGGTCTTCACCACTCTTCCCTTCGAATTTTGGAATGTCCGAAGGGAGTTTGGTTGGGACCGGAGGCCAGGCCGGATTGTACTTGATTGGGTCATTTGTTAACTTAGTGAGATCTGGCAAGTTTAACGTTGCCAGAAACGGAAGCCTAGGAGGACCTTGGGGATTCCACCCAGACTGGGCAGACCTCCCAAAGCTCTGAAAAGATTGTCCTAGAATTTGGGAGGCACCAGGCTGCCCGAAGTAACCAGTGGAACCGGCTGAACTAAAAGGCAAGCCTTGTGGTCCAGCAAAATTCGGAGTTTGACCAAATCCGGCCGTATAACCTCCATAACCAGCAAAGTTTCCTCCTAAAGGATTGTAGGGAGTTGATAACCCTTGATAGGGATTCCAAGCCGAAGCAAGGGGGGGAATACTTTGAAACATACTAACCGTGGAGTACGGCCTATTCCCTTGTTGGCTGATAAACGGATTCCCAGTTCCCGCGCTACTAACCCCAGGGTTATTCCAACCTTGGAAAGGATTGCTGCTTTGTCCCACAGAAGAAAAAGGCATGGATCCTACCGTCGGGTTGGAATGTGGTATATGACCACTTCCAAAAGGAAAACCCTGGAATGAAGCCGATCCGCCCATCATGGACGTAGCGGCACTAAACGGAACTGATGGAATACCCTGTGAATGGGTGCCAAATGGGAAGAATCCAGTACCAAAAGCATTGGTTTGGGAATTTCCACTCGTGGACAGAATGGAGGTAGACCCAACTATAGATGTGCTAGCAAAAGATCCAAACAAGGAAGCAGAGGAGATGGAAATGGTTCCTCCCCCTTGCACCGATGTTGGGGTTTGCATAGTCGTAGCACTCGTAGAAGCCATGCTTCCAGTAGTGGTCATCGATGGTAAGCGCGTAGCGTAACCTGGACTTGAAGGTCTATGCGTCGGAGTCCCAACGTATTGCAGTACGTCTGGATGACTAGATGGTAGTGGAGAATTTGGAGCCGCTAACGACTCTGAAAGTTCTTCTACCTCTATGTTATTCTCCGCTTGAAAGAGAACTCGAGAAAGGACTGGAGTGTCCCTCTCTTGTTCAGAAGTGCCAGGCCTTGCTTGGCCGCTAATGCCCCCGAGAGGAGGATCAATCCCCGATGCGTCAACCGGCGTGGGATGGAACCCACCGGTAGTATTGCCTCTGCGCCTTCTAGGAGAAGGCTCTAAACTTGGTGGCGAGAGACCATGAAGTCTTCGAGACCGTCTTGGAGATCGGTCAGCCACTTTGAATTTTTTGTTATGATCTAACTAAAGACTCAAAAAATTGAAATCTAGGCCAACTAAGAGCACAGAGCACACACTATAAAGTCCCTAAAGATACAGCCAGTCAAACAACTTCCAAGTATTTCCGCTCCGGGTGATTAAGACCAGACACCAAAATATGAGAAAGTGAAATAAGGGGCCTTCCGAAGATAGTCTGGGATGATGAGGGCCCAGTCCTATCAACGAAGGTATCAGAGGAAGTTACGCTAACCTCCTAACAACAGCCTGCACCGGTGCAAGCCCCCAAGCTTTGCAAGGGTGCCCTCTAGTAGTACTATCGAGAGTGATGCAACGTCAACCTCAGGTGCCATGGGATTCCCCTCCGCAGCCACTTGTGTAGTTCCCTAGGAGTAGCAACTATGGATACCAACTCGTCGCAGAAGCCAGGTGGAACAGTCGTGAGGTAAGTTCGGACAAGTAGGAGAGGGGGTATCTCTCTTCCCTGTCTTTACAGACCCTCGTGCTTAACTCCCATATCCGGAGCTTTCCTGGTCTTCCTAACGCTATTGGATTTTCTCTCATTATTCAGACTCCTACGTTTGACGTTTATATGGCCTTGGAGAGTTAACTCTCCACTCGCCTAATCCAAGGCCCTAAAATCCTAATCTTGTTGGTGTAACTGACTAAAACAAAAAGTTCTAGTGAATTTTAGTTAGCGCTTGATTTTATTAGGCTGTTCTTTAAGTCACAAGGTAACAGAAGTGAAACTAGTGGTGTTTTTTGACGCAAAAGAAATTAATAAAAACTTAACTACATGCACATGCACTTTTTCGTTTTTCGATGAAGAGCAATTTCTATAGGGTTCAGAGGTACTTCTAATAAAACAAATTTTCCTTTTATTTTCGTTAATGCACACTTCACACTCACAAAAGCTAACAAAGCTATATATGCCTAAAAAGGGGATGCAAATCTATCCTAATGCAACAACTATATGTGGATGCAAGATCTAAAACTACTCTGAAAACAAAAATGAAAGTTGCTTGCTTATCAATCTTTACCTTGCCACTTACAATGCCTAGATGGAATATGAGATGTTACCATTCATTTCGTCTAAACACTAAAAACAAGTTCTAAGACAAACATAAAGCACTTTCACTTCACTAAAAGGAAACCAAATGAAAAGCAAGTTCAAGAAAGCAAAACTAAGATTTTCAAAAGATTTTCTTCAAAGCAACAAACAAAAAAGTCTTTTCAAAATATGCTCTCAACAACACTGAAACTTGTGATTGAAGAATAGGCAATTAAACACTTTTGCGAATCAACACCACTCAATGGATGAAAACCCAACAAAAATAAATGTGTTTGAAATCACTCTTAACAATCAAAAGCAGCAATGAAAGCCTTGGCAATGAAAACCAAAAAGATCAAAAAGACAAATTCCAAGAAAGTGTCAAACAACAAATTCATGAAACAAAGAAGTGGATGGTCACAAAAAGCAATCTTGTCAAGCAAACAAAAAGTCACCAAAAGCAAGATTAACACAAAGATTGTGATCAATCTCCCTACTCCAATGAATCAGAGTAGCCAAGATTCCTAGCAAGAAATCTTGCGTGCTTTAGCAAAAAATGATGATGCTTGCAATCAACAAAAAACAAGACAGTACTCCTTATAATCAGAGAGAATTCGGAACGAGATGCTCGCTGTAAAACAAATAACTGATACTGGAAAATGATTGTTTCAGACTGACTCAAACCACCAGACAAACCTTCAGAGACTAAAAGATTTATAAATCTTGAAAATTGCAATATATACGCGACTGTACTTATGTACAGATTGCGTGTATACGCGACTGTGTTTGAGGAAACCTGCGTATATGCGGGTTCACTTAAAGAAACAAGCATATATACGCCTCTGTATCTAAGAAAAACAGCGTATATGAAAAGCTTCAAGAAAAATAAAAAAACAAATTGAAGAAACTGGCAAAACTTAAAGTTCAAAAATAGACCAGACAGTAACAGCAAGCAGACAAGGAAACTAAGCCCTTATTAGCTTGAAAAATACCCAAACTAGGAACAACAAGAGTGGTGTCCCCAGTGGAGTCGCCAATTCTGATAGAGGGAATTACTCCCCTAGGGCTTTTTGGGTTGAAACCCTAGCAGACTGAAAGTTATCTATTCAAAGAAACATGCATTCATACAGCCATTATGCTATTGTAAGCAAATTCTATGATAAGGGTACGTACCTTTGGTCCTACGTTTGAGAAGGCCTTTAGGGTCCAAACCCTTCTTGGAGTTCCCTTCTTCTCTTTTGTCCTGCAAAACAACCAATTCAAAGAACACAACAGTACATGGACAAAACTTATAAAGAAACCATCTTCATGTTATAAAGAAAGGTAGTTAGTTATGAAATCCAAACAACCATTTACATATGAATTCTAAACATGACTATCATTAACATAAAGAAGATTCATTTCAGGAACCAAGACATGTGTTTCTTTTATTATAGACAAATAAAGTACATAAAAAGGAATATGTTCACCTGAATCACCTTCAGCAGGCTCCAAGCAAAGCTTCCTTCCGGATCCGTTCCAGCCTCAAGCCTCTAACAAAACTCCTTCCATGACTCTCTCCATGATGTCATAAATGGTGGATGAACATCAACACACAAGGAAACAAAGGTTTCCTATACAAAATGGGGGAAGTGCAGAAGGCACAAGGGACTTCGGACCTGGTCAAGGGAAAAATCTTAGCATAATAACCTTTCTCTCTATTCTCTCCTCCCTTAGGCCTTCCCTTTGAGGTCTTTTTATACCATCTCCAAAGTAGTTTTTTAGTTAGGAGTTGGTTGGGAACAGTTGGGCCACGGGCACTAACAGGTGATCAGCAGGTAAAACCCACGATCTCCGCCCGAAAATAAGGAGTGTTATATTTTTTTAAGTGTTTTAATACATACACGTGGGTTGGCTATACACATACCCGCGTATACACGCGTTTAACTCAGGGCAATGTCGCGTATAAGGGATAAAACACTATTTTTTAAATTTTAGGACCAGGTTTGGAAGGAGGGGTTGCCCTAGGCCATGAGTACAGCATCACAAACAATAAGAGTGAGATTTGGAGCTATAACAATCATGGTGTTTGTTTTTAGTCTTGTGCTTTTGGTATTTTATGAATTTTTGAGCTTGATTTGTGGCTTTGTTTATGTCTAGTGTATGGCCATACCACTTTGTTTGTGGAGTCATGTTGTTATTGGTTTTTATGGTCTTCTTCTTGTTTGTTTCTTGTCTTGCCTTTTTTATGTTTTGAGTCTTGGGAATTGGTTGGGAAAGAGGAAAGTTGATGGAAATTGGGAGATATTTGTGGTACCCAACCGATGATATAAGACCCAGATGAAGCTCTTTGCATGAGTAAGCATAGCAGAAGGTAAGACTATGACAATTGGTTGGACTGGTTGGGTCCATTGTGCTAAATGGACAGTAGCAGCGCAGACACAAGAAATGTAACCAGAAAAGGTAAAGTAAATGGATCAATGGTGTCATATGCTTTGGATATGTTGGGAACTATTTCTCTCAATGATTGTGCATAAATAAGGAAGTTCTCTTAACCTAGACCTTATGTTATCTGGTAATTATTTTATGATCATGATTATGTTGAAGTTTATATATATGTATACATGTATGTATGTATGTCATTGTCTGACATGATCATGATTGTTTTATGCTAACATTTATATATGTATATATGTATCCATGTATCTATGTTACTATCTAACAGGGTTACCAGGGATCATTCTTGTGAAGGAATAATTGCTTACGCAACTGAATGGCATGAAGAGGTTCTTGGTTCATGAGGAAATAAATTTGGAAGAATAGTCACGACAAATATAAGAGTTCAGTATCATGTGGATATGATTTGATATTGTATACTTGTATTATGCCTATGTCTATGTTATAACAGGTAATGTTCAAGGATACATCAACAAAGTGAAAGCAGTGTTGTCTGCGACATGCTAGGATAAGCATGGATGAGATACCCGAAGCAAGGTTTCTTGGTAAGGATAGTGTGGTTTTGGATGTGTGGTACTATTGTTGAGCATACATTGTATATGTTGTACATGTTGCATCTATAATGTGTGCACTTGCGGTGTTGTGTATACATAGCATGTGTACATTTTATTTCTGTAATGTTATGTACATGATGGTACAAATAGGGTTGTGCGAATATTGCATATGGGGAGTTGTATACATATTGTACTGTCTTCATGATACATATGTGGTGTGTGTGCATATGGTACTCTGTGCATGTTGGATATGCAGTGTTGTGTACAAATGATGATATGTACATGTTGGATATGCAGTGCTATGTACAAGTGGTGTTGCATGCATGTGGTACATTGGTACTATGTATATATGGTGTGGTGTGCATGATTGTACAAGTGGTGCCATGTGCATGTGGTGATGTGTACTTATTGTACAAATGGCACTGTGTGCATGTGGTGCTATGTACATGCCGTGCATATGGCGATGTGTACATGTGGTATCACGTACATGTCATGCGTGTGGTACTATGTACATGTGGTATTGTGTACACAATGTATAGTGGTGTAGTGTACATGTGGCGTTGTGTACACGTTATGCAGGTGGTGTCATGTACATGTGATGCTGTGCACACGTTGTGCAGGTGGTGCGGTGTACCAGTGGCACTATGTACATGTTGTACATATGGTACTGGTGTACATGTGGTATTGTGTGCATGTCATCGATGTTGTGTTATGGGCATGCAGTATTATGTATATACATCATGTAGTCATGGTACTGCGGTGTGTGTACTCGTTGTGTAGTACTCTATGTAGGTACATGTATTGGGTGGTTTTTCACATTGGATATATATGGATGCATTGTGTTGTGCACTGGGTGTAGGTGTATGTGGTGTATGTTAGGTATAGATGCATGTATTGCATGGTGTGGTATGTCGTGTGGTTGTATGTGTGTGATGCACAGTATGTGTCTATGCACATGGTTGAGCAGAAGGCACTAGGTGTTTGCTGGGTGTGGAAACCGATCCAATGTGTGTACAGAAAGAACAAAGGTAGAAGTAAGGATCGTTGAAGGATAAGTATTGGTATTGTGTTTTAGTTTTAGTATGCATGTGATTTATGATTCTGGTCCATGATGATTACATGTGATCTATGGTGTTGATCTATGATGGTTAATGATTTGAGCTAACCTGATGTGATATTTTATACATGTTGATTTCGTCAAATATGCTAGTTTGACTTGTTGTGATAAGAAGCGAACAAGATTGCAAATGTACCTTATTGATGAGCTACCAATGAGGTATGATGTGAATTTATTTTAATTTATTTTAAAAATTATGGAAACTATGTGCGTGGTACAGGAATCATGAACATGCCCAGTTGGGTAGTTGAAATTAGCTACAATAATTAGTAGCTTGACATGGTGGTTTGGTGGTTGCTTATGGTGGTTTAGTATTTTCTTTATGTTGGTTTAGTATATGCTTTATGGTGATTGATATATGCTTTATGATGGTTGATATATGCTTTATCTTGGTTCATACATGCTATATGATGTTAGTATATGTTTGATATATGTTTTGTATATGATTTGGCATATTTTTTTATATATATTTTTGATGATGTTTTTATGTGTACACCCGTGTATGGATGTAAATACCGTAACGAGTTGTGTTATAAAGCTCCACTATGCGGTATGGGTTTTATGTTATTATGCTATCATGTGGTTATATTATCATGATGTTATGATGTCATATGAGTTTTCTTGAGAAGGATGATCATTGTAAATATCGTAATGAGCTTTTTTATAAAGCTCCACTATGCGGAATGTTGTCATGTTTCCATGATGTTTTGATTTTGAGTAGATCTTTCATTGTAAATATTGCAATGATCTATCTTATAAATATCCATTGGCAGTATGTTTTGTTTTCATAAGTCTTGTTGGTTATAGGTGTCATTGAACACCGAGGACGGTGTTCCCCTAAGGGGGAGGGTTCTGTCACAACCCTGGTGAAAATTCCATGTAAAAATATATAAATACCACAGATGATGGGATATGTATTCCAAGATGAATGTTGGGCAGGACATCCTGGTGGGTGTTCATTTAGTTGTTTATGGTTAAGGAAATTGGCAAAGGAAATGGCTAAGGCATTAAAGAGGCAAAAAGGTATTTTGGCACATTTATTTATGAAAATAATGGAAATTAGGAGAAAAGGAAGGTGAAAGGTCACATGTTGCATGTGAGGAGGAAATTCAAAGAAAATAATGGAAAATGAAGAAAATAGAGGCCTCATTCATGAAAAGGCTTCTGATAATTAGTGGGGAGCCCTTGGTCAATTCTGTTTTGGAGCTCTCTCATTATTCTCTCTCTCTCATACTTAGAGTTTGCTTGGAGCACTCTTAGAGGGTGTGGCATACATGGATTCTTGGAGCAAGAAGACAAAGGAAGAGCAGGAAAGCAAAAGAGGGCATCGGCATTGGCAGCTACATCAGATTGCTTACAGGTAGCGAGTTGCACGTATGATTTCTTCACTAGTTTTGGCATGCATGGCACATGCATGTGATTTCTTGGTTATTATTTGTCATTTCCATGGAGGATTGCATGGATCGATAGTGGATTGCCTAGCCTTTCCATTTCCTGGATAGCCATGGTGATTGTGGGTTTACTTTCATTGCTTTGTTTTGGTTGGTTCTCACTTTTCCATAGCTTGGGTTGAGTTACTAGTCCTGGAAGCCCTGGTTGAACAAACGCTCTGGAAGCCCTGTAACAGCTTGGGTTGAGTTACTAGTCCTGGAAACCCTGGTTGGAAAAATGCTTTGGAAGCCCTTGGCGGGTTGAGTTACTAGTCCTGGAAGCCTTGGTTGGACAAACTCTCTGGAAGCCCTGTATAAGTTGTGGGTTGAGTTACTAGTTATTGAAGCCTTGGTTGGACAAATGCTCTGGAAGCCCTGGAAGGCTTGGATGGAGACCAATCTGATGATGGTTTTGGTGATGTCCGACCATGAGGTGGAATCATTGTTTGATGGGTTAAGGTGGGTGGCCTCTGGAAGCCCTAGATGATTTTTGATTGATGTGTCCTATGAGATCCCACATTCATGCTTGGAATATGGCACGAGTGTGATTGGCTGAAGAGAAACTTGGCTCAGCCAATCTATGGTCAGATGGAATGTGGTAGTCCCATCTTCAGTTGGTTCATTTCATTTATTAATGAAAAAATTTTCATTCCCTTGATTTTCAGGTGTAAATGTACTGATTTATATATGGATTTTGATGGCTGATATGGTTATTGTATTTTTGTTCTTATTATGTTTTTTTTTTATATGCACATTTACCCAAAGGTTGTTACACAATACTCCTTTTTATAGTTATTTGGATTTAAGAGAAATCCCAAATTTAAGGATTATGTAAACAAGGTCAGATTCATCTTGATCTAGAGAATTCCCAACGAGCATAGAATTCTCATGGTTTGTTAGCATAGCCATTGCCATGGAGAATAAATCCAATATGTGTTTTTTTGTTTGTAGGCTGTCAACGTCCATCATAAGGAAGAGGATGATATCATCCATAAATAAAAGATGAGTGAGATAAAATGCATGGTAGATCTCAATACCTTTGATAAGGTTTGGTCTTTCTACATCGAGGATGACCTTACTAAGAGCTTAAGCCAAAAGAAGAAAAAGGAGAGGGGAAAGGGGACACCCATGCCTAAGAGCTCTCTGAGGATTAAAGAAGGATGGATTTGATCCATTAATCAAAAGAGCCTTAGAAGAAGTGCTTATAAAATTGTAAATCCAATTTACAAAGTAAGGATTGAAGCCAAGAAGAAGAAGAATCAATTTGATGTAGAGTTAATCCACTCTATCAAAGGCCTTTGACAAATCCACTTTATAGATGACTAATTTTTTCTTATGAATATGGATAGAATGTAGACCCTCTTATGTGAGTCTAATAACCTCATGGATTTGTCAATCCTTTAAGAACCTATTGAAGCCTTGAAAATCATTTCTTCAACATGGGGGAAACCACCAGATCCGGACCTTGGTTGGCAGCTCCTTTTCCATTTGGAGTAGTGGCTCCAACTGGGGATAATGGGACCAGTTTCCCAATCTATTTAATGCTTGTGCTAATGGGGTGATATGTGATGTTTTAAAGTAATGTATAAGCTAAAAGTAATCTAATCTAAACTAATCACATGCATTTTATCCTAATTTAAGCACTATCTAATTATAAATATACCGGGGATTAAATTGATGTATGTGATCTACAATAATATCTAAAAGCAATTGGTAATAAAGATCATTCAACTACGATGAGAAGTGAATTTTTTTTAACAATAACTATTTCGTATAAAAAGTTAGCCGAAACGATTGTGAAAGATATATCGCATAAGGAACTATTCATATATTAAGCATAAAATATAGATCATCGTCATATAGGAGTACAATAATGGCAATCAAGATTCATACTTTCATACATAAACAATTCGAAAAGAAATCATTGCTTAAGACATAAGTAAAAAATATTATGAGATAATACGTCCTACTCATGTGTTTCAACAATATTGATCTATCTTCAGTCCATTCAACACCATCTAAGAGTACAAAAGTGCAATTACAGTAGAAGATGCTAAATCAAATTAAAATAAATCATGTTCCATTAATTTCACTAGAACTTCCTCAAAGGGACAGAAGTGCATGTTTTGAACATTGTTTCTGATAAAATTCTAGACCCCTTTCTAAATGCATGAGAGGGGTTTAAATACTTAAACTATAAAAATAAAAATAGATTATTACAAAATAGTTGAGGAGTTTAAACGACCTACCTCAAATTGTGCAAAAAGAAAATCAAAATGGAAATAAACAAGGTGACTAACTATCCTGCATTTGATCCTTCAGATCGCAAATATCCATCATGGGCTTGAGTTGTGTTGGTTGGCTGACTTCAGCTTTCAACTATCCAGCGAATACGGCATTGGTGAGTGTTGGCGCCATTTTCTCCATAGAAGTGGTTAGGCATCACAGGATCATCCATTGGCTGTGATGTTTTACCAAATGTTGCCAATATGCCTCCCAGTTCAACCTGGTCATTTTCCTTATCACTTCTGCTTTTTCTTCCATTGCCTGTTTCCATTGTCGTTCAAGTTGTTTCGCATTAGGAAGGAAACCTGGAATGGACTCTGCCACAAGGTTAGCACTATGTAAATTTTCATTGATGTTTTCTATGACACTATTTGCTACTGCTCCCATGTCTGTTGTTCCCTTTTCTGCTTCTTTAAGCTGAGAATCCCAACTTGCAAATAGGATTTCTTTATGCGATTCTTCTAGCTTAGGTAGATCGGCTTTTCTCCCATCTTCTGTATTCTGCCAGGCGATGAAATTGAAGACCTTTTCAAAGATCTCATCGTATTCAAGTCTCATTTCCATGACTTGATTTGTCATTTATCGCTTGTTTCGCAATAAGATTTCCATTGTGAAATCTTCTGGCACAATAATTCTTTCTGGTGCATCAACTGGGAGTTAAGACAAAGTGCTTCGGTAACAAATTGATAAATTTTGGGATCTTCTTTGTGTAGATAAGTTATTTCCTGTATCTGTGCTTCCTTCTCGACTAAGCTGGTTCAATGTTCTATTTGCATCTACTCGAATTCCCATTGTAGGTTGGTTAACTATATCTCTGCCTGCTGGCCAAATTTTGCTTGTTGTAATTGTTTCTCAAGCGATGTTATTCTATATTCCTTTTCTCTAAGAAACAATTGTACTTTTGTTTCTTTGTCCATGGTCGCTATAGCACAAGCACCTACAAACTATGAGAGTCTAGTAAGGTTTGCGGATGGGTCAATGGGTGAGTCTTTCCATAGAACATCCATTGGCTCATTTTTAGGTGTAGTAGCAACTGTAGAGTCCAATTTCATTTTCTTTATTTGTCTTTTCGACACGACCTTACGTTGTGGGCTATAAAACTCATCTAGAGGGGGGATTTCTTCAACTCTCAAAACTATTTTGGAAGTGGGGGTAACAGGGATGTGCTCTACCCCTTGTGTATTTGCAGTCTCTTCAACTGTAATTTCTTGATTTGTTTTCTGTTGTGGAGTTTGCAACTCTGGCGCCTGTTCATTTGTGTTGATACTTTTATTAAAATTGTCCCACTCTTCCTCTAAATCAATTACCAAGGGTTTTATTGGCTGTGCGGAGGTAGTAGGGATTTCAGCCTATTTGCTGACTGAAGTTTCTTCAGCTATCTTCTGTGTAGATTGGGTTGTATCCTTTACTAAATCCATGCTTCTACTTTTCCCATTTTGCAATGACTGTTGTGATTCTCTAGTAGATTTCTCTTGAGATTCTGCTCTAGAATCAGTCTTAGAATTTTCTTTAGAGTCACCTTATATAGTGACACTGGGAGCAGGCTTCCTTATTGGTTCAATCAATAATTGGTCCAATGGGACCTTTGTTAACCTCCTTTCTCTGTAACTGTAAAAATCTTCCAGATCTTTACGATCAAAAAGTAGTTGTGCCATAAGCTTCACCTCTTTGAATGTGTTTTTATGCAAAAAGATGTCATCAAAGGCATCTTCCTCATTACTGAATACTTTTATTTTCACCAAAGTGGTGAAATTTTCGACAGTGCCGAATGGGTCATATTGCCTTCTAGAGAATTTAGGTAATCGTAGAGATAACATGTTCTCTACTTCTCTGAATACATGCCCTAGGTCGTGTAATGCAAATTCTCCACATTGTACAGGGAATTTAGGCTAGAAGGCCTTTTTTTATTCCTTTAATGTCTTGCTCATTCCTCCCTCACTAGTTGTTTGATAGGCTATCTCTCTAGCTATCAATTTGTCTGGAACATAGTATGGGAGGACATGGGGGGAGGTGGTGCTGCCAGAAACCTTGATATATGTAAATGTTTCCTCCCCAAACCATCTGGCCACCGGGAGGATGTCTACTTTAGCTTCTTGTGAAAACCTAGGGGCACCTCGATTATAAAGCCGCTTATGAATAGGGAGCATAACTCCATGACAAATATTGAAAAAATGTGGTTGAAAATTGGATTCCCACATGTCCTTGTGGTATATGCGAATGGGAAGTGGATTTCGAACAATCCATTTCTATCCCATGATAGGGAATTTAAAACTAAAACAAATTGCATCCATTACATAAGCGCTCATAAAAAATGGAGGGTAAACCCTCGAAGCAACACTTCTTTTCCTTCTATACTCAATAATTGTTTTTGCTAAATTGTCAGACAAAATTTGTGCCCAATTCATTACAATTGTGTTAACAGCTTCATCTATTAACAACAACCACTCTGGGGAGAACTTAGCACTATCGGGTTTGCTAAATAGTCTACATAACATGGCCACTGCAAAACTATGAGGGGGACAAATAGACGAAGTAGTGTACATACCATTTTTGTCTTTCTTGAGTTTTTCCTCATTATTCGACCAGGCCCGGGTGCAGTCTGTTGGGTCTTCATTCTCTTTGGAAAAATTATCCATGAACTTCGTGTTGTAGATGACTTGTGGCTCTAGTAGGTGGTACATAAGTCGTAGGTTGTCTGGGGTAAAATATCCCATAACCCCTTGGCTTCTTGTCTTCAATTCTCTGTCTGAGATGCCAGCTTCATCAATAACCCATTTAACCATGTCCATATGAGAGATTATCTTCGGGTGCATTGCTATACAATGCAAAAATGAGCATGTCGTCTCTAACATGGAAGCATCTGAGGAATCACGTCCGTCAACTATAATTTTTGTTTCCATAATCCTTGGTTGCTCCTCCTCCAGTATATTATACATAGTCTCCCATGTAGAGGTTCCTCCCTCTCTGTTGCATGTAGTATCCATAAACAGAGGAGCCATTTCTAACTTCTCAAAGGCAACTTCCTTGCCTTTCTTCACCATTGTTCTCAATGCTTTTCTCTGCGGATTTTTCCTGAAAGTGAAGAACAACAGCTATTAGATACACAAAGATGAACGTAAAATGAAATAATGTAGATAGCTTGTAAAGGTGATAAAAGAAGTTTTATTTGAACGCATGAAAGAAGATATCATATCACACTAAATGGCTTTTCACACATAAATGCATTTATCTCTTACTAAATGCCCACTAATGATTCGTTATCCCTTAGCTTTAATGCTCATAAATGTCTGCATCATAAAATGAGAATAAATCTTCTAGGGTGACGAGCCTTTGAACTGCGATGATAGTGATTGTGCGATTTGCGAAGAAATATCACAGATCACAATATCGCAATATGCCTTTTTTGCCTTTCTTACCTCCTACTGCATTTCTACTAGATGTGAGATGCGAGCCGCTCATTGGTTGTTTCAAAACATAGCTACTTGCAAGGTTTATCCTATTTAAAAGACCCTATTTTACTAATTGGCAGACCTAAAACATTTTCTTATGATATATTAAGGAGTGGGTCTAGGTCTTGTTTGCATTTCGCAATATCGGCTGGTGGTAAGTATACGGTGTTCATTTGAGTGCCTGAAATGTGATGCGATAAAGGTTACAATGCCATCGCAGTTTCGCATCTCGCATGTTTCACAATAACCCTTTTAAAGCAGGTCCTTTATGAATGGTGATATGTGATGTGAGACTTAAGCCTAAAAAGTTTAAGGACTTAGTTTATGGTGGATTTTATGATAGTTTCGAGCATAAAGTCCTTACTTAATCATTTTACTTGATTTTGGAGGGTTAGAAAGGTCTTTTGGTGGGTTTAATCATGCTATATGTGAGAAGGTAAGCTTTTTAGTAGTTTTCTAAAAAAAGGGGGTTTTGATTGTTATCTTTGCTTTATTCCAAAAAATAAAAGAAATGCCTAAATGCTAAGTTTTGTTTTCTAGCCCATGGGGCTTTGGATTGACGGTGAATGGGTGCGTTGTTAAGGCACTCCTTGCGATAGGTCACCGGTTCAAATCCCCCGTGGGTACTTAGGTTAGTCTTAACTAAAAATAAAAATAAAAATAAAAAATGTTTTCTGGATAGATTTTGTGAAGGGTCCCCATTTATTAATGTAACATTAACTACTTTTATTAATAAGTGGGGGGTTGTTGAATACCACAACGGAACCCGAACTATTGTAATGAAATATGCTTAGAGAGAGTTGGATTTAATTAGATGGTGATGATCTTGGAGATGATTTTGTATACAAAATTGCAAAGAGAAATAGGTCGAAACTGATCAAAAGAAACAAACTTATTCATTTTTAGGATGATGGGATGTAAGTAGAGCTGAATGGGGCTATGAATCTTGCATTTTTTCTGGAGTATTCCACCACTCTCAATAATTCATCACCAATAAAATTGAAACAACCTTGATAGAATTCAACAGAGAGGCCATTCACACCTAGGCATTTATCTTTTTGAAAACTATGTAATACAAATTCCAGTTATGGTTTGGTGATTTCTTTCATTAGTTCTTCGTTGTCATCATCATTTATAAAGTGGAGGAAAAAGAAACCATATGGAGGATCTTGTCTATGTTTGCTCTTTCAATATTTTTGAAAACATCCTTGAAGTATGATATACCTTCCTTTCTAGTATCCTTGAAGGAAGAGGCTTTTGAGCCATCAGGCTTATTGATTTCCCAGATAGTGTTTATGGATTTTTGATGGTTTTCTATTATATGAAAATATTTTGTATTCTCATCCCTTGCCCAAAGCCATAGAGCTATGTTATTTAAATGTCATTCCTTCTCCTTCTCAAGAAGAAGGACCCTTTGTTTCCTTTTAGTATTTTTTGAGCAGCTAATTGCTCATGAAGCATAGAAGAATGGTTAGTGTATTCTAAGAGATACAGTAATGTTTCCTCAATTTCAGATAGAAGCCTCTCGTCCTAGAGTTTTTTCTCCTTTTCCCATTATGAGATAGATTTTTTAGCTTTTTAAAGTTCTCCTAGAATTGTATCGAAGGAGATGATACTAGGGAAGGATTAAAAATAGACGAATCCTTACTGATTCTTTCAATAAGGGATGGATGGTCAAGCCAACTAGGATTCAATTTGAAGGGGCCTTGATCTGTATCTTTTCACTTCAAAGATGCATACATAATCACATTTAAAAGAGCATGTAACCATAAGATGCATATACATAAACAAAGCGGAAAAAAAAAAAAAAAAAAAAAAAAAAAAAAAAAAAAACCATGAGAAGTAAAGACACAGTGGGTTGATAATGGAGTTCACCCAGTGTGGACTACATCTTTGGGGTATACTCAATGTGGGCAGGCCTCCTTTATTAATCTTTAGCAAAAATCAAATTACATGCATGTACAAAAGACATCTTATACCTCCACTTTCAGGGATGGCCTGAAAATGCACACCTCTGCTAAAGAAATGGACTACACCAATGAATTACTGTAGAAAAATTGTGAAAAATGATTGTAAACTCGACTCCTTTATGCTTCAGTCAAAATATAGACCCTCGGGAATCTCAAAGATTCCTTTCCGTTGGTTAAATGGAATTTTGCTACTCATATGACAAATTTGACTTCACCATTGCAATCTGTTAGTGTCAGTCCTTGAAAGCCTTCCACCAGGGATCAAATATGATCCTACACAGTGTTTTAGGATGTCAAAGTCAAATTTTGTCATTTCAGTGAGTCTTCAAGTAAAATTTCGTCATTAGGTATTAGGTCTAGGGTTTGTTTTCACTCCTTTCAAATTTTTCCAAATGTTGGTCCATGTCACCATTCAGTTGAGTGTACCATCATTCAAAGAGTTTTCATCATCATTTTAGGTTCCCATAGGTCATTTTACACCTTGTTCGTGCTTCAGTTGTACTTGGGTAAGGCTCATTTCCCTCTCCTTGGGTTTTCAAGGTAATTTCTCTTGGATGGTCGAATCATCAGCAAAGCTTGTATCCTGATGTTCATATACCTTCCCCTATCATTAATGTACCTTCTTAAGTACTTCCCATTACTGATATCCCTCAAATTCATCATTTTCCCACAAACCCTAGCTTCTTGCCACAATTTGACAATTTTCTAGGCTAAGCCTGTGTTTTTCCCTTTTGGACCCCTTCCCGTCACTCAATATTTGAAATCCTACTTTCCCCTATTTCTTAACATGCCTCCCTACTTCCCAAAATTTTCTCAAGAAGTTAGAAGCCCTTTATCCCCTTCATTTCACTTCATTTCGACAAATCCCCTATTCCACACATCGAGATGGTTTTTCTTCAAATTGTGTTTTTAAGCAAGAAAAGATGAATTTGGAAAAAGTGAGAGAGTTTTTTGTCCATCAGTGACCCAATAAGAAAATCTTCTTTCAGTTTTTACACAGTTGTCATGGTTTTAGAGAAATGTCAAAAATAATGTTGCCTCAGTAGGGTTGTTGCACCTCTGGAGTGGCCTTGATAAAATCAAGATTTCTCCCAACCTGGTTGGCCAAATGAATTTCTTGATGAGTCAAATGATACCTAGAAACAAATATCTTTCCAATGAGCTATCATGAACTCAATTTGGAGTTGATAAAGACCTTCAAACGTTTACTGCAACAGCACTCTGCATGTAGGCAGCATCATTTTGCACATTTTGACCAGTCTTAGGAGATTAGACTTTTGACAGGGAAAATGACCTCCAAATTGGAAAATTCAAGATGTTATGGAAAGTAGACTCGATAAGATTTCCAACAAGCTATCACACACCCAATTTGGACACTGGGAAGGCCCTAAAAACTGGTCTTCAAAAAGGCGTTACGCATAGAATTGGCGCTACCCACCTATGGCAGGTTTCCAGTGTAAAATTACACTGGCGCTACGCATAGAATTGGTGCTACGCACCTGTTGAAAACACCTAAAAATTGCTATCAAAACACCTCCAAAGCTATTTAATTCTGGTGCCAAGTAATTTTACCATTCCTCCTTGCTAAGAAAGAAGTGTGCTTGATTTCTTGAGTGTGTTTGGCATCATTTCATAGCAAACCCTATTGGCATTGAGATTTCTCTCATAAACCCTAAATAAGCTAACCTACCTCTCATAAGCCACTAAGGGTCATTGGCTGCCTTTCTCCTCCATTTACACTTGGTTTATCAACTCTTCCTCACTATCCATCACTCATCAAACTTCATTCCATTAAACCCTAATTTCTACATAAAACCCTAGCCCTATACCCTACTCCCAAACCCTAACTCCCACATCCTACTCCTTCACTACTCCTACTTCCCTATCAAACCCTTATCCTACATTCTAAAACCCTATTCACTCCCCTCATTCCCCTCATTCCCTAAAACCTCAAAACCTCCACTCCCTCAAGCACTCATCATCCCCATACACCTCACTCATCTTATCTTTTAAAATCTCTTCATACTCATCTTGTCCCCACCTCATCCCTTCATTCCTCATCAGCTACTACATCATTAAAACCTATGAAGAGGGACCTCAGATATTTTCATCAGTGCCTCAGGAGGAAGGAGGACCTTCAGGACAACAGGAGGTCAAAGAGACTAAGACCTTGAGCAAGAAAACAAGTAGCTTACCGACAAACAAAACCTCATGGAGCTGCAAATCATAAAAAAAAACTGGCAAAGGGCCAAGAAGGCAAAGGTCGAGTTGACCTCCATTGAACAAGAGATAGAGAATGACAAGGAGTCTTGGTTGGAGAAGATGAACATGCACTTGGATAGGTTTCTTGAGAAGGCAAACAAAGAGAAGAAAATGATTCGTCACTTAGCCTACCACTACCTAACCCGGAATAAGATTTGTAATGCAAGGATAAAGAGGCTTAAGGCTAAGTTGGAAAAGGCCTTAAGAAGCAAAAAAGAGCAGAATAAGCTCAAGATCTTGGCTGAAACCTCATTCACTCATCAAAGCACCTGATAAGGATCACTCATGCCAAATTTCAAGAAATTTGGAGCATTTTTTGTCATTTTTGAAATTTTTAAGGCAAAAAACAGGTTTTTTTAGTAGGTGCATAGCACCACCGGCACTACGCTTTTGTTGGGGGCATCCATTTGCAAGAATTTTTGCATTTTTGGAATCAACATTGAAAAATATGCATGCTCAAGAATGGCTGAGATTTTTGGACAAGTTTTGGGTCACCAAAAGGGCAAAAAACACTCAAAAAGTGCCCTCTCTGCCACTTTTTTGCCACACATGAAGAAGTCTTGGGAGATTCCATTTTTGGAGGGGAAAATGGACTCCAAATCCAAAACTTCAAGTTGTTCCAAAAAGCATACTCACCAATCTTTCCAACAAGCTATCCTACATCTGATTTGGACTCTGGAAAGCCATCCAAAGGTAGCCTTTAAAAGCGCTATGCATAGGATCAGTGGTGCTACGCATAGAAGAAATTTTGCCAATTTTGCCTGTTTGTTCAGAATTTTTCCCAACTTGACTTTGAGTTGACTTTTTCTTCTCTATTTGGTAAATTAATGATGTAATATGATGTCATATGATGTAAATTTGATGAAAAATGACTTGTGGGGGTAGATACATCAGTTAGAATTGATTTGATGACGAATGAATCAGTTTCCATAATTTTAGAGGCACGCTGTTCCACTGCCTATTTTGTAGTTCCTAGTTTAGATGTTGTTGAAACAGCTCCTTGACTCATGGATTCGACCCCTAATGGCTAGCATAGGTGGTTTGATGCCTATATCATGTATTTTCTTAGTCATTTGTCAAGGTTGGACTCTTGTGGATGCTTTGAGCACTATTGTACATCACTTTTGCAGTTTGGCAAGGAAATAGACCAAGGTTTTGCAGCATTTTGTGGGATTCTTGTGGCAAGGTGATTTAGTATTGGTTTCTCCTCTATTATTTAGTTTATCATATGTTTATGTGTGCCATTATCTCTCTCTTTTTCTGCATAACTAAATGGATCAAGTGTAAAAGTGGAATTCATTGAAGTTTCAGTGCTCTCCCTTGGGGTTTATTTAGTTTTACATGTTTTCTACTGTTTGAAGAGGACTCATGATACCTGCATGCCCTCTCCAACTCCTCACCAGTATTTAGACTCACCATTACATCTAATTTAAAGTACTAAAACACTTGCCTACCTCGCCCCATAGAAACATACGCAAATCTAAGTTTATTCCCCAGACCCAAAACTGCCTTCCTCATCTGATCCAACAAACAATCATTAAAAACAATTAAACTCCTCTAAGAATATACCTAGCCTAAAATTAGTATTTACATCAGTCATATCTTGCATTATTTTCCATATTTCATGAGATTGACAAGGAGAGGGCCTTCTCCCGACCTGGTAGGGCTAGCTACCAGGTTAAGCGTGGTTTGATGTTACCCTAGACCTGGCTTTCTTAGCCTGAGGTAGATTTAGGCTATAACACGATCTTTCCAAAAAAATAAGTAAAATGAGTATAAAGTCAGTCTGGTTTTGAAACTATCAAAAGTTGGCCTTTAGGGAATCTTTTAGATTCGTTGCGTATTCCCCTCGTCAAGGTTCTACTCCTCAGTTTTGTACCTGCTCATGGTTCCACCTCTACATTGGGTTTTGTGCCTCTATTCCCTTGTGGTTGAATGCAAAATATGAGTTTAAATTAAAAAACTTGGTGTTAATTTTTAAGCTTCCCTTCCTGGAAGAATGCTTGGCAGTGCTAATTTGTTGGGCTGTTGGCCAATTTTATTTTATTTTTGTTAATTTTTTTTTTTAATGGATAAAATTCATTGGCCAAAATTTTGGGGTCACCGAGAAAATTAAGTACGCAACAATTTCACCAATTCTAGCCACTGAAAACTATCATTGCAAAGTTCCAAATTGTTGCCTCGTTATTTTCCACCAAATTTATTTGGGCTCCCAAATTTAGTTGGCACTCTACTAAGTTTAGCCAAGGGGCCTAGTTGACCGAAACTTTGATTGGCCATAACTTTCGCATATGATGTCGGATTGAGTTGTTGTTTGCGTCATTAGAAATCTTGTGACGAACTCTTCAATATGACCCTAGTTTAATGGTAATCCAATAATTTTTTATTTTGAGTCTTTCCTGGGCCCTCTTTGATCACTAAGTTTTTCGAGAACCACCTAGATCATTCCTCCCCACTAAGGAGCTTTTGATCCTCCAAAAACATGAAGACAATCTGCAATCTACTATGTTCCCTTCTCTGCACAACAAGTTCCCTGACAGACCACACTTCCTTCTCCTTCACCTTTGTTCTTCAGAGACATAAGTGATGAGATGACACCTGCATCCTCTACAAACCCTTCGTACAATATTTGAAAACTACATGTTCAATTACATGACCAATCATGACCCAAGAATCACCATGATTTCCAAGAGTTTATACCACACACTCTTTGGTCAAGTGTACATCATAATAGAAACCAATACCCCAACTATCAATAAAAAGAGGCCAAAACATCATTATGTTTCTTTCATAAGTGATGGAAAATACATCATCAATTTTACAATCATTTCACAACATATGATTTACAAGAATACACCCACGACAAGATACTATATTTAATAAAAACATCTCTCACTCAGAAAAGTGAATGGGTCTTCTCCCTGTGGTTGATTTTCTTGTTGAACATCTTCACCAGCTTGTTGCTTCATAGGTGTTTTTTGAGCATGGAGTATTTGACAAGTGGCTTTCTAGTGTCCATCCTCATTGTAATAACTGCAACGATTTTTTCTCCTCCAAACTTTATGGATCGTCTTGGAACACTTATTCCTGGTGCACCTCTAATAAGTGCCCGTGGAATCCTCACTATCACTAGACTATGAGGAAGTTCTCTCATCATTTATTGTTGGTTAGTCACTGGATGTCGTGGAGCATTCCCCAACCTATTTTCTGACATACCCAAGCCCTGTATAATGAGGCAATTCCTCCACTTTGATGGGATTCACAATGTCTTGGTCGTTAATTTCGAGGCCCTTTCCTTGATACCCTATTTTCTTCAACAAATTTGATCCAATTCCTGTAGTATGTTTATGAAAAGCAGCGAAATCATCATCATACAAAGAACATGAAATTGAAGTATCAATTTTTACCTCACGCTTGTTATTCTGCAACTTTTCCAAGGCCTCCTCCTTGGCTTGTAACTTTTGTTGCAACCTTTGTTTCTCATCCTCTTCTTTTTGTAGGGGTCTCTTTAGTTCAACACTTTCCACTTGAATACTTTGGTTGATCTCTTCGAGTTCTTGGAGCCCTGTAGTCTTTGGCTCCCTTCTCACCTTTGGAATAATGTCCACTGAAATATTTGTCTCATCGTCTGAATCAAAACCTATGTCAATATGTCCACCTTTTGCAATCCTAAGAGCTGCAAATCTTCATTTCATCACTTGAGTCTGATCCCAAGTCAATTGGTCCAACACCTGCAAATCCTGCAGCTGTGATATTTCCATCATCCCCTGATTCTAATTCTTAGTCTTGTTTCACAGTTGCAACTGCCTTCTACTTCTATTTTTTGTCATTCCTCTTAGGCCTCAATTTCAGATGTAGTTTCCAGCAATGTTACTCATCATGTCCTTCTTTCTCACAATGAGTACAAGAGGGCTTTGCTTCTTTTCTCTTAGTTGTTTCTTTCTTCTTTGGGTGGTCTTCTTGCTCATGCTTCCCCCTGCTTTCAAGATGTACAACCTTCACACTAGCTTTATCAAGAGTTTTAGGTTCAAATAATAACTATGAATGACACAAATAATTATGCAAAGAGCCAATATATTTCATCAACACCTTAGGAGTGTCTAGTAGAACATTCAATGCTAGTGCTTGTTTCTTAAACTCCTCTGTAAAATTCTGAACAATTTGACCTTTAATTTGTTTCCAATTTTTCCATTCCATCACGTCCTTATGTTTATAACCCAATGGGTAAAACTATCCTCTTAAAGCAAAAATGAACTTAGACCAAGATGAAAGAAGTTTACGACTATTCTTACCACTTTTCTGCAGCTTTCCTTTCCACCAGATGAGAGCAGTGCCACTCAATCGAAGGGATGGTAGCTGGATCTTGGATTCATCCTCTTTGATTCGTTGGGTGCGACAATATACTTCAAGCTATCTGATCTATTTATTTAGCTTTTTTGCATTAGATTATCCACTAAGCATAGGCAGGTCAAACTTGACATCCAACTTGAAAAGGGGATTTTTATGATTTTTTCTACCTCTAGAATGACGAAAAGACAAAGAAGAATAATTTTCATTGGAAAATGGAGAGGGAGGTTCAAGAGGATCTTCTCCTCCTCCTTCATGATTCAAGAGGATCTTCTCCTCCTTCATGCGGAGGCCTATTGCCAGGTTTAAACCTACCAGTATTTTGGCTATCACAATGTAACCAGTCTTCTTGTAACTAGTCTTCTTGTAGGAGGAATAGATTTCATGGAAAAAACCTAATATATTACCAATTTCTCTGAACACTTCCTTTAACCAGAATTGCAGAGGAAGGTTCGAGAGCCTGACCAATACCAGAACCACTAAAATTCATTTGAATTGGGCATCAATGTCTACAGTGAAATTTTTAGATGTAATGCTTGTGAACCCCACTGCCATTCGTGTTGAAGAAGCTTGTTTACGTCCACTCTAGAGGACGTAAGCCAACCCATCCATCCCTTTGCTAGAGTGATACAATGATGCAAGTATCCCAGAACGAGAGCAAAGTGCTTTGGCGTCCACCTCCTCATTACCATCATGCTCATTCTTTCACTTGTGAAATGGTCAACCAATGTCATATCTTCCATCATAGTGATATCATCCATTTTGATATCTACACCCAAAACTAGGTTTGACTCTTTAGCCTTCTATTTCATGCATTTTTTACTTGTTTTTTAGGCAGTCTTCGGCACCAGCTAGAGGAAATACAAACGTCTATTCAAGGAGGTACCCCCATTTAACATTTCCAAGGTAAGGAGGTCACAAAGGAAACTAAGAGAGGCGACAGGTAGGTAGGGGATGGTTACTGGAACTAGGGTGGTCAGATACTCAAAATCAATAGGTAAAGATAAAGGTGAAAACTCTAAACTAGAAGTCATATTCAAGGAGGGTTCAAGAGGAGCTAGATCTGGAGTGGTGGGGGTTTGGTGGGCGTCCACTAAGGGGAAAGTGACGGAGGAGAAGTGAGTTAGTTGAGTGAGAAAAAGAGCACAATTGGGAAGGGAGCCTTAGACACAAAGAGATGAGCAATCATATCAAGAAGACTTCACAAGACAAAGGTTGCTCCCAAAGTGTTAGTGAAATAAAATTAATTTTATATATATATATAGAGAGAGAGAGATATAATAATTCATTTTAGGTTAAAATGAAATCTATATTTTATATATGAATCATAATTTATTAAATTAAATATTTAATATCATTTTATTTTAATCAAATACTTTTATTTATATTTTTAAAAAATCATTATCAATATTTTAACAAATCACTTTAATTTATAATATAAAAAATATAATTATTATTATTATTATAATAAAAACACATATACTTTTATAAGAATAAAAGTAATACATATAAATTATATTTAATCTCAATATAAAAATACTCAATTCATTCACTGGCTTATGACAGTGATCCCACCAATAAAATATACTTAATTGATTATTAAGATAGCAATACCCACTAGCAACAACTTCACCTTCCTAACTAATATACTATGAAAATGTAAAACATTCACATGTTCAATTAATCAAAACTGTATTTGGAAGACTTAGAGGGTTTTTAGACCCATTATTCAAGGGACTTTGCCTCTTTTTCCTTTGAAAAAGGGAAACTTCATTTTATGATAGCTTTCCCATCTGAAGTCTGTTTTCACCCATTTAAGTTGCGTTGGATTTAGAATGGAGGGATCCCTGTAATGAGACTATTTCTGAGAGCAGCGAATGATTTTCATTTTCCTCTGATTTACAAAGGATTTGTGCCATTTGGCACCTTTTACATCTTACATGAACTCTTTTAGACTTAGAGGTTTATCCAAGATCCATTTTTGGATCACGCATTCCCACTAAAAGAACTTTTGGTCTCCAAAAGACTGATATACTGATCTGAACAGTAAATGAGAGTGACTCACCCTCTTCTTTTGGCCTCCCTACACTTGCCTTTGCATAGTGCCTCTGAAAAAAGGTTTCTAACCACTTCCCTTCTCTGGATGGGCTAGTCTTCTTGAGAAGAACTGTCTTCCTCCTTGCCTTCTCTACAAAACTTCTGCTGAACTGGTCATAGAAGGTAGTTTGAGATCGTTTGTACCTATTTGACAAGCTACCAATCAACAACTATTAACAACAACAGGAATACAGACAACAACTAGATGGCCTAAACTCCCGCTTCAACAAAAGAAACAGATTTTCACATCTTGTGAATGCCACCATGTCTTACATTTGCATACAAATGATGGACTAGATAACAAGCCCACAAAACATGCCTTTAAACAGATGACCCTTAAGTCAAGCATGTAGAAAAAGACCATTATGACTCTTTTTCAAAAGATGAAACACTTCATCATTATCTCCATTTGGAGACCAAGTTAACATGGCATCACTTGCATGTCAAATCAATCAACACTGCAAGTTAATTACACATACATGTTCAAAAACAAGGAAATCATCAACATCCCTGTGCTCATGCATGCATTTCATCCTTCAACTTTCACTTAAGCACACTATATTTTTGAAGTTGTAATGAAATATAATGTAGATGCATCAATAGACATGCAATCTTAATCGGATAAGAACTCTACCCATTCCTTACCAATCCCTTTCAAAGGTACTACCTTTGTCTGCACATTAGAATCATCATGTGAATCATTTTGAGACACATCATTCATGGAATCTTCACTTCCATTTCTGCTATCTTCTCTTTCCACTTTCTTCAACTTTTGTGGAAGCATTGTTGGATTCAAAGTCCAACATTTTGCAGCAATATGTCCTTGCTTATGGCAGTAAGTGCACTACATGTGCATCCTATTAATAGCATGATTTGCCTTGTCCAATGGACCTTTGGCTGCTTTCTTCTTTTCCTTCTACTTCCTGTATGCAGCCATTCTCTTCCAACATCTAGAAACATCATGGTTATCCAAACCACAAAAGGAACATGCAACTCTTTCCTCATACTTATGTGGAAATTTATCATGGTTTGAAAAATCAAAAGGAATATAATTAGAACCAGATTTATACCTGCCACTTTCACCTTTATTGCCTTCATGAGGAGGTGAAGCAAATGAAGAATTGGCTCCCTTTGGAACATCGTCAATCTCTTCAAGGTTGTTAGAGTCTCCCCAACTCTCTAGTTCAATTGTGTGCTTCTAAACACCTGCATCCTACAATTGATGTTTCAAGCTATTGTATTCCTCTTGGATACAACCTTCACACTTCTGAGGTAGAGGACATGAAATGAAACTCCTTCTTGGGACTGTTTCAATGGCCTTCATGGCAGCTTTGGAATTCTCTCCCTAAGACTGTCCATAGCCAAGACCCAAATATTTAGGCCTTTCCTCAACCATTATTGGTTCGACAATACCTTGTGCATGCTTTCCCAAGCCCTTTCCTTCATAGCCCATCTTGGACATTAGCTTGGAAACTATGCCTTTAGTATGTTTCTCAAAAGAACCAATACAAGCATTCTCAGAAGAATTTGAAAACAAACCGGAATGGCTTACCTCTTCTTCAAGCTAGTACTTGACTAAGGCTTCTTGGGCAACAAAGAGTTGTGTTTCCAACTCATGCATCCTCTTCAGGTTCATATTTGCAATATGAAGTTGCCTCTCCATTTCCTATAATTTGTCAACAAGCAACTGCTTCTCTTCCTTCATGGAATTCAGCTGCTTTCTAAGCATGTTTCTCTTCCTTCCATCCTTATACATTTATCTCACCATATCCATCATGGTGGACAGTTCTTGCTTCATGTCTTCATCAAAGAATCTTGTGAAGAGAGCAGAATTTGAGGACCCACTTGTAGAAGTTGGCATTATGCCAATGAACAAGAAAAAATTCAACAAGATAAATAAAGAGCTTATTTAAGAAACCTCTTGCAACAAACCTCTTGTGCTTTGGGTTGCCTTGAGGTCCTTTGGGATAAGAAGAGTGCCTTCATTGCTTCTCCTTATTGTCCTTCTTGGACTGAGCTCTCAATAGCTTTCCCTTCACCTCTGCAAACTCAACAAATAGTTAGTCTGTAAACAAGCATACAATCAACCTCTTGCTATTCAAACACCTTTCAGACAAGCAGTCTTTGCTCTATCAATCAAGCATTCTGATCTAACCTTCTTAAAGGTGTGGTTAATCAATCTTAATCTCTGATACCACTTGATTTGAAAATGGGGCACTTAGGCTTCTTGTCTAGCTTACAAGAACCTCTCCCACTTCCAAAGCTTGAATATTCCCAAGTCTTTAATGATTATCCAGTGCGGAAATTAAGAAATGCTTGATAATATAGTGTATGTTGATAATTGTCTTAAACTGATTATATGTTTTAGAGCCTGTTGTTTGTGTTGATATGTGAATGTGTTTAAACTTATATATAAATGCATATAACAGTGAATAATGTAGCAGTAAAAACAAACACATAAGACAACAAATTAATTAGGAGTTCACCCACAACTCTTGGGCAGTGTCTCTGTGAGCTCTAGTCAACTCAGCTAGGCTCTGTGGGATTATGGTATAAGTATTTTTACAAGCTCTTGGCCCAACTCCTATTGGTTTTACACTGAAACAGTGGGTTCAGACACCATTTAATCCCCTGGCTCTTGAAGCTCTGGCTCTTGGCTCTGGCTCTTGGCTCTTGGCTCTTTGGCTCTTGGTTCTAGCTCTTGGCTCTTACTCTGGCTCTTTGGCTCTGGTTCTGGCTCTTGGCTCTGACTCTAGCTCTTTGGCTCTGGCTCTAGCCCTTTAGCCCTTCTGCTCTGGCTTCTTGGCCCTCTGGCTGTTTACAGCTCTCCCTTTGGGATTTTCACTTAAACTCCAAGTGACTCCCTTGGCTTTAGGGTTGTCCCTTTGGCTTCCACGCTACCTCTTTCGCCTTGGCTTCCTCTTTGGCTTCTTCTTCCATAGCAAACCCCTCAAGGATTAACAACAACACCCCTCAATAACCCAGTAGGCCTCTATCTTTGACATTCATGGCTTTTAAGCCAAAACGTTGTTGATTCATTTGCCTCTCGGGATCTTTGTCTTCCCACCACAGTCCATTCAAAACCCGTCTCTGGGCATTAGCAATCATTGCTAAACGCCCTCGGGGATGAATGCCACCTATTTTCTAATGGAAGGGGTCTATCGGCGCATTGAATCCTTCAAAAATGGCCGCTCTGTGTTTACATAGAGAACGCTGCAATACATGAAAAAATTTGCAGAACATTGTTCATCCAGACTTGAGATTCTCATAACCCCACTTTATAGCGCCATCAGGTCCACCTAGGAATCGTTATCGCATATCGTAATTGGCCTATTCCAAGGTTTCCTCTTGTATTAAGGAAATATGTTAAAAGCATGGCAAAATCCCACTTATCGGATTTGAAATTATATTAAATCTGGCTTATCGCCCCATCGGGTCCAGCCATCGCATTGCATATATAACTTATAACATATCAGCCAATCCTCTGTAATGCTCCGATTGCGATCCACCGATTTCGGCGATCGCACCATCGCATCGCGCGTATATATGTGTAAGCCCTGCTCCATTATGTTTACCGATTGTGATTCACTGATATCAGTGATCAATGTATCGCATTGGCCCATCGCACTTTATGCCTCCGACTGCCACCACCAATTGCGATTGCCGATCGAATCTGGACCGTTTATTGGCCAGATCCAACGGCCCCTGTGCAACCACTGTTCAAGCCTCCGATAGCCTTGTTTTCATGGTTTTCTTCAAGTTTTTAAGGCCAGATAGTGTAATCCAATAAGTCCAAGACTTCTCCTTTTTCGGTGGTTTCACCCTTTTGGGAGATTTGGAAGACTTAGAGGGTTTTTAGACCTATTATTCAAGGGATTTTGCCTCTTTTTCCTTTGAAAAAGGACAACTTCATTTTATGATAGATTTTCCATCTGAAGTCCATTTTCGCACATTTAAGTTGTGTTGGATTCAAAATGGAGGGATCCCTGCAATGAGACTATTTCTGAGAGTAGCCTGCAATTTTCATTTTCCTCTAATTTACAAAGGATCTGTGCCATTTGGCACCTTTTACCTCTTACATGAAGTCTTTTAGACTTAGATATTTATCCAGGATCCATTTTTGGATCATCACAGGTGGTCACGGTCGTATAATTTGGGTGTTTGATAGTACAATAGAAGCTTCATTAGCCATGGATATTTTTTGCTGGACCTAAGCACCGAAACCTTCCCTTATTTTTCCTGCTAGAAATAGTCAATCTGCACGACTCTGGAGTTTACAAACTGTAATACGCAGGTTGATATTTGTTGGAACTGGAGGACATCGCAATGAAGTCTCAATGTAAATCTTCATCACATATCCAAGAGGCATCCATCCCTATAGTATAGAAATATGACCGGCCTCCCATTTTCCCTCTCCTAGAAAGTAGCATCACCACCCAAGTCGCAAAGGTCATGATCATGAACCTCATTTCAGCCTCAAGGGAATGTGACCTCTCTAATCTGTGACTATGCAACCTCCAGGAAGTCACACTTCCACCCAGGTTGCTAGGTCACACCTCAAGCAAGCCTCAAAGAATGTGACCTATCTGAGTTGTGACTATCTGACCTCCAGGAAGTCGCATTTCCACTAGGTCGCTTGGTCGCACCTCAAGCAAGCCTCCAGAGTTATGACCTCTATGAAATGTGACCATGTAACATTCATTAGTCGTAGTTCCTCTCTGTGGCACCCCAAGTCATAGCCTCCCTCACTGATCGCATGATTGCATTCATTTTCCTCAGATATGCATCTAGGGAGTGAGACCTATTCAAAGACACGACCTTGCGATCCCCATAGGTCTCAATCCCTCCCAAGTCGCAGGATCGCATCATGAGGCCTCAAATGAGTAGGTAGAGTGCATGACCTACTCTAAATGGTGACAATGTGAACCTATGTGGTTATTTTTTTCTACCAATTATCGAAATCAAATGCGGAAATTGAATCTAGACTATATTCAGTTTGATGTAGCTGTAGAGAAAAATAATTTGAAATTTCAACTATGAAAACCCATTCCAAAAGTTCACAGAAAAAAGGCGAATCAAGTCAAGAGAAAAGTGAATATATTATGCATCGTCCTTTATATTTCCTGACATGATAGATGTGAAAGTTGTGACCATCATTCAAAATTGTTGTAGAACCGTTAAATCATTACCTAACTATAATAAGTTCTATGTTTTACCTATTATAACGAAATGGAAAAAATAGATTCATACATGAGTAATGGTCACCAAACTAAAGAGATTGTGTAAGAAGAATAAGTGTAAGGTATATTTGGAGTATGGAGAGCTCAAAGCATAGTTTCTCTAAAACAACGATGCGATGTGATGATTGTAATGTGACGATGATCACATTCTTAAAACACAAGGAATTTGTAGTATAATGTGCAACGCATCTATGTGAACCTATGATTCATCAAGCCCACATACATTTTCCTTATTGGACATTAATTTGTTTGGGAAATGGAATAGCCAAACAATGTGTAGGTCAGTCCATCAATTAGCAAGAAGACATAAAACATGTGTAGTTTCAACACCAAGGTCTAATTAAGAGAATGCAGTTTTGATTGGAAGTGCTCTAATGATCTTAGTAAACTTGAGTGTGGTCTCCATCAATAGAAAATGGTGCAGTTGGGAGAATGCAAGCATTAAAAATTTGGCACCAATCGATTTGAACAACTCATGACAGAACAATTCATGTGGGCACGATTGTCAACCTACACATTTAATACTGGTTAAAGAAGGTGTAGGCAAGAGGAATGTGGTTCTTGAAAATTTCCTCAATGAAAATCATACAATGTGGTCATGCATACAACCTGTGGTACTAGCCTGGATAAGGCACTATGCCAAACATGTTGAAAAATGTGGCAGTCTTCCAGTATTGTCACATACTGTAACACTAGTTGTGAACTCATCTCTAAATTATGGCTCAACATCATCTGATATGGACTACATGTCGAAACAACATTGTGTCACAAAAGGGACTATGTAGGGGTCCAAATTGGTGTTTCATTCTTAGTCATTATTTTATTCTTTCTGGTATTATTCTTTGACTACCAATATGTATGTGGATAATATAATTTGTTTGCTTGCAGATCACAGGAGAAAGTAGGAACGTGACCTAGAAGAAGGGAGCTAGGGTTTCCACAAAAGCCACACAACTAGGGTTTCAATGAAGAACACAACAACAAGAGGTGATTGGATGTAAGCAAGGCACAATGACATGTAGTCCAACAATTCATGCCTTCATGGTTTCACAACAATGTCGGCAACAAGATCCAACACTAGGGTTTCTCAAAACTTTCCTTTTCTCCTTACATCCTCTCTTCTATAAATATGTAAAGGTTCTCATCATGTTGCAGCAGTCATGTCAAGATCAATTGAATGTGTACTAGACAATTGACATGAGAGAGTAATGAGGAAGTTCAAGAGTCATGAAGGGAGGTCAAGGTTCATAGTAGGTGAACAGTCACCTCATATCTATAAAAGTACCCTCATGCCTCACCATAGGGGGTACATTAGCACTTCATTTGAGGCTAGGAAGAGATAGTTGATTAATTCTTGAGAGCTAGAGCCACTCAGCCCTTGGCAATTAGTAGAGTGGAGTTGCAATGTGGCTAGGGTTTTGCATTGGGCAATTGTATGAGCAGACCATGTTCCACTATTGGGTTTTGACCAATTTCAAGATATTCACTTGAAGTTGCAACAACATTAATAAGATGTTCTTCATCTTTGGCATTGATTCCCATGCTTACTCATGGTGATTGTATTGGTTGTATAGTATTTTAACTGTATTTGTATGTGTGCTTTCATATGTGCAATATGTTATGGATTGATTCATAGTTTTTTCATGTATGTTTTGATTTCAAATCTATGTTTACTTAGTTCTTGCCATGTTAGTGATCTATTGTGAACTATTTTGCAATTAAATTTTGGCATGTTCCTATATATTGTATGTTTGATTGGGTTTTAGCTTGCTCGTCCCTCTCATGGCATACCTCTTTGTAGAATTTCCTGTAGATTCAACAACTCATGTAATTTTCTAAAACACAAGACAAGAATATACTCAACTTTCCACAACGGAAGCCAATTGATCGATGAAAACAATAATTAGCAAGAGGAAGATAATCAATGACACATAACACAATATTTCTCTAGGGAAAGCAACTGCTCAAAACCCCTACTATCTATATTGCATTAATCCAAAATCCAAGATGAAAATACAATGCTTGTTCTCACTAGAACAATCCCTGCACAAGTATAATCAACTCTCTACCTCACAAGCCTGCTCTAGCCAACACTTAGCCAATTTTTATGTATGCCAAGCCCATATTTCCTTGCACAATTCATAAGAGGATCATCCCATATTTAATTGGGAAATCCTTCTTCCCAAACTGTGCAATCCAAACTTAACTCCATAATTGATTGCATGCATGATATGTACAACTCGGAAAATCATACAACTAATAGTACATTGTCCCTGCACTCTAGTCTCAAATGGGTCTTTCTCTCAATTGACATGCATGAGTTTCTCTTGAGTGAATATCCAATTAGCTGGAGTAGCATTGAGGATGCACCAGTGCACCAACTCACTACCTAACTTCTACTATTTCCTCCAACAGTTAGAGCTAGTTTAACTGACCATAACTCAATCAAACTGAGCTATCTAATTACAACTCAAATAAACTCATCTTGGACCCCTAAAATTTAGGGATGACACATAAATGACTACAGAAATACTTCCAACTCGAAATTCCTAAGTTAATTAATTCAATTAAACTTAATTAAATATTTACAAGTTTCTATGAGAATAGAATTCGATTTTAAATCAAAATTTAATTCAAGGAAAAGTTAAACTAGAATTTCTTGTTTCCATTTCTCAACACTCCCTCTCAACAAGAAATGGATTATCAGCTACCCCAATCTTGTATTTGTGAAACTCAAATTTACATATGGAAAATTCCTTTATCAAAATGTCAACATCTTGTTCCTCTGTGGGAATATACTCCAACAACATAATCCACCTCAATACACAATCTCAAAGATGATGATATCAAATATCAATATCCTTAGGACGAGCATGAAAAACCATATTTTTAAAGAGTTTGTTACTATTGAAAAAGAAATAAACTCCAACAGATTACAGAAAAATACACATAAAAATCAAAGACAAAATATTGACGGAAAAAGGCTGAAGCTTCAAGCTTCCTCATGTATTATCTCTCATTCATACATTACAAAAATTGAATATAGTGTTACAAATAAATAGATGAGAGACATTGTTCTCAAGATAGTGCATGCTATCTTAGACACCTTTGGTTGAGATAATTTCTCCTTTGGTTGAGATAATTTCTCACCAGACACACACCAATATAGGAGTTACCTAAACTAACTCCTATCTTAGAGGAACAACCCAAGAGTTAGGCACAAATTCCTAACTTGGAATATTTAATTTATTTATTTATTTATTTGGATTTATTATTGTTTTATGAGAGAGGCTAACATTCCCCCCTTCAATGATAAATCCAAAATAAGAACGAGGAACCATCTTCCAAGTTCTCATGTTGATCCTCAAAAACATTGCCTGAAAAAACCGCCAAAACTGGATGCTGGAAAAAACTCAAATCTGAAGAGAACATGAATCAGCTGCATGATTGATTCATCTCTGAAGGACGCTTGACAACTCCATCATGTGCCAAGCTGCAAAAGGATCCAACTGTCCTTTGTTTGAAAACAGCATCCGGTGTCCACTGACACAATTTGATGAACGCCCATTGGCGTATTTGCTGATGATGATCGCCCATTGGCTGAAGATGTCGAAAAACAACTCAATGTTGCTTTTGCTATGATGAAAGCTGCTCACTGCTGCTTTGGCTGTCGATCGCCCACTGGCGAATTTGCTGATGCTCACTGCTGATGACAAATGCCCACTGGCTGCTTCGCTGATGTTGTCGAGACTTTCAGTCTGACAACCACTTGTCAATTTCATTGACATTTTCCCCCCTTTGTCAACTGAAAGGAGAGACAATCTTCTCCAAAATATATTTGAACTCCCCCCCTTCAGGTGTAGGAGAGTTTCACTGTCGTACTCCCTCATTCAACTGCATGAGAGTACCATCATCTATTCACTGCTGGCTGCACTATGTGTGATTGTAGTCGGTTGTAGAACTGAGACAATCGTTTGACTGTGGATGACCATTCCCAAGGATCAATCCATTCATAATGTATCTTCAATCTGGCTGATTTTTGTTGGTTGCGACATTTTTCTGAGGAATGATTGGGCTTGCCACAATGGCAACACGGATGGAGATCAAAACATTGATCTTCCATATGACCGGTTCTTTGACAATGAGAACACTTTGATTGGACTTCAACTTTAGGTTGCGTGCAATTCTGTTTGTCGGCAACTTTCTCAGAACCTGCTGAGGTGAGTGGTTCAAGAAATCCTGCACTCACAAACTTAATTGGCTTGGAATAATCTGGGATATGTAAGTTGGTGTCATCAGGGACATATCCTAAGCCTCGTCTATTCTTGTTATTTCGAATTTTTTCCCAGGGCTTGATGATGGGTTTGGAAGAAATTTGCTCATGAACAACTTCGACACTTGAAGTTGTTGGGATGAATGACTTATCATCTGGATGGTTCAAAGACTTGAAAGTATCACTCTTTTCTTGCAATTCATTCCTTTGAAGTTGGGACTCAAGCTGAAGAAACTCTATGGTTTCATGTGTTTGTTTTAGATGCCGGGAAATATCAGCAAGAGTTTCTTTGCTGATGTGCACCATGTCTTCATCACTGGAGATGATCAAACTGTGAAGAATGTTTAACAACTAAATATGTTGCGCCATCTAAACCTGCTCACTTGAAATCAGGCTCTCTTGTTGTAGATGTCGTGCTTTGAACTATTGCACTTGATTTTGTTACTTGGATGACAGGCTCGCTTGCTGTGGAACTTGAATGGCACGCTCGCTTGATTTGTGGCTTATTGTACTTGCTGAGAACACTTGTTAGAACTTTCTGGAATTCACGCTCGCTTGATGACGAACTCAACTTGCTTGATTGGTGTTAGAGTTGAACTTGTTTTGGTTGCTGTGATGGTTGTGTCAAGGAGTTAAAACTCATGGACAGGGTGTCGAACACTGTCGAAAATGCACCCAAAAAAGCTTACAATGATTTCAATGATTCACTACAATGAATTCTATTTGTCTCAATTCAAGACCTGGGTGTCAGTTTCAACCGAGAATGCACCCTTACAATTCAATGTGTTTTGAGTTTGATTACAAGTTCAACAATGCTGATGTAGAATGTGCTCTGAAACGTTGAAGTTTACAGATTCATTAACTTGAATGTAGTGATGTAGACATTGCTTTGAAATGCTGGAGTCTGCAGATTCATGAACTTGATTGTATTGAGTGAATTTATTTGTTGAGCTAGAATGCTGATGTTGAAAACTTTGATTATTTGTTGTAGTGACGCAAATGCATGTGTTGAGCTTAATTATCCTTCCTTGCAGCTATTTTGTTACAAGTGTTGTGCTTGCTTGCATTGAACTTTATGTGTGATAAATGAGATCATTTATGTGTCAAAACTAGACACAAATCATAAGCAACAACATGAAGCCATAGAAACACTCGCCATCACAAATACACATGGTGTACCTAAGATCCCCTTATTCAATTTCGGGCGGATCTTGGACACAATCACCACAAATAATATGTCTTTATTAAATTTTGGAGTACATAAGCATTCAGCTTCACAACATCTTCATGGAATCAGAGTTCTAGAATTTTTGAAAGAAGAAAATGTCTTCAAAAAACTACCTGCACTCACTCACTCTCAAAGTAAAATATTACTTCGGATTACAAAAAAGAATTTCTCTCAAAGAATTCCACTTATCACTTTGAATACAAAATCACTTCTTACTTCAAAAAAAAAAACTTTATCACTTCAAAGTATTAAAACATGCCATGCTCTTATATATTTTTGTATGTGCTAAATTTGATTTTGTTGGATGTTGTTCTCGCTGCAGTATGGCAGTAACAAAATGTGTTGCTCGCACATAGGACACTGCCACTTCACGGACTTTGTGGCCCCACCAGATTCTGCTAGAAATGCTTCCTCCTTCTTGCAAGAAATTCAAGCCTCCACTTCGGCTCTTCGACTCACAATTAAGCTTGGAAAATCATGGCTCAGTGCAACCCACTGTTTAGCGTAACCACGAATCGGAAAACCATTGACCATGGATCGGATCCCCCCTATTGATTTCGTTGGCGTGAAGTATGGAACCACCACCGATGATACGATATCACCGCTGTCGTGGAATGTCATTGGAACTTGGCCACCGACCCATCTATGTAACCACCTGCTGGATATGCTGACATAAACCATGGGCCATGTATATCGTCGGCGTAATATATATTCAATCGCCAGATTGTGGACTTCCTAGAATAGTGGCATCGTTATACGATAACTACACCACCGTGAGTTGTAACCTTGATGATGGAATATTAAATTTTAAATCTGGTAAACCAAGCTTGATGCGCTCCACTGATGAGTTAGACACCATCACTATGAAGCTTTCCAGCGAAATATCTCAGCTATCACTGGTCCCGCACTGCTCCGATACCACATATTGAAAAAGAAATAAACTCCAACAGATTACAGAAAAATACACATAAAAATCAAAGACAAAATATTGACGGAAAAAGGCTGAAGCTTCAAGCTTCCTCATGTATTATCTCTCATTCATACATTACAAAAATTGAATATAGTGTTACAAATAAATAGATGAGAGACATTGTTCTCAAGATAGTGCGTGCTATCTTAGACACCTTTGGTTGAGATAATTTCTCCTTTGGTTGAGATAATTTCTCACCAGACACACACCAATATAGGAGTTACCTAAACTAACTCCTATCTTAGAGGAACAACCCAAGAGTTAGGCACAAATTCCTAACTTGGAATATTTAATTAATTTATTTATTTTTTTGGATTTATTATTGTTTTATGAGAGAGGCTAACAGTTACAGCTCTGATTATCACGGTTTAGTCGCAGTTGGATCCATCTATTGAGCAAACAAACCAACCAAAATCTTCCTCATCCAGATGGCCTCACATGTTGCTTGACTTGCAACCATGTACTTTGCCTCTACTGAACTGAGTGCAACTGATCTTTGATTCATGATGTACCAAGAAATAATTGTTGACCCAATATTGAAGATCCCTCCTGATGTGCTCTTCCTATCGGATGGACTCCCTTCCCAATCTACATCAGTGAAGCCTTGAAGATTCATTGCATCTATCCATCTGTACCACAATCCATACTGAGTAATGCCTCTGAGGTATCTCAACACATGCTTGGATGCCTTCCAATATAGCTTGGTAGGCCTAACCATATATTGACTAAGCTGGTTAACTACATATCACATTTCTGGTCTTGTGTTCAAAAAATACATGATTGAACCCACAAGCTTCCTGTAAATGGTAGCTTCCACTACTTCACCCAAAGTAGCACCCTACTTCCTCCAGTTACCTACTAGAGGAGTCTCTATGGGTTTACTACTGTCCATGTGGAACCTTTTCAGTATCTCGTTGGCATACTTTCCCAAAGAGAAAAAAAATTCCCCATCACCCTGCCATACTTCCATTCCCAGAAAGTAATGCATCAGCCCCAAGTCCTTCATCTCAAACTCTCTTGCAAGATCCTCCTTGAAAGACTTGATTAAATTATCATCACCTATCATAATCAAATGGTCGACATATAAAACAATGATCAACAATTTACCTTCCACCATAATGTGGTACAAGTTCGCATCTACTTCACTTTTGGTGAAGCCCAACCTGGTGAAGTAGCTATCAATCCTGTTGTACCAAGCATGGGGTGCTTAATTCAGCCCATACAATGCTTGGTTGAGTCAGCACACATGTGACTCACGGTCAAAGGTATCAAAACCTTCAGGCTTCTCAATATACACCTCTTCCTCAATCTTTCCATTAAGGAAGATTGTCTTTACATCCATATGATGTATCTTCCAACTCATTTGTGCTGATAGTTCCAATATGGATCTTATCGATGAGTACCTTGCAACAGGAGAAAAGGTCTCATCATAGTCAATCCCCTCTACCTGTGAAAATCCACAGGCCACAAACTTGGCCTTATGCTTCTCCACACTACCATTTGCTACTTGATTTACCTTGTAACGCCATTAGGAGCTCACAACTGACTTGTCTACTGATCTTGGGACCACATTCCAAACATTGTTATGAATAATGGATTTATACTCCTCCACCATGGCATCAACCCAAACTGGTTGCTTCACTCCCTCCTCAAAGGAATATGGCCCTCTCTCAACACATCTGCTCATAAGAGCCATGTATCCAATGTACCTCTCAGGTGACCTCCTCTATCTGCGCTTTGGTGTGGGTGCTCACACATTCTCTCTCACATCCTGCAGTAACCTGTCAGCCTCTCTATTGTGCTTTCTCCCATCTCTGGAAGACTCTGCCTGAGTTGATGTCTCCACTCTCGGATCCTCTGCATGTGGCTACTCCACATCAATCTAAGGCTCCTCAACCGTAGGAGCTCCCTCTCAAGGGAACATCGCATGACCTTCTCCTCATCGAATCTAATATCCCTGTGAACCATTGTCATCCTTCTGGTCGGTAGTTACACCCAATAGTTGTAAGGTGTATCAGTGTACCCCAAAAATATCCTCAACTCTATTGTCGGCTCAAGCTTCTTTCGTGCATCTTTCGTCACATCGAAATATACCGATGACCCAAAAATCCTGAAGTGACCAACATCTAGTCTCTTCCTTGAGAAATACTCCTCTTGTGTACTAATCCCAAGAATCCGATGCAAGCTTCTATTCTACAAATAAACAATTGTATTGCATGCCTCAGCTCGCAAGTGTAGTGGTACGCCCTGATCATGCAACATCACCCATGCTGCCCCTATAATGCTTTTGTTCTTCCTTTTGGCCACCCCATTTTGATGTGGGTTGTTGGGTGTCGTCAACTCTCATTTAATCCCTTCTACCACACAGAAGTTCTTAAACTCATATGAGACATGCTCAACACCATTATCACTCCTCAGATCTTTAACTTTCTTTGCATACTCTTTCCTGACCAGTGCTTTAAATTCACAAAACTTTGTGAAGGTTTGATCTTTCTTCTTCATGAAAACGATCCATCATATACGAGAAAAATCATCAACAAATATAACATAATACTTGTGTTTGGTCATGGATTTTGTCGAGAATAGTCTACACACATCTGAATGGACTCACTCTAGAATCACCCATGCTCAACTATCTCTATCGTGAAAGGAAGCTTTGATGAATTTTCCTAAAGTACACCCCTTGCATGTATCAACTTTTTCTAGCGTACCTTTGGGATGACCGGTATAAATATGTTGCATGATTTTCAAAGCCCCATGATGCAAGTGACCCAACCGCTTGTTCCATAACTCACCGATGTCTAAGCTCTACACATTTTCTACTTTCATGCTTAAGACAACACAATCTTCTACCTCCAACTTGTAGATATTCTTCACCCGAATCCCTATCCACTTTACCTGTCTCATGGCTATGTAACGAAGGAATGCCTTTCCTTCACTAAAGATCACATCATATCCTCTATCCTCCATCATGGCAATGGATACCAATTTCTTCTTCAACCCAAGAGCATAGATAACATCTATCAAGGTGTGAGGAGCATCCGAATCCTTCTGAAAGGTAACGGTACCCAATCCAGTAGCACTATACCTCCCATCGTCACCCATCTTGATATGCATCTCAAGATCCTTCTCCTCTGGGTCACTAAAGAGCTCCTTGTTTCCAGTCATGTGGAATGAAGCTCCACTGTCTAGGTACCTTACACTACCCATCATTGATGACACCATGCATGCAACGAGGGTAAATTCCACTTTGAATTGAGAGGCAAGAGCCTTACCCGTCACTCCTCCTGAAGAATTCTTCTTGGACTTATTGAGAAGACAATTTGTAGCAAAATGTCCCAGATCGTGACAACGAAAGCACTTGAATTTTGACATGTCCTTCTTCTTGCCTCCATGACAGGAATCTGATTTAGACTGGGATGCCTTCTCCTTCCCTTTCTTTTCCTTACCTACTAAGGCACATTTTTCCTCATCATTAGTCTTTGATGAAGAACTGTCTCTGGTGTTCCTTCTAATCTATTTTTGCATTAAATCTGACCATAGTCATTCCCAATCTAGTAGATTCTCCCACTCATTGACAAAGTCTTGATTACTATGCCAACTCTTCGGGGGTCCTAGAAGAGCTAGGCTCACCATATCATCCTCAGCAATGGTAATCCCAACACCTCCAAGCTCATCTCGACAATGAGTGAACTTGGTCAAGTATTTATGAATTAAGTTGCCCTTATCCATCTTGATCTTTCTGAGTTTTTTCTTCAGTGCCAACTTCCTATGGTCACTACTATTCTGAAACAGGTCCATCAATGTCTTCCACATTGAGTATGGAGTTTCCTTGCCATGGAGACTTGAGACAATGTGGTCGCGACCTCCCTCAAGAATAATTTGCCTCGTCTTTGCCACACACTTCTTCCATTCGTCCAGATCATTGGCATTCAATGTTGGTGGATTAGGAATGTCTTGATCAATGAATTAATTGAGGCCATTGTCCCCCAACACTTCTTCCATCCTATCCTTCCATGCTATGTAATTCGAGCTCCCTTGCAAGGCATACTCTAGTCTCAAACCGTAGAAAGCCAATTTCTAATCCTGAAGTATGAATTGCAAATTCGAATTTCACTTGTAACCCCAAACTCGAAATATCCTCTAGTATATTTTCTTAAACTCCGATACCATGTATAATTTCTTGTAGATTCAATAGCTCATGTAATTTTCTAAAATACAAGACAAGAATCTACTCTACTTTCAACAATGAAAACCAATTGTTTGATTAAAACAATAATCAACAAGAGGAAGATAATCAATGACACATAACACAATATTTCTCTAGGGAAACCAATTGCTCAAAACCCCAGTTATCTATATTGAATTAATAAAAAATCCAACGTGAAATTACAATGCTTATTCTCACTGGAAAAGTCCTTGCATAAGTATAATCAACTCTTTGCCTCACAAGCCTGCTCTAGCCAACACTTAGCCAATTCTGCTGCCTTCCAAGCCCCTATTTCCTTGCACAATTCCAAGAGGATCAACCCATATTTACTTAGGAAATCCTTCTTCCAAAACTGTGCAATCCAAACTTAGGTCCATAACTGATTGCATGCATTATATGTACAACTCGGAAAGTCATACAACTAATAGTACACTGTGCTTGGACTCTAGTTTCAACTGGGTCTTTCTCTGAACTGACGTGCATGAGTTTCTCTTAAGTGAATCTCCAGTTAGCTGGAGTAGCATTGGGATGCTCCAGTGCACCAACTCACTACTAGACCTCTACTAGTTCCTCCAATAGTGAGAATTAGTTTAATTGACCATAACTTAGTCAAAATGAGTTATCTAATTACAACTCAAATAAACTCATCCTAGACAACTAAAATTTAGGGATCACATGTACATGTCTTCATAAAGGCTTCCAACTCGAAATTCCTAAGTTAATTGAGTCAATTAAACTTAATTAACTATTCACAAGTTATTATGAAAATATAATTCGATTTTAATTCACAATTTAATTCAAGGACAAATTAAACTGGAATTTCTTGTTGCCATTTCTCAACACTCTTCTTATTGCTACTAAGACTTGTTTGTACCTTATACTGCAATATGTCAATCTTGGGATGATTTTGTTTCACTGTCTGGGAATTTCGTCCTTGTCCCCACTCTAACACCTTCTCATTTTATAACGAAGAGCGGAAACATTCATGGTGGAATTCGGGCCCATATACTAGATCGGGCTCCTATACACTGTTTGTTGTTGCTCCTGCATCTGATATTGTCTTTTCTACTTCTTTAAGTCGAGAATCCCAGCTTGCAAATAGGATTTCTTTATGCGATTCTTCTAGCTTAGATAGATCAACTTTTCTCCTATCTTCTGTATTCTGCCAGGCGATGAAATCAGAGTCCTTTTTAAAGATCTCATCGTATTCAAGTCTCATTTCCACAACTTCACTTGTCATTTATCGCTTGTTTCACAATAAGATTTCCATTGTGAAATCTTACGGCACAATAATTCTTTTTGGTGCATCAGCTGGGAGTTAAGACCGAGTGCTTCGATAACAAATTGATCATTGGATCGTCTTTGTGTAGATCAGTTATTTCCTGTATCTATGCTTCCTTCTAGGCTAAGCCGGTTCAATGTTCTATTTGCATCTGCTCAAATTCCCATTGTAGGTTGGCTAACTGTATCTCTACCAACTGGTCAAATTTTGCTTGCTGTAATTGTTGCTCAAGCGACGTTATTCCATCTTCCTTTTCTCTAAGCAAAATTTGTACTTCTATTTCCTTTTCCATGGTCGTTGTAGTGCAAGCACCTGCAAACTGTGAGAGTCTAGTAAGGTTGGTGGATGGGTCAATGGGTGAGTCTTTCCATAGAACATCCATTGGTTCATTTTTAGGGGTAGTAGCAGCTATAGAGTCCAATTTCCTTTTCTTTTTTTGTCTTTTCACCGCGGCCTTATGTTGTGGGCTATAAAACACATCTAGAGGGGGAATTTCTTCAACTCTCAAAACTATTTCGGAAGTGGGTAACAGGGATGTGCAATACCACTTGTGTATTTGCAGTCTCTTCAACTTTAATTTCCTGAGTTGTTTTCTGTTGTGGAGTTTACAACTCTGGTGCCTATTCATCTGTGTTGATACTTTTATTAAAATTGTCCCACTCTTCCTCTAAATCAATTACCAAGGGTTTTATTGGTTGTGCAGAGGTAGTAGGGATTTCAACTTATTTACTTACTGAAGTTTCTTCAGCTATCTTCTGTGTATATTGGGTTGTATCCTTTACTGACTCCATGCTTTTGATTTTCCCATTTTTCGATGACTGTTGTGATTCCCTGGTAGATTTCTCTTGAGATTCCGCTCCATAATCGATCTTAGAATTTTCTATAAGTTCACCTTCTATAGTCACACTGGGAGTAGGCTCCCTTATTGGTTCAATCAATAATTGGTCCAATGGGACCTTTGCTAACCTCCTTTCTCTGTAACTATAAAAATTTTCCAAATCTTCACGGTCAAAAGGTAGTTGTGCCATATGCTTCACCTCTGTGAAGGTGTTTTTATGAAAAAATATGTCATCAAAGGCATCTTCCTCATTACTGAATACTTTTATTTTCACCAGAGTGGTGAAATTTTCGACAGTGCCGAATGGGTCATATTGCCTTCCAGGGAATTTAGGTAATCACAGAGATAACATGTTCTTTGCTTCTTTGAATGCATTCCCTAGGTCATGTAATGCAAATTCTCCACACTGTATAGGGAATGTAGGCCAGATGGCCTTTTTTTATTCCTTTAATGTCTTGCTCATTCCTCCCTCACTAGTTGTTTCATAGGCTATCTCTCTAGCGATCAATTTGTCTGGAACATAGTATGGGAGGACATGGGGGGAGGTGATGCTGCCAAAAACCCTGATATATGTAAATTTTTCCTCCCTAAACCATCTAACCACCGAGAGGATGTCTACTTCAGCTTCTTGTGAAAATCTGGGGGCATCTCGATTATAAAGCCGCTTATGAATAGGGAGCATAACTCCATGACAAATCTTGAAAAAATGTGGTTGAAAATTGGATTCCCACATGTCCTTGTGGTATATGTGAATGGAAGTGGATTTCCAACAATCCATTTCCATCCCATGATAGGGAATTCCAAAGTAAAACAAATTGCTTCCATTACATAGGCGCTCATAAAAAATGGAGGGTAAACCCTCGAAGAAACACCTTTTTTCCTTCTATACTCGATAATTGTTTTTGCTAAAATGTCAGACAAAATTTGTGCCCAATTCATTACAGTTGCGTTAATAGTTGCATCTATTAATGACAACCACTCTGGTGAGAACTTAGTACTATCATGTTTGCCAAATAGTCTACATAACATGGTCACTGCAAATCTATGAGGGGGACAAATAGACAAAGTAGTGTACATACTGTTTTTGTCTTTCTTGATTTTTTCCTCATTATTCGACCAAGCCCAGGTGTAGTCTGTTGGGTCTTCATTCTCTTTGGCAAACTTCTCCATGAACTGCCTATTGTAGATGACTTGTGGCTCTAGTAGGTGGTACATAAGCCATAGGTTGTCTGTGGTAAAATATCCCATAAACTCTTGGCTTATTGTCTTGAATTCTCTATCTGAGATGTCGACTTCATCAATAACCCATTTAACCATGTCCGTATAAGGGATTATCTCTGAATGCACGGCTATGCAATGCAAAAATGAGCATGTCGTCTCTAACATGGAAGCGTCTGAGGAATCACGTCCATCAACTGTAATTTTTGTTTCCATAATCCTTGGTTGCTCCTCCTCTAGTATATTATACATAGCCTCCCATGTAGAGGTTCCTCCCTCTCTGTTGCATGTAGTATCCGTAAATAGAGGAGTCATTTCTGACTTCTCAAAGGCGACTTCCTTGCCTTTCTTCACCATTGTTCTCAACACTTTGCTCTGCGGATTTTTCCTAAAAGTGAAGAACAACAGCTATCGAATACACAAAGATGAATGTAAAACCAAATAATGCAGATAGCTTGTAAAGGTGATAAAATGAGTTTTATTTGAATGCACATAAGAAGATATCATATCACACTAAATGGCTTTTCACACATAAATGCAGTTATCTATTACTAAATTCCCACTAATGATTCGTTATCCCTTAGCTTTAATGCTCATAAATTTCTACATTGTAAAACAAGAAGAAAGCTTCTAGGGTGACAAGCCTTTGAACTACGATGATAGCGAGTATGCTATTTGCGAAGCAATATCGTAGATCACAATATCGCAATATGACTTTTTTGCCATTCTTACCTCCTACTGCGTTTCTGCGAGATGTGAGATGCAAGCCGCTCATTAGTTGTTTCAAAACATAGCTACTTGCAAGGTTTATCCTATGTAAAAGACCCTTTTTTACTGAGTGGCAGACCTAAAACATTTTCTTATGATATATTAAGGAGTGGGTCCAGGTCTTGTTCGCATTTCGCAATATCGACTGGTGGTAAGTATACGGTGCTCATTTGAATGCCCAAAATGTGATGCGATAAAGGTTACAATGCCATCACAGTTTTGCATCTCGCATGTTTTGCAATAACCCCTTTAAAGCAGGTCCTTTATGAATGGTGATATGTGATGCAAGACTTAATCCTAAAAAGTTTAAGGACTTAGTTTATGTCGGATTTTATGATAGTTTTTAGCATAGACTCCTTACTTAATCATTTTACTTGAGTTTGGAGGGTTAGAAAGGTCTTTTGGTGGGTTTAATCATACTATATGTGAGAAGGTAAGTTTTTTAGTAGTTTTCTAAGAAAAGGGGATTTTGATTATTATCTTTGCTTTATTCCAAAAAATAAAAGAAATGCCTAAATGCTGAGTTTTGTATTTTGGCTAGATTTTTTGAAGGGTCCCCATTTATTAACGTAATATTAACTATTTTTATTAATAAATGGGGGGTTGTTGAATGCCACAACAAAACTCGAACTGTTGTAATGAAATATGCTCAGAGAGAGTTGGATTTAATTATATGGTGATGATCTTGGAGATGATTTTGTATACAAAATTGCAAAGAGAAATAGGTCGAAACTGATCAAAAGAAACAAACTTATTCATTTTTAGGATGATGGTGATGTAAGTAGAGTTGAATGGGGCTATGAATCTTGCATTTTTTCTGGAGTATTCCACCACCCTTAATAATTCATCACCGATAAAATCGGAACAACCTTGATAGAATTCAACAGAGAGGCCATTCACACCTAGGCATTTGTATTTTTGGAAACTATGTAATACAAATTCCAGTTATGGTTTGGTGATTTCTTTCATTAGTTCTTCATTGTCATCATCATTTATAAAGTGGAGGAAAAAGAAACCATATGGAGGATCTTGTCTATGTTTGCTCTTTCAATATTTTTGAAAACATCCTTGAAGTATGATATACCTTCCTTTCTAGTATCCTTGAAGGAAGAGGCTTTTGAGCCATCAGGCTTATTGATTTCCCAGATAGTGTTTATGGATTTTTGATGGTTTTCTATTATATGAAAATATTTCGTATTCTCATCCCTTGCCCAAAGCCAAAGAGCTATGTTATTTAAATGTCATTCCTTCTCCTTCTCAAGAAGAAGGACCCTTTTTTTCCTTTTAGTATTTTTTGAGCAGCTAATTGCTCACGAAGCATAGAAGAATGGTTAGTGTCTTCTAAGAGATCTAGTAATGTTTCCTTAATTTCAGATAGAAGCCTCTCGTCCTAGAGTTTTTTCTCCTTTTCCCATTATGAGATAGATTTTTTAGCTTTTTAAAGTTCTCCTAGAATTGTATCGAAGGAGATGATACTAGGGAAGGATTAAAAATAGACGAATCCTTACTGATTCTTTCAATAAGGTATGGATGGTCAAGCCAACTAGGATTCAATTTGAAGGGGCCTTGATCTGTATCTTTTCACTTCAAAGATGCATACATAATCACATTTAAAAGAACATGTAACCATAAGATGCATATACATAAACAAAGCGGAAATAAAAATAAAAACCATGAGAAGTAAAGACACAATAGGTTGATAATGGAGTTCACCCAGTGTGGACTATGTCTTTGGGGTCTACTCAATGTGGGTGGGCCTCCTTTATTAATCTTCAGCAAAAATCAAATTACATGCATGTATAAAAGACACCTTATACCTCCACTTCTGGGGATGGCCTGTAAATGCACACCTCTGCTAAAGAAATGGACTACGCCAATGAATTCCTAGGGAAAAATTGTGAAAAATGACTGTAAACTCAACTCCTTTATGCTTCAGTCAAAATATAGACCCTCAGGAATCTCAAAGATTCCTTCCCACTGGTTGAATGGAATTTTGCTACTCATATGACAAATTTGACTTCACCACTACGATCCTTGTGAAAAACTAAGTAAAATGAGTATAAATTCAGTCTGGTTTTAGATTCCTTGCGTATTCCCTTCGTTAGGGTTCTACTCCTCAGTTTTTTACATGCTCATGGTTCCACCTCTACATTGGGTTTTGTGCCTCTATTCCCTTATGCTTGAATGGAAAATATGAGTTTAAATTAAAAAAACTTGGTGTTAATTTTTAAGCTTGCCTTCCTAGAAGAATGCTTGGTAGTGTTAATTTGTTGGGCTATTGGCCAATTTTAATTTTTTTTTAATGGATAAAACTCGTTGGCAAAAATTTTGGGGTCACCGGGAAAATTAAGTAGGCAACAATTTCACCAGTTCTGGCCGCCGTAAACTGTCATTGCAAAGTTCCAAATTGTTGCCTCATTATTTTCCACCAAATTTAGTCGGGCTCTCAAATTTAGTTGACACTCTACTAAGTTTAGCCAAGGGGCCTAGTTGACCAAAACTTTGATTGGCCACAACTTTCGCATACGATGTCAGATTGAGTTGTTGTTTGTGTCATTAGAAATCTTGTGACAAACTCTTCGATATGACCCTAGTTTAATGGTAATCCGATAACTTTTAATTTTGAGTCTTTCCTGGGCCCTCTTTGATCACTAAGTGTTTCGGGAGCCACCTGGATCATTCCTCCCCACTAAGGAGCTTTTGATCCTCCAAAAGCATGAAGACAATCTACAATCTACTGTGTTCCCTTGTCTACACAACAAGTTCCCTGACAGACCACACTTCCTTCTCCTTCACCTTTGTTCTTCAAAGACATAAGTGATGAGATGAGACCTACATCCTCTACAAACCCTTCGTACAATATTTGCAAACTACATGTTGAATTACATGACCAATCATGACCCAAGAATCACCATGGTTTCCAAGATTTTATACCACACAATCTTTGGTAAAGTGTACATCATAATAGAAACCAATACCCGAGCTATCAATAAAAAGAGTCCAAAACATCATTATGTTTCTTTCATAAGTGATGGAAAATACATCATCACTTCTACAATCATTTCGCAACATATGATTTACAATAATATAGCCACGACAAGCTACTATATTTAACAAAACCATCTCTCACTCAAAAAAGTGAATGGGTCTTCTCCCTGTGGTTGATTCGCTTGTTGGACATCTTCACCAGCTTGTTGCTTCATAGGTGTTTTTTAAGCATGGAGTATTTGACATGTGGCTTTCTAGTGTCCATCCTCATTGTAGTAACTACAACGATTTTTTCTCCTCCAAACTTTTCGGATCGTCTTCGAACACTTATTCCTAGTGTGCCTCAGATAAGTGCCCGTGGAATCCTCACTATCACTAGACTGTGATGAAGTGCTCTCATCATTTATCGTTGGTTGGTCACTAGATGTCTTGGAGCATTCCCCAACCTATTTTATAACATATCCAAGCCCTGTATAATGAGGCAATTCCTCCACTTTGATGGGATTCACAATGCCTTGGTCATTAATGACGAGGCCCTTTCCGTGATACCTTATTTTCTTCAACAATTTTGATCCAATTCCTGTAGTATGTTTATGAAAAGCAGTGAAATCATCATCATACAAAGAACATGAAATTGAAGAATCAATTTTTACCTCACGCTTGTTATTCTGCAACTTTTCCAAGGCCTCCTCCTTGGCTTGTAACTTTTGTTGCAACCTTTTTTTCTCATCCTCTTCTTTTTGTAGGAGTCCCTTTAGTTCAATACTTTCCACTTGAATACTTTGGTTGATCTCTTTGAGTTCTTGGAGCCATGTAGTCTTTGGTTCCCTTCTCACCTTTGGCACAATGTCCACTGAAATATTTGTCTCATCATCTGAATCGAAACCTATGTCAATATGTCCACCTTCTGCAATCCTAAGAGTTGCAATCTTCATTTCATCACCTGAGTCTGATCCCAAGTCAATTGGTCCAACACCTGCAAATCCTGCAGCTGTGATATTTCCATCATCCCCTGATTCTAATTCTTAGTCTTGTTTCACAGTTGCAACTGCCTTCTACTTCTATTTTTTGTCATTCCTCTTAGGCCTCAATTTCAGATGCAGTTTCCAGCAATGTTACTCATCATTTCCTTCTTTCTCACAATGAGTACAAGAGGGCTTTGCTTCCTTTCTCTTAGTTGTTTCTTTCTTCTTTGGGTGCTCTTTTTGCTCATGCTTCCCCCTGCTTTCAAGATGTAGAACCTTCACACCAGCTTCATCAATAGTTTTAGGTTCAAATAATAACAATGAATGACACAAATAATTATGCAAAGAGCCAATATATTTCATCAACACCTTAGGAGTGTCTAGTAGAACATTCAATGCTAGTGCTTGTTTCTAAAACTCCTCTGTAAAATTCTGAACAGTTTGACCTTTAATTTGTTTCCAATTTTTCCATTCCATCATGACCTTATGTTTATAACCCAATGGGTAAAATTTTCCTCTTAAAGCAAATATGAACTCAGACCAAGATGAAAGAAGTTTACGACTACTCTTACCACTTTTCTGCAGCTTTCCTTCCCACCAGACGAGAGTAGTGCCACTCAATCGAAGGGATGCTAGTTGGATCTTGGCTTCATCCTCTTTGATTCGTTGGATGCAACAATATAATTCAACCTATCCGATATAGTTATTTAGCTTTTCTGCATTAGATTATCCACTAAGCACAGGTAGATCAAACTTGACATCCGCTTGAAAAGGGGATTTTTATGCTTTTTTCTACCTCTAGAATGACGAAAAGACAAAGAAGAAGAATTTTCGTTGGAAGATGGAGAGGGAGGTTCAAGAGGATCTTCTCCTCCTCCTTCATGATTCACCGATGTGTGATCATTTTTTCCTTCCTTCTTCTCTGGTTTTGCCATTGTCTTCTCATACTCTGCAAACAATATTTCCATTTTCTGCCATGGCGTAGAAGGCCTTGTGATAGTTTCGCTCTTCCTCCAATCAAGCATATTCATCTTCTGTTTTCTCTCTTCATATTGTTGTTGCAGGTGAGATCACCCTAGGGTCTTAGGTTGAAAACCCCAATAGAGCAGATGGAAAACAACAACAAGGAATGCTTAGGGAAACAACCTAAATGCTTATTCTACTGAACTATGCAAGAGTGTCCTTACTCGGAGGTCCTACGTTTGAGTAGATCCCATAGGGTGAAAACCCTCAGCTTCTCCTGATGTCTTTGAAACCTGAAAATTATTTAAATGAAACATATACAACAGTAGAAACATAAAGCATGTTCATGATATTAACTTTAGATAATATAAATAAACGAACAATTATGCATCAATATAATATTCATAAACGAATTACAACATAAATCAATGCATAAACATGTTTAATATCGGGAACTGAACAACATTTCTTTATTGAAGTAAGCTACAAGTAAGGTGGAGAAATACGACCTGAGTCCTTCTCCGGCTCCAAGTGGAACGTCCTCCGGATCCGTCCTTTCTCAGCCTCAACAATCTTCCTCCATCACCAACACAAGGATATCTCAAGAAAGATGAAGGATATCTCCAACAAGGAAACAAGGGTTTCCTAAAATTTTGGGGAGTGCAAGAGGCACAGGGATTTCGTCAGACTCGATTAGGGATAATCTCATTATAGTATGAATATCCCATATCTTCTCCCTTAAGGCCTTCCCACGGAGGTTTATTTATACTTCTCTAAATTAGTTTTTTTTTTTTTTTAGTTGGGAAACAGTTAGGCCACGGGCTATAGGAGGTGAGTAACAGGTAAAACCCATGAACTCCGCTAGAAATTAAGGATTTTTTTTAAGTGTTTTAAAACATGTACGCAGGTTGGGTATATGCCAACCCACGTGTCCATGCTTTTATCACAGGGAAAAGTAGCGTATAGGGAATAAAACACTGTTTTTTAGATTTTGGACCAAGTCTGGAAGGAAGGGTTTCCCTAGGCTGTAATCAGAGCATCGTATCTACCAAGAGTGGTAAATGGTGATATAACAGCTGCATGCCTCACTTCTATATCAAATGACTTAAGTTTTCCTTCACCTCATTGGAGATTTTCCCTGGTTATCATACACTTGCAATTCACATCTATAGAAGACCTGCTTTGATACCAAACTTGATCCAGATATTTTCACTTCAAAGATGCATATAGAATCACATTTAAAAGAGCATTTAACCATAAGATGCATATACATAAGTGAAGCGGAGATAAACAAAAACCATGAGAAGCAAAGACACAATATGTTGATAACAAAGTTCACCCAGTGTGGGCTACCTCTTGGGGCTTTGCTCACTATGGGGGGGCCTCTTTCATTAATCTTCAACAAAAATCAGATTACATGCATGTACAAAAGACACCTTATACCTCCACTTCCGGGGATGGCATGAAAATACACACCTTTGCTGACAAAACAAACTGAACCATTGAATTCCTAACGAAAAATTGTGAAAAGTGACTATAAACTCGATCCCTTTCTGCTTCGATCAAAATCTGGACCCTTAGGAATCTCAAATATTCCCCAAAGATAACTTCCCATTGGTTCACTGTAATTTTGTTTCTCAGATGAAAAATATGACTTCACCACTTTTCTCCTTACAAAAAAATGAGTATAAATTCGGTCTGGTTATGAAAATGTCAAATTTTGGCCCTTAGGGAATATTTTAGATTCCTTGCATATTCCCCTACGCCAAGGTTCCACTCCTTGGTTTTCATGCCCGGTCAGGGTTCCACCTCTACATTGGATTTCGTGCCTCTTTTCCCTTGTGGTTGAATGAAAAATATGAGTTTAAATAAAAAAATTAGCATTAATTTTTAAGCCTATCTCCCTGGCAAAATGGTTGGAAGTATTAATTTGTTTGGCCATTGGAAAATTTCAATTTTTTTTTTTAAATAAGGACAAAATTTCTTGTCCAAAATTTTGGGGTCACCGGAAAAATTAAGTTGGTGATAATTTTTCCAGTTCTGGCCACCAGAAACCATTGCCACAAAGTGCCAAATTGTTGCCTCGTTAATTTTTGCCTAATTTAGCAGCTCTGCTAGATCCAACTGGGCTTCCAAATGTAGTTGGCACTCTACTAACTTTAGCGAAGGGGCGTAGTTGACCAAAACTTTGACTGGCCATAACTTTCACATATGATATTGGATTAAGGTGTTGTTTGCACCATTAGAAAGTGTAGTATACCTAGGGGGGATAATATGGGGTACAGAGGGAGGTACCCAACGGAATAATGTAATAATGGGATGGGCCATAGTAATAAATATGGTGGTTAACCCGTATCATGTAAGGGACCACAAGTAGTTAGCAATAATGTAATAAGCCCATGGTATTAGATAGATGGTATTGAGCATGGTAATGACCCATGGTATTGTATATATGAGGCCTATATAGAGGCTAGAGACTCCCCATTGAAGGATGTCAAGGAATATTGTATGGACAAGCATATGGCTTGTGGAGTGTTCTCCTTCCTTAAGGAGTGAATGTATGGTGTTGCCCTACCTTAAGGGTTTGATATCAATAAATAAGCATTTTTATCTATGTTCAAATCTTGTTATTCTTGGTGTTTATTTACAATTATTGGGTATATTGGTATTATTATTATATATTTGCATATCAAACCTATAACAAGTGGTATCAGAGCACTTTCCTGGGCAAAACGAAGTATTTTTTTTTGTAGGAATTTTTTGGACGGTGAGTTTGCAGATCAGATCTGTATGTTTTGGTGCAAAATCTGTAGAATCTAATTGTAGATCTGAGTTTTTGGTGAGAAAATAACCAATTAAAAATAAAAATTCGGCCGAATCAAAGTTCGAATGAGGGAGATATTGCTGATTTAACAATCAGCTATGTTGCAGACATTTTTTAGGGCAGCGAGTTTGTGGATCAGATATGTACATTTTGGTGCAAAATATATAGAATATAATTGCATATATGGGTTTTTTGTGAAAAAATACCCAATTTGAAAAATAATATCGACTGAATCGGAGTCCGAATAAGGGAGATATTGTTGATTTAAAAATCAACTGTGTTGCAGAGATTTTTTGGAGCGGCAAGTTTGCAGATTAGATCTATATGTTCCAGGGAAATATTTGCATAATCTAATTATAGATCTGAGTTCTTTGTGAAAAAATACCCAATTTCAAAAAAATAATCGATCGAATTGGAGTACAAATGAGGGAGATATTGTTGATTTAAAATCGGCTCTTTTACAGAAATTTTTGTGAAGGCGGGACAACGGTAGTGCGAATCTAAAATTCTAGTGCCTAGATCAGAATTCGATGAAGATTTACAGATTTGATGGCTTGAATCTAGAAATATGGTTAGCACAAATGGAACAGTATTTCACTCTAGAACACATTGTAGATGATGAAACTAAACTAAGTGTGGCAGCCATTTACTTGGACCAAGAAAGATGGCAATGGTGGCAATGTCATCAAAAATGATATCTAAGGACAATTAATTGGCAGATATTTCCAAAATCCATTTGTGACCGCTTTGACCCTAAATCTAATTTTTTGGGTCCTCTTACTAAGCTCAGACAAACCGACACACAACCTAGCAAAGATTTTATTTTTACAGGAAAGAAGAAAACCAAGAAACCTAAAGGGTTATTTTCTGCTGGTATATCCTTATTGTAGGTTCATGGATGTATTTAGAAGGAGAAAATCATTGTGTCTATGAATCCTAGTTGAAATAAAAATCTTATAAATGTCAATTTGGCAAAAAAATTGCAAGTTCCAGCAAAACAAATGGAGCACACACAGGTTAATAATTAGGAGGTGCAAGTTTATAAAGATTTGAAGCTTTCTATGGATAAGTATGTGTTGCATTGTGATTTTTATACTTCAGATATGGATAACATGGATGTTGTTTTGGCATATCCATGGATGGAATCTTTGGGTACTGTCAATATTAATGTGCAGAACAAATTCATGAAACTCTGTTATAAAAAGAAGAAAATAACATTGCAAGATATTTCTATTAAGACCCAAGCGAAGACTATGGAGGCAAAAGCACAAAGCTCTAATGACACTGACACATCAGATGATGAGAATGAGCCTTTAATGGTCGAAAACCAAACACAAACATCAAACCAGGTACGAGAAAAACAGGGAGCATCCAAGGAGGTTGAAGCAGAAAATATTACAGGTACTGATACATTAGATGAGGACTTAGTGGTTGAAGTAATATTGGAAGATAAGAAACAACATCAGGCACCACAACATGTACCAGTTACCAATCAGGCGCCATTAGGTGGTGAATTAAAGAAAAAGACATCGTTGGTTAAAACTTCAGCATATCACCACCCACATCACCCCGCAAGAAAACAACCAACAAGATGGCAATGAATTAGCCACAAGGACAACAACCCCTGCATGATAGATAGAGAGGAGCAACGATCCATCTACTACACATCAACACAGAAGAGCCGCCAGGGCCAACTTCAATCTCAAGCGAGCAAGGCACCAGCTAGATTGAGGGTTCACCTTTCTCTTAGATGGCTAGATGCACATGCATGGTACCAGTGGACTACTCTTTTGAGTAGATCTTATTATTTATGTTCTTAGTATGTTTCAGGGATGAAACATGTTAAGGGGGGTGGAATGTAGTATACCTAGGGGGGATAATATGGGATACAGAGGGAGGTACCCAAGGGAATAATGTAATAATGGGATGGGCCATAGTAATAAATAAGGTGGTTAACCCGTATCATGTAAGGGACCACAAGTAGTTAGTAATAATGTAATAAGCCCATGGTATTAGATAGATGGTATTGAGGGAACCATGGTAATGACCCATGATATTATATGTGTGAGGCCTATATAGAGGCTAGAGACTCCCCATTGAAGGATGTCAAGGAATATTGTATGAACATGCATATGGCTTCTGGAGTGTTCTCTTTCCTTAAGGAGTGAATGTATGGTGTTGCCCTATCTTAAGGCTTTGATATCAATAAAGAAGCATTTCTATCTATATTCAAATCTTGTTATTTCTGGTGTTTATTTACAGTTATTGGGTATATTGGTATTATTATCCTATATTTGCATATCATAACTCCTCTAGAGGCAATCCATTTTCAAATTTAAATATTTTGATCCAAAATATTTTCTAAAATGAGGAAGTGATCAGTCTCTTAGTTATTTATGCAAGTTGTGTCCTATTATTCATCCAAGTGGGAAGGATTTTTGCAAGGAGGACACCCACTAAACTAACGTTCTCAATATTTTCTAGAAAATAATATGCCAGGGTGTCAATATGGGCCGAGGGTCCCTAGACTTTAGATTTTCCTAGTGTGAATTTAAATGTCCTCCGAGACAGACAATTTCTAATCCAAAATAGGGAAAACTAAATATAGTTTTCCAGAATAGCTTCCTGTCCAGGTATGGACTATAAATATTTAAGTTGGTAAAGGAGAAACCATTAAACCTGTAGATAAAATTTGTAGTTAGACAAGACCTAGAGGCCCATGCCAGCGAACAATGGAGAAGGACATTATTCCATCCAATAATCACACCTCCAAAACTCTCAGTGACATCAATTAATGAAAGGACTAGGAAGGAAGGATAGGTGAGAGAATGGACTCCTCCTTAGGTCCTTCAATCATCATTTCTTGAAGAAAATTAATATGAGTAGAGAGGGTGATCCGGATTTAAATAGGAACGCAACACATTACATATATAACCATAAATACAGATATGCAGCAGAAATAATGCTTAATTTCATTAATGTAAAATACTAAAATATGCTTACAAATAGAAATGGAAATAAACCAGCTAGGGCGATGGTAGCTTATCTCTGAGAAGAGATGTGGCAGCTACATGCCTCTGAACTGTGTTACAATGAGGCTCGAAGGCCTATTTATTGTTGAGAAACAATGGAAAATCCTAAACATCCAAAAACCTAACCCTAGGAGATGAAGCGCCAAAATATGGGCCCCGTTTTGGATAAATTGGTACATCAACTTCCCGTGGTCATAACTTTGGCATACGATCTCCATTTGACGCGCACAATAACCCGTTAGAAATATCTATCCGAGGACTACAACTTGGGAAAGAGAAACACCAACTCATGGACCCATGGACCCTTGTTTCTCTCAGCTTTGCCAAAAAACATCATTTAGGGCCTCAAAACGGTTCCGGAAGTTCAGGGCCCAAAAAACTGCTAAAAATAGTAAATTGTGCTACAATTAAGGAAACTGAAAAAATGATAGAGATAGTTGTGGGGGTCTAAGTAGGATAGGTGGGTGGCCACCAACATTCACCTGGATCATTCCTCCCTGCTTAGGAAGTAATGGTTCCCATTGCGTTGAGTTCCTCCATGAGATGAGGAAACTTCATCTGAACTTGGTCCCGGGTGAGCTGTTCTGCAACCTCTGTTCTGTCCAGTAATGGTGGGAAGCATGATCGATGATGGTCCACATTGAACACTTGGTGAAAGCGAAGGAATGGGGGAATCTTGTGCTCCAAAGCATTGTTTCCCATAGCCTTGGTATTGGTGTAAGGACCATGTTGGAGTGGTCAGAGCTTCTGATGGGCTCTTGTAAGGTGTTCTTTCTGCAGATGAAACCAAACTTTATTGCCCACCTGAAACTTGTGTGGTACCCCTGTGGGTGAGGAGAAGCTGTTCCTATGTTCTTTCATGACCATATCCCTATGTTGTTGCTGCTGTGTGGAGGAACCCTTTGCAGGGGTCATGGATGTGGCGATGATCTTCCCCTTACATTGGGAGCGAACTAGACATAAAATGAATTTCCTAGTCTAGGAGATGAGCTTTTTACCTTTTTAAGCAGTGATTAAAGAGGTGGCGGTAGGTGGGGCTACCTCCGATATCTTGTATAATGAATTACCCAAAGAAATAATAACAGCGCGAGGCCTTGACACATACACAGCATGTCTCCTCCACAAGTATGGTTGGCCCAATAATACATCACAAACATCAAGAGGTGCAAAATCACACAATACCTCATCTGTGAAGGGCTTGATGCTGTAGGGAAGGTGGCACTACTGGCAGACTCAGAGATCTCGTCCTTGGTGAAGCCACCCAATACTATACAGCTGTGAGTGTGGTGTAGTTGTTAGGCCCAACCACTTCATGACCTTTGTTGAAATGAGGTTCTTTTGGCTACCACTGTCGATAATGAATTGCAGTGGAGAACCCTTCACCCACATTTATGAGTGGAAAATATGGTCCCCCTCCTTTGGATCTTCAGGCTCATTCTTCTGGATCTTGGCAGTGGAAACAGTGGTGTTGGGCTCCGCATCAATGATCTACTTCCCTTTTCCATTCCCCTTGTCGAGTTCTAACTCAAGGTTGGAAGATGCATCTGATTCTGAGGACTTCAACTCGGCCACCAACAACTCCTTGGTCCGACACCCACTTGTGTTATGAGTGGGGCTCTTATGGAACTCACACTACTTTCTTGTGTCCTTCTTTGACTTCGTGGTGTTGTTCTTTTCTTGCGGCTTCAAAGGGTTGTCCTGGGTCACCCTGCATTGGCTTTGTCCTTTGTTCTTCAGATTCTTAGATCCAAAGTCTCGCTTCTTTTGTTTAAACTTCTGCTCGATTTTAATAGTGTATCGATATGATGTGCCGAGCGAGGAGATGTTCAGGAACTCCATCTCATCCTAGATGTACCTGTGTAGGCAGCTACGATATTTGAGTACCAAATGCAGCTCAGAATCCTTGATACCCAACTATGTGCAAAGGGTATGAAAAATGTTTGTGAACTCCAGCACATCTTGGTCCCTTCCCTGCCGCAATGTGGTCCACTTTATGTATTTGTCCTCATAGCTTTTGACAGGGTAGTACTGCTCCTTGATGGCATCCTGGAATGAATTCTAAGTGGGTGCGGCTGAAAATAGTGAGGCCATACTTTCATCCTTCTACTCACAGTAGGTTTCCCATCAGTCCTTGATGTGGGGGGCTGCTTTGAGAAGAGCGAAAATAATATTTTCCCGACGGGAAAAATAATGAACAGAAAAATTCCCTTCTAGTAGATTTAACCATTTATCTACAACATCTATGTCTATCTGACCCACGAATATGGGGATTTCAAAATTAACTTGTACCTTAAAGGGTGTGGCGTTTCCAGAGTAGTTGTTGGAAGCCGATGGGTCACCTCTGGGTAGCCGCTGAAAGATTTGGGCAAAGTTTTCCATCATCGCGTTCCTTTGTCACTCAAGGGCTTCTTCGAGCAAGATTCTGATAAGATCCCCTACCCCCTCGTCTTTCTTTTCATCTGCCATGGGAGGCCATCGGGATTTCCGAGGCTGGTCTTGCAAAGGTTTAACCAGTTCAAGCCCTAACTCCTTATATCCCGACCTCGTTGGGGACATGCAAAGAAAAACAGAGAAAGAGCAAACCACTTTGATACCACTGATCCGGATTTAAATAGGGATGCAACACATTATAGATATAACCATAAATATAGAGATGCAGCAAAAATAATGCTTCATTTCATTAATGTAAAATACTGAAATATGTTTACAAACAGAAATGGAGATAAACCAGCGAGGGAGATGGTAGCTTATCTCTGAGAAGAGATGTGGCGACTTGATGCCTCCGAACTATGTTACAATGAGGCTTGACCCTAAACATCCAAAAACCTAACCCTAGGAGATGAAGCGCCAAAATATGGGCCCCATTTTGGGTAAATTGGTACATCAACTTCCCATGGTCGTAACTTTGTCATACGATCTCCGTTTGACATGCACAATATCTCATTAGAAAGATCTAACCAAGGAATACAACTTTGGGAAGAGCAACATTGATCCATGGACCCATGTTGCTCCCAGATTTCCCAAAAAACGTCGTTTAGGGCCTCAAAATGACTCTGGAAGTTCAGGACCCAAAAAACTGCTAAAACTAGTAAATTGTGCTACAATTAAGGAAACTGAAAAACTGATAGAGACAATTGTGGGGGTCCAAGTGGGATAGGTGGGCAGCCACCAACATTCACCTAGATCAGAGGGAGGAGATCAAATGCTTTATGGCCGATTTTTTTTGTAGTGTTGGATAGACCCCTTACATTCAACAAAAGAACCCTCATTCCATATATTTCCCATTCCTATTTCTCTAAGTGCCCCAATGAAGGATTTTTGTTTCCCTTGCTTAACACCAAAGGAATATTGGATCACGGTGAAGAATATAAAATACTTCCTTTTGTGACCAGGTCCCTGGGTCATCTGATCATCTATAATGCCTAGTTCGCCACTAGATTCTAGTTTGAAAACCCCTTTGGGGAGGCTGCTCTCATACAAACAAGAGGAAAGCGACTTGAGATTATAGGGATGTTTTTCAGGACCAATAAGTGGAGGGAGGAAATGGTCCTCAAAGAGGAGATAAAGGTTCGAAATGGGGGACAATGGATTTGAGGAAGAAGGAGAGTTAAAAAAGGTAATGGAGGGAGAAGGAAGGGGAAAGAAAAGATTGGGGAGATCCAAAAGTGGGCAGGAGCACTAAGACAAATTTTGAGAAATGGGATTTATAGCATTAAAGGAAAAAGAAGAAGGGGGAATGAGTGTAGACATACCCATTGAAGAAGCCATGGAAACTCTTGAGGGAGGAACCACATCTCTTCGAGTCTTAGCTGAGGTTGCAACAAGTGTGCGTTGGAGTGTCTCCACAAGAGCTGACCCTCGACCATCCAAAACAAAAGTAGGGGCAAAGGCATTTCCCTTTGTATTGGTACCATTTGTGTCCATGTTATGAGCCTTGACCATCCAAAACAAAAGTAGGGGCAAAGGCATTTCCCTTTGTATTGGTACCATTTGTGTCCATGTTATGAGAGGGGACACTATCTGATTCAAACCCATTATTAATTTTTGGATCCATTTCCTTTTCATTTTTTCATTGGGGAAATCTCCTCCCACATGATGGTAGGAATAGAAACTAGCACATTTATGTAGAAATTTTGAATAATATGACACTTATTCACAGAGATTATCCTGATTATACACTATTGTGGAATACATTCATAATACATAACCTCCTCTACGTTGATCATCAATTTAGCAGCATTAAAAACCATGAAACATCAAACGCATGCACACATTAACACAGTATGTAACCCGGGGAAAGCATACAGCTGAAAACCCCACACTATCTGTATATTATAATGATAGAGAACATGTAATAATACATAGTACAATACTCCTCACAAGTACTCAGTACTATATCCACCTGTTACACACAAACTAGCTCAGATCCGATGCCTCAAATCTCCTCCACTGTTTGCCTGCCTCCACTACGCAATCCTGCAAGAGAATCAATCACTCTGTGAAATCGAATTCCTTTGGTTATACTATGCAAGCCTCATGGGAAATCTCCTTCCATGCATGTGCAAATCTCATGCACATCTATAGTCACAACTAATAGCAATCTCAACCTCTAACACCTGTCTCCACTAAACTGTACATGCACTGAGTTAACTGATGTATTTCTTTAGTTGCTTTATGAGTTAATAATTATTGAATTAATTAATATTTAATTCACACAACTCATCACTAGTGTATTCTTTAGTTAGACTAAAATACAACTAGTTCAACCAAGTCAAACTAAACACAACTCCATCAACTCCACAATCAACTCCACCGAAACTCAACCACATGAGTTCTAACTGAAGTCCTGCATGCAATAGCTCAACTGACCCACAAGAAAAGCGTATTTCCTTCTGAAAGCTGCATGTGCCACATCTGTAGCTCAAACTGAAGTGCTCCAAGAGGATAAGATAATGTTTATAGTCCAAATATTATTATGAGACAATAATATTCGACTGTTCTATTTTTAGCTTGGCAGTCTAAAAATAGAAACCACACATATGTCTAAAAATAGAAGTCCATCTATTTTTACCGACATGACCAATCATCCAAAAATAGCATCCTACAACTCATAGACCATGATCCATATGCCTAAAAATAGACTTTGCGCCAAAAATAGCCTGCGGGCCCACTTAGTGAATGCGACTTCTTTCCACTAAGCTCCATCATCTTGTTGCATTCTCAACACTCCCTCTCAACAAGATATGGATTATCAGCAACCCCTATCCTGCCTCGATGGTATTCGAATTTTCTCCCGATGAGCACCTTCATCAAGATATCAACATCCCGATCCTCCGTTGGAATGTATGAAAGTAACATGATTCTCCACTGCACACAATCTCTGATATGATGGTACCTGATGTCAATGTGCTTAGATCTATCGTGAAATACTGGATTAGTTGAGAGTTTAATGCAACTCTGTTTATCACAGTAAATCACAGTAGGCTCCAAGTAAGAACCGAACAACCCGACCAGGATCTTCCTCATCCATATAGCCTCACATGCAACCAAACTTGCTGCCATATACTCGGCCTCTACTGAACTGAGTGCCATGGATCTCTGCTTCCTTCTGTACCAAGAAACTGTTGTCAACCCGATACTAAAGACCCCTCCTGATGTGCTCTTTCTGTCCGTGCCCAATCTGCATCCATGAAGCCACATAGCTTCACCTCATCCTCCTATCTGTACCACAATCCATATCCCGATGTGCCTCTGAGATAATGCAATACATGCTTGCCTACCTTCCAGAAGAGCTTGGTTGGATTAACCATAGCTTGTGAAAGCTGGTTAATAGCATCGCATATATCGGGTCGTGTATTAACCAAATACATAAGCGACCCCACCAACTGTCGATAAACAGTGGCATCCACTTCTTCTGCTGTAGTGGCATCCTCCCTCCTCCAACCTCCAGGAAGAGGAGTATCAATAGGCTTGCATCCATGCATGTTGAACTTCTCCAGTATCTCCCGAGCATACTTACCTTGAGAAACAAATAGTCCATCACTGTGCTACCAGATTTCCAATCCCAGGAAATAATGAAGGAGGCCCAAGTCCTTCATCTCAAACTCCTTAGCAAGATCATCCTTGCATGAAAGTATCAACAGCTCATCACCCGTTAGAATCAAATCATCTACATAAAGTACAATGATAAGCAACTTACCCTCCACCACAATCTGGTATAGGTTAGGATCTGCCTCACTCTTGGAGAATCCAAGTCCAGTGAAATAACTGTCTATCCGTGTGTACCAAGCACGTGGTGCTTGTTTCAACCCATACAATACTCTCTTGAGCCTGCACACATGCGACTCGCTGCTGAAGATCTCGAAACCTTCGGGTTGTTCTATGTACACCTCCTCCTCAATGACTCCGTTGAGGAACACAGTCTTCACATCCATCTGATGAATGTGCCACCCCATCTACGCTGAGAGAGCAAGAATTGTCCGTATGGAAGAATACCTTGCGACAGGTGCAAAGGTCTCCTCATAATCGATCCCCTCTATCTGTGAAAAGCCTCGGGCAACAAATCTTGCCTTGTACTTCTCCACACTCCCGTCAACTGCCTGCTTAACTTTGTAGATCCATCTTGAACCCACCACTGATTTCCCTTCTGGTCTTGGGACAATCTCCCATGCACTGTTTCTGACAATCGAATCATACTCTTCCACCATGGCATCTTCCCATGCGGGATCCTCCACAGCTTCCTTGAAAGAGGATGGCTCTATCACAACACATTTGCTCACAAGAGCCATGTATCCAGTGTACCGATCGGGTGACTGTCTCTGTCTACATTGAGCTGTAGGTGGTCCTACAACCTTCTCTGCATCTTGAGCCAGTCGCTCAGCTTCTGTCAAGCGCTTTCGCCCTCTGATGGTTGGCGTTGCATGAGTGGTCTCTTCCACTCCATGAACTTCATCCTGTGGCTGATCCACATCCTGAAGCTCATCTTTAGGAACTAATAGCTCCTCATCTGCATGCAAGTGTGGCTCCCTCTCAAGCGAACACTTCATGGCTTTCTCCTCCTGAAATTTTATATCCCGTCGCACAACAGTCTTGCCACTATCTGGCAAATACACATGATAGTTGTGGGGCGTATCAGTGTACCCCACAAATATCCCAACCTCTGCGGTCGGCTCCAGCTTCTTCCTGGCATCCTTCGTCACATGCATGTAAACGTTAGAACCAAAAATTCTCAATTGAGAAATATCAGGTCTCTTACCAGAATAAGCCTCCTCGGGTGTACTCATGCCAAGTATCCTGTGAGGACAACAGTTCTGCACATATACTGCAGTATTGCATGCTTCCGCCCACAAGTGAAGGGGTAGGCCTTGATCAGGCAACATCGCCCATGCAGCACCCATGATCGTTATGTTCTTCCGCTCAGCAACCCCGTTCTGTTGTGGGTTATGGGGATCTATGAGCTCTCTTCGAATCCCTTCTACGCTGCAGAAATCCTTGAACTTTCCAGAGATGTATTCACCACCATTGTTGCTCCTAAGAGCCTTCACCTTCTTCCTTGACTCCTTCTCAACTAGTGCTTTGAACTCATAGAACTTTGAGTATGTCTCGCTCTTCTTCTGCATGAAGAAGATCCAGCACTTTGGAGAGAAATCATCAACAAAGATTACATAATACCTGTTCTTTGTTGTCGAAGCTACTGAGAAAGGTCCACACACGTTTGTGTGAATTCTCTCAAGGATCATCGTGGCGCGACTATCCTTCTCATGAAAGGTGGCTTTCACAAACTTTCCCAAAGTATACCCCTTGCACTGATCTGACTGTGCAAGAGTGCCTTTAGGAAGCCCTGTAGTGATCTGCTGCAGTATCTTCAAGGCTCCATGGTGAAGGTGACCCAATCTCCTGTGCCACAACTCGCCATCATCCCGGCTCACCAATCCTTCTGCCTTGCATGCCATTGCTGCGCAGCCATCTACATGCAACTGATAAAGGTTCCTCACTCGAACCCCTATCTTCCGAGTTTCTCCAGTTGTCTTACTGCGCAGGAAAGCCTTTCCCTTGCTGAAAACAACATCATATCCCTTGTCTTCTAACATCGCCACAGAGATAAGATTCTTCTTCAATCTTGGAACATGCATCACTTCCTTCAATATGAAGGGTTTACCAGACTCCCTCTCAAAGGAAATGGTACCGATACCGGTCGCACTGTATCTACCATCATCGCCCATCTCGATGTGCACTCCAAGATCTTTCTCCTCCAGATCAGAAAACAAATCTCGATCTCCTGTCATGTGAAAAGACGCGCCACTGTCCAAGAACCACACCGATCCCATCACACTTGAAACCAAGCATGCGATCAATGAAAAATCAAGCTCAAACTGCAAGGCTAGATCCTCTCCTGTTGTAGATCCATCAGCTTGCTTGTTCTTCTTCTTTTGCAGATAATTAGTGGCATAGTGTCCGTGCTGGTGATAGTGAAAGCACTTCACCTTGGACATGTCCTGCTTCTTACCTTTCACACTGGAATGAGAAGCTTTCTTGTTCTTCCCCTTCTTTGCTTTGGCAGCCAAAGCACAATTTTCTTCATTAGGTGCCTTTGATGAAGATCCATCCCTGGTATTCCGCCTGATTTCCTCCTGCACAAGATCTGACCAAAGTCTCTCCCATCTTGGAAATTTCTCCCGACCATTGAAAAAGTCCTGATAGGAATGCCAACTCTTCGGAAGACCAAGGAGAGTCAAGCTCACCAAGTCCTCATCATCGACAGTCACCCCCACACTTCCCAGCTCATCCCTGCACTGAGTGAACTTCGTGAGATACTTGGGCATACTGTCTCCCTTCTCGCATTTAATGTTTCTGAGTTTATCCTTGAGCGCCAACTTCCTCTGATCGCTCTTGCTTTGGAATAGATCTGTCAACACTTTCCACATCAAGTATGGAGAAGCCTTTCCATGCAGGCTGGACACAATGTGATCCTTCACGCCCTCTAACAGAATCCTTCGACACTTTCATGTCTTCTTTTGCCAAACCTCAACTTCGGCAGCATCAGTAGGCTTTGGGACCTCAGCCTCTATGAACTCCTTCAGCCCATTATCATCTAACACTATCTCCATCCTGTCCTTCCATGCAATATAGTTCAAGCTGCCCTCAAGAGCATACTCCAATCGCAATCTGTTGAAAGACATTGCCACGTTGACACCAAGAAAAGACTGCTGCAAATTCGAATTCCACCAGCTCCAAACTCAACCGCCTCTGATCTAGAATTCGTGAGAACAAAGTATTTCTCGTATAGAGATTAATTGTTGGGCTTTTACCAGATATCTCACCTTCCAAAGGAAGGATGAATCCAGAGGCTACCTGACCCGATTACAGGCTCTGCCTAAAGAAATAAAATGTAAACACTTTCTGAATAATAGATCTGATGATTAACAACTCTAATACTATGTAGAAATTTTGAATAATATGACACTTATTCACAGAGATTATCCTGATTATACACTATTTCGGAATACATGCATAATACATAACCTCCTCTACGTTGATCATCAATTTAGTAGCATTAAAGACCATGGAACATCAATCGAATGCACACATTAACACAGTATGTAACCCGGGGAAAGCATACAGCTGAAAACCCCACACTATCTGTATATTATAATGATAGAGAACATGTAACAATACATAGTACAATACTCCTCACAAGTACTCAGTACTATCTCCACCTGTTACACACAAACTAGCTCAGATCTGATGCCTCAAATCTCCTCCACTGTTTGCCTGCCTCCACTGCGCAATCCTGCAAGAGAATCAATCACTCTGTGAAATCGAATTCCTTTGGTTATACTATGCAAGCCTCATGGGAAATCTCCATCCATGCATGTGAAAATCTCATGCACAACTATAGTCACAATTGATAGCAATCTCAACCTCTAACACCTGTCTCCACTGAACTGTACATGCACTGAGTTAACTAATGTATTCTTTAGTTTCTTTATGAGTTAATAATTAGTGAATTAATTAATATTTAATTCACACAACTCATCACTAGTGTATTCTTTAGTTAGACTAAAATACAACTAGTTCAACCAAGTCAAACTGAACACAACTCCATCAACTCCACAATCAACTCCACCGAAACTCAACCACATGAGTTCTAACTGAAGTCCTGCATGCAATAGCTCAACTGACCCACAAGAAAAGCGTATTTCCTTCTGAAAGCTGCATGTGCCACATCTGTAGCTCAAATTGAAGTGCTCCAAGAGGATAAGATAATGTTTATAGTCCAAATATTATTATGAGACAATAATATTTGACTGTTCTATTTTTAGCCTGGCAGTCTAAAAATAGACTTTGCGCCAAAAATAGCCTGCGGGCCCACTTAGTGAAGGCGACTTCTTTCCACTAAGCTCCATCATCTTGTTGCATTCTCAACAATTTGTTCATAATTCCTTCATAATCTAGGCTCTGCTTATGGGTCTTTGTCCCCACTTGAAGGGTGATTAAAACTGGGAGGCCTGTTGTCGGGTTTAAACCTACCAGTATTTTGGCCATCACAATGTAACCGGTCTTCTTGTAACTAGTCTTCTAGTAGGAGGAATAGATTTCATAGAAAAAACCTAATATATTACCAATTTCTTTGAACACTTCCCTTAACTAGAATTGCAGAGGAAGGTTTGTTGGCATTATGGCACAGGTTTGGAGCTATGGCATAGGTGTTGTCCTTGATGGCAACTCTCTTTGGTAACAGATCTCAGTGCAGGCTTTCAGAATGAAGGAAAAGACATATATTCAGGTTCATCTAGACTAAGACACGTATACATGTGGGTTAGACGTTTCAAAGGCGCGTATGCGTATACACGCACTTTCATGCAAGGAAAAGGGCGTATATTTTGGAGAACTTACTTTTGGTCCGTGGAAATTAGTCCTTGGTATTTGAACCTATGGTTTTGGACCATGGTACCTCGTCAGAAGTGTTGATCCCAAGTATTGGGTCCATGGTATTGGTTTATTATGGTTTTGGACCGTGGTATTGTGGAAGGCCTAAACCTATAAAAGAGGAAGGAGATCATGTGGCAAAAGGACATCTGAATTATTATTGAATATCTGATAAAGTGCTAGATCTGGAATACTGGTAATTGGGTTATGATGCAGATCTGGATCTGAATGAAGGAGGAACCTGAGCGCAAAAGAGAAGGATAAGTTCTATTGATGGATCATAATCTTTAAGCTTGAATGATAGTATCTTTGTATAATTTTGATCTATTATATGTGGCGCTTGCTTGATCTATAGATCTGATAATATGGGTTAATTAGTGTTTGAATATCTGAAAGAGCGAATTATCCTTTATAGATTTGTACGCAGGTTCAGTAAAGCGAAGGCGCGTATACACGCCGGTTCAGTGAATGAAAACGGCGTATACGCAGGTTGTTCCATACGCAGAAGCGTATGCACGCAGGTTTTAGGTTATTGAAGTAGCATATATCTTTTGAGTTGTGATCTAGCTGCTACTATTTATTGCTGCAGTGTTCTGGGTTCAGATTTGGTGTGTGGTTACTGTTACTGTGATCTGGGTACAGTCGTCAGAGAAGTGTTTATTTTGATTCAGTTTTGATTGGTGAAAAGGTGATTGGCTGATGCAGAAATTCTTGCTGTTTGATTGATGTTATTTGTGGATCCATTCTGAAAATTTATGAAACATGGTCCCTAAAAGAAAGAGAAGGTTGTAGCCTTCTGTAGGCCAGCACCTACGTACTAGTATCTTGGCTAGTGCAAGAACTAAGGGGGTTGTAGCTCCCTTCCAGGAGAAGCTGGAGAACGAGAGAGGGTTGTAGCTCTCTGCAGGTTGCAGCCTGCGTACTAGTAAAGGACTGCACCAGTACATTGTAAAAGAAGTTTTTAATTTAAAGGAAGATAGAGACGAATTGCAGCAGGTGGTTTTCACCCACATTGGGTTTCCACCTTATATCTTGTGTTCTTGTGTGCGATTGTCTTTCTACTCTGTTTTACTGTTTCTGGTTACTGGTTAATTGATTCTGAAAGCACAGATTAACAATCAACATCAGAAAGATAAAGTAAATTAAAAGTTTGCCTTGTATACGCTGGTTTCCTTCTGCAAAGTTGCGTATATACGCAGGTTTAATTAACTGAAGTAGCATATATCATTTGATTTTGAAAAAGGAATATTTGACTTGATAATACTGATTCACCCCCCCTCTCAGTATTATTTCCAACAATTGGTATCAGAGCAGGTCCTTCAGAAGAAGCTTGATTGCTTGAAGGAAGATCTTTCATCATGAGCAACTACGAGAGGGAAGCATCAATCAGGCCACTGATTTTTGATGGGACAAACTTCGTATATTGGAAGGTAAGAGTTACTGCCTATCTTCAATCTCTTGGTACAGAAGTCTGGGATATCATAGAAACAGGGTATACTTTTCCATCAGCAACTCCTACAGATCCGGCTGAGAAGAAGAAATATGAAACAAATGCAAAGGCGGTCAATACTCTATTAGGATGCCTATCTCAATCAGAATTTGTCAAGGTTATGCAGTTTAAATCCGCAAAAGAAATATGGGACAAGATTGTACTGAGCTATGAAGGAGATGATCAGGTAAAATGAGCAAAACTTCAAACCCTCAGAATTTAGTATGAAAATCTCAGAATGTACAATGATGAAAGTGTGGCTAACTATTTTCTTTGTGTAGATGAGATTGTTAATTGTATGAAAAACTTGGGTGAAGAAATAAAAGAGGCTGTTGTGGTTGAAAAAGTTCTAAGATCTTTGTCCCCTAGGTTTGAATCTAAAGTTTCTGCAATAGAAGAAAAAGAGAATCTACAAAACCTTAAAATGTCATAGCTGCATGGAATTCTAACTGCTTATGAAATGAGAAAAGGAGGTCCATCAAACAGGAGAGAAGTTGCCTTCAAGGCTTCAGGCAAAGGAGAGTACTATGAGTCAGGACACGTGTCAGAAGAAGAAGAAGAATCAAATTTTGTCAGAAATCTTCAACAGGGTGCTGGACGATTCCGAGGTAAGTTACCTTTCAAATGCTTTGCTTGTGGGAGAGTTGGTCACTATGCTGCCAAATGTCCTCATAAGGATAAAACTGACAAAGGGAAGGAACCTATTAGATGGAACAAGAAACATAATGTAACTAAGAAAAGTTACTACACTCATGAAGATAGTGATGGTCTTTCAAATAGTGATGAAGATGAACGAGGTATTAACTATAAACTTTTAATGGCCTTTGAAGATGATGATTACATGGATGCTATAGATGTGGATGGCTTTTATGAATAGATTTCTAGACTCAAAACATGTTTAGAAGAAAAGAATGTGATCATTAATACTCTGCAATTCCAACTTGATGAAAAAGAAAAATTTCTTGAGAAGTTAGAATGTGAAATTGTTGGCCTTAGAAAAGAAATTGAGAAAACAAAGGCTCTTAATATTAAATTTGTTAAAGGATCTGAACCTCTGGATGAGATTATCAATGCACAACATTCTCCACTAATCAAGACTGGTTTGGGGTATAATGGAGAAGCATCTCAAGCATCCACCTCAAAGAGTTATCTCGATGCAGCAAGGAGGAATGAGCAAAAGCCCAATGGAGATCACCAAGTAAATCAGGGACGAATTACATCAAGAATAAACAAAGACTACCAGGTAAATCAGGGGCAATCCACCTTAAGGATGAACAGAAGCTACAACCAGCCACAGGTAAAATCTTCTCAATTTACCTTAAGAATGGATGATAATAGAAACTACAATCATTTGGCAGGTAGATTTGATAATTGGAGGAGTTTCTTCAATGGCCAATGTTTCTCTTGCCATAACTTTGGCCACAAAGCAGCTCAATGTGTTGCCTATAAGACAATCATGACTAGAGAAGCTCAAAAACAAAGAAGTATGATTGGAATCACGAAAAGAACCTATAACAACTTTTCGGCCCTTGAAAATGAAATTGAATGTTCTATTTGTAATAACTTCGGTCATGAAGATTCTGAATGCAGGAGCAGGTTTTGGAAGACAAATCAGAAGGAACAAACCTCAAGTGCCAGAACATGGAAAATGAAGGAACCACAACGAGAAAGATGTGGGATAGCTTTATATGTAGAAGGACAAGAAAATCAATGGTACATCGACAACGGATGTTCGAAGCATATGACAGGTGATAAAGAAAAACTTGAATCATATAGTGTTTTAGAAAAGGGAAAGAAAGTTTCTTTTGGAAATGATACCCCTGCAGTCATAAAAGGAAAAGGCATTGCCCAGTTGAAAGAAAAGGTCAAAGCAGGAAATGTTTTGTATGTTGATGGCTTGAAGCATAATCTTCTGAGTGTCAGTCAGATGTGTGATCAAGGAACCGAGGTAATATTTCGATCAAATGGATGTAGTGTTCGTGATCTTGATACAGGAAAAACAGTGATCAAAGGCAGAAGAACTCCAAATAACTTATACATATTTGAAGAAGGACAACAACAATTCTATTTGAGCAAGGATGATGAACACTGGTTATGGCACTGGAGGTTGGGGCATCTAAGCTTTTCACAAATAAGGAAAGCATGAAAATACCAGGCAGTTCGTGGCCTTCCAGATATCAAAATTCCAGATAACACCATATGCAAATCATGTCAGTTTGGTAAGCAAAACAGAACCAACTTCCCCGAGAAGGAAGGATCAGCCAGCAGGCCTCTTGAGCTAGTCCATACAGATGTATGTGGTCCATTTAGGACAAGGTCACCTCGAGGAGAAGGATACTTTATATTATTCATTGATGATTTCTACAGGATGGTTTGGTTAGGACTTATGAAGCACAAAGATGAAGCATTCGAAAAATTCAAATCCTTCAAAGCCTTGGCTGAAAACGAATCAAATCACAAAATTAAGTGCCTCAGATCCAACTGAGGTGGGGAGTTTACCTCAAATGAATTTTTCGATTTCTGTGAAGAACATGGAATAAGAAGGGAATTCTCTACAGCTAGGATTCCTCAGCAAAATGGAGTGGTGGAAAGGATGAACAGAACGGTCCAACAAATGGCTCATGCTATGCTTGATGAGTCTGGAACTCCCGCAACCTTCTGGGGAGAAGCTGCATTTGCTGTGGTTGTTATTCTCAACAAAACAAATGTCCGAGTGAATAGCACTCAAACTCCTCATGAGCTCTGGTATGGTGAGACTCCTTCGGTAAATCATTTCAAAATTTTTGGAAGCAAATGCTATATTAAGAATAATGATGAACAACTTGGCAAACTTGAACCTAGAGCAGATGAAGGCATTCTCCTTGGTTATTCTCCCCACAGCAAAGCATATAAGTGTTACAATAAAAGACTTGGAAGAATTGTTGACAGCATTGATGTAGTGGTTGATGAAAAAGGATACATTCCTAGGCAAGTAAATTATGAAAATATCGAAGAGGATGAAGACTACTCTCCAAATCAGACTGATGATGAAGAAGAACCTCAAGAGGCACCAGAGGAACAGATAAGGATAGAAGAGAAGACTCCATCCAGGTACGTTCAGAAGAATCATCCAGAATCTCAGATTTTGGGGCAGAAAGAGGCAGGTGTGCAAACAAGAAGAACAATTGTAGAAGCCTCAAGCTATTTGGCATTGCTCTCCTCCACTGAACCAAAAAATGTAAGAGAGGCATGCAAAGATGAATGTTGGGTCAAGGCAATGGATGAAGAACTTGAGCAGATCGAAAAAAACAACACTTGGGAGTTGGTTCCTAGACCAAAAGATAAGAATGTCATAGGGACAAAATGGATCTTCAAAAATAAGTTGAATGAAAATGGGGAAGTAATTAGAAACAAGGCTAGACTTGTTTGTAAAGGGTATGCTCAACAAGAAGGAATAGACTTTGAAGAAACTTTTGCTCCCATTGCTAGACTTGAGGCCATCTGAATGTTCCTTGCTCTCTCAAGCTTTCAGAAGTTCAAAGTATTTCAAATGGACGTGAAATCAACCTTTCTGAATGGAGACTTAGAAGAAGAAGTGTACATTGAGCAACCAGATGGTTTCATCCTTGGGAATGATCCAAATCTTGTATGCAGACTAAAAAAGGCTCTCTATGGTCTTAAACAGGCTCCAAGGGCTTGGTACTACCGTTTGGACAAATATCTTCATCAACAAGGTTTTTCAAAGGGATCAGCAGATAGCAATCTTTATATAAAAATTGAAAATGACAAATTGCTAATACTTGTTGTGTATGTAGATGATATTATCTTTGGCAGCAATGAAGAAGCTATGAATCAAATCTTTGCCTTGGTGATGCAGAAAGAATTCGAAATGTCTTTTCTTGGAGAACTGACATATTTCCTTGGATTGCAAATCCAACAAAATGAAGGCGGGATCTTCTTGTCTCAAACCAAGTATCTCAAGCAGATTTTGAAGAAATATGGCATGGAAAATGCAAAACCAGTATGTACCCCCATGGTCACAGGATGCAGCCTCAGTGCAAATGATGAATGAGCAACAGTGTATCAACCAACCTACAGATCTATGATTGGAAGTCTAATTTATTTGACAGGTACCCGACCAGACATCATGCATGCAGTGGGAATAGTTGGGAGATTTCAGGCAAATCCAAAGGAAACTCATCTTCAGGCAATGAAGAGAATCTTCAAGTACCTTCAAGGAACTCAAAACTATGGCTTATGGTATCCTAGAGATACAGATCTCGCACTTCATGCTTATACAGATGCAGATTGGGCCAGAAGCGGGGATGACAGGAAGAGCACAAGTGGTGGTGCATTCTTTATGGGTTCCAGATTAGTATCTTGGTTCAGCAAGAAGCAGAGTTCGATTGCTTTATCTACAGCTGAAGCAGAATATGTGGCTGCTGCATCTTGTTGCACTCAACTTCTTTGGATGATGCAAACCTTGCAGGACTTTCAAATCACTTGTACACCACCTATCTCCATCTTATGTGATAATACAAGTGCAATCAGCATTTCAAAGAACCCAGTCATGCATTCAAAGACCAAGCACATACCGATCAAGTATCACTTTCTCCGGGAACAAGTGTTGGAACAAAAGGTCAAATTGGAGTATGTTCCTTCTAAGGAACAAGTTGTTGATATTCTCACCAAACCACTGCCTAGGGAGACATTTGAATACCTCAGACAGAAGCTGGGAGTAGTTGATGCATCATCTTGCTGTTAAAACTTGTCTGTTTCAGAGGAAAATGGGTGTACGCGAGTTTCATGAGGAGTATCCGCGTACATACGCCGGTTTGTGTAGAGATAGTCGCGTATATGGAGGTTTGATGGATATCAGTAGGGACAGGCTCTGGTTGAAGATATTCTGATATGGGTCTGACTGAGACCATCCGGCACAGGTTCAGGGGGAGCAGATAATCTTCTAATAATGCATTGTTGGCATTATCTTAGAAGCTTTTGGTTCTAGATCACAGCTGTTGTTGATTTCAGGTGGAACAGAGGCAGAGGGAGAACAGAAGGAAATCTTGGTTGCTGATCTGAATGATGATGGACAGATGTTGCTGCTATCAGTTATTGGTGACTTTCATAAGTCTTGTTCTAGATATTTCGTCTCTATGTCATGTATCTCTTTTGTGGTATCTCTTTTATGGTGTCAAGGTCATGTAACAGCCTATTTTGGTTTCCCCACTATGCCTGGGATGAACATGTAATGATCTTGGTTGTCATATGTAAATTTCTGATGTATCCCCACTTGGTTGGGTGATGGATGCATGTATTGAATCTTTTGGTGATAGGAAGGTCTTTTATGATGCTTAAGTCATGGTTCTTCTTGAAGAACATCTTTTACAAATCTTGCCTACAGTCAGGGGGAGCATGGTCAGCACAGCAGGGCAAAAATTTCACCATGTACTCAGGGGGAGCACAACCCTTTGCCCTTGATGACAAAGGGGGAGAATGACTTTGAGGATTTTTGGTTGCCATCAAGTCCAAAGGGGGATATTGTTGGCATTATGGCACAGGTTTGGAGCTATGGCACAGGTGTTGTCCTTGATGGCAACTCTCTTTGGTAACAGATCTCAGTGCAGGCTTTCAGAATGAAGGAAAAGACATATATGCAGGTTCATCTAGACTAAGACGCGTATACACGCGGGTTAGACGTTTCAAAGGCGTGTATGCGTATACACGCACTTTCATGCAAGGAAAAGGGCGTATATGTTGGAGAACTTACTTTTGGTCCATGGTAGTTAGTCCTTGGTATTTGAACCTATGGTTTTGGACCATGGTACCTCGTCAGAAGTGTTGATCCCAAGTATTGGGTCCGTGGTATTGGTTTATTATGGTTTTGGACCGTGGTATTGTGGAAGGCCTAAACCTATAAAAGAGGAAGGAGATCATGTGGCAAAAGGACATCTGAATTATTATTGAATATCTGATAAAGTGCTAGATCTGGAATACTGGTAATTGGGTTATGATGCAGATCTGGATCTGAATGAAGGAGGAACCTGAGCACAAAAGAGAAGGATAAGTTCTATTGATGGATCATAATCTTTAAGCTTGAATGATAGTATCTTTGTATAATTTTGATCTGTTATATGTGGCGCTTGCTTGATCTATAGATCTGATAATCTGGGTTAATTAGTGTTTGAATATCTGAAAGAGCGAATTATCCTTTATAGATCTGTACGCAGGTTCAGTAAAGCGAAGGCGCGTATACACGCCGGTTTAGTGAATGAAAACGACGTATACGCAGGTTGTTCCATACGCAGAAGCGTATGCACATAGGTTTCAGGTTATTGAAGTAGCGTATATCTTTTGAGTTGTGATCTAGCTACTACTGTTTATTGCTACAGTGTTCTGGGTTCAGATTTGGTGTGTGGTTAATGTTACTGTGATCTGGGTACAGTCGTCAGAGAAGTGTTTATTTTGATTCAGTTTTGATTGGTGAAAAGGTGATTGGTTGATGCAGAAATTCTTGATGTTTGATTGATGTTATTTGTGGATCCAGTCTGAAAATTTATGAAACGTGGTCCCTGAAAGAAAGAGAAGGTTGTAGCCTTCTGTAGGCCAGCACCTACGTACTAGTATCTTGGCTAGTGCAAGAGCTAAGGGGGTTGTAGCTCCCTTCCAGGAGAAGCTGGAGAATGAGAGAGGGTTGTAGCTCTCTGCAGGTTGCAGCCTGCGTACTGGTAAAGGACTGCACTAGTACATTGTAAAAGAAGTTTCTAATTTAAAGGAAGATAGAGACGAATTGCAGCAGGTGGTTTTCACCCACATTGGGTTTCCACCTTATATCTTGTGTTCTTGTGTGCGATTGTCTTTCTGCTCTGTTTTACTGTTTCTGGTTACTGGTTAATTGATTATGAAAGCACAGATTAACAATCAACATCAGAAAGATAAAGTAAATTAAAAGTTTGCCTTGTATACGCTGGTTTCCTTCTGCAAAGTTGTGTATATACGCGGGTTTAATTAACTGAAGTAGCGTATATCATTTGATTTTGAAAAAGGAATATTTGACTTGATAATACTGATTCACCCCCCCTCAGTATTATTTCCAACAAGGTTCGGGAGCCTGACCAATACCAAAACCGCTACAAGTCGTTTGAATTGGGCATCAAAGTTTACAGTGCAATTTTTAGATATAATGCTTGTAAAACCCACTGCCATTCGTGCTGAAGAAGCTTGTCTACGTCCACTCGAGAGGACGTAAGCCAACCCATCCATCCCTTTGCTAGAATGATACAACGACGCAAGTATCCCATAACGAGACCAAAGTGCTTTGTCGTCCACCTCCTCATTACCATCATGCTCATTCTTTCACTAGTGAAATGGTCGACCAATGCAGTATCTTCCATCATAATGATATCATCCATTTTGATATCTACACCCAAAACTAGGTTTGACTCTTTAGCCTTCTATTTCACGCATTTTTTACTTGTTTTTTAGGTAGTCTTCGACGCCAGCTAGAGGATACGAACGACTATTCGAGGAGGTATCCCCGTTCAACATTTCCAAGGTAAGGAGGTCACAAAGGAAACTAAGAGAGGTGACAGGTAGGTAGGGGATGGTTACTGGGACTAGGGTGGTCAGATACTCAAAATCGATAGGTAAAGATAAAGGTGAAAACACTAAACTAGAAGTCATATTCAAGGAGGGTTCAAGAGGAGCTAGATCTGGAGTGGTGGGGGTTTGGTGGGCATCCACTAAGGGGAAAGTGACGGAAGAGAAGTGAGTTAATTGAGTGAGCATAAGAGCACAATTGGGAAAGGAGCCTTAGACATAGAAAGATGAGCAATCATATCAAAAAGACTTCACAAGACAAAGGTTGCTCCCAAAATGTCAGTGAAATAAAATTAATTAATTAATTAATTAATTATATATATATAATAATTCATTTTAGGTTAAAATGAAATCTATATTTTATATATGAATCACAATTTATTAAATATAATATTTATTATCATTTTATTTTAATCAAATACTTTTATTTATATTTTAAAAAAAATCATCATCAATATTTTAACAAATCACTTTAATTTATAATATAAAAAATATAATAATTATTATTATAATAAAAACACATACTTTTATAAGAATAAAAATAATACATATAAATTATATTTAATCTCAATATAAAAATATTCAATTCATTCACTGGCTTACGACAGCGATCCCACCAACAAAATATACTTAATTGATTATTAGGATAGCAATCCCCACTAGCAACAACTTCACCTTCCTAACTAATATACTATGAAAATGTAAAATATTCACACATTCAATCAATCAAAACTGTGTTGCAAATATATCACGGCCTTTGAAATATAAAAAATAAAATAATAATAATATAACTTAGACTTAAATCACTTTTTTTCTTTTATTTCAAAAGGTAGAAAAACTTATCCAAATCAGTTGTCAAATCAATAGTAAGGACAGCCATTTCTGGCTGTTATCCGCGAATGTTAGCATCACTGTTATCAAGGAAAACCACGCCACCTGGAATAACCCGCTAGTGGTCTGTAAGGGAGCAGGTTTTCACTCCTGCGAGATGCCTCTGAATCTTGGGCCGTTAACCTGTTTCCTTAGGTCCGAGAAAGATGAACTCTTAACCAAGTAAAGACAGTTTTAGGGAATACTTCACGCCCGTGGTTTAAATCATTTATTATTATAACGAAACATTTTTTAAATTAAATTTAAATGATAATAATAATAATAAATTATACTTAATTGATAGACTAAACTAGACTGGATTAGGACAGCAATCCCCACTAATAAATTATACTTAATTCATTCATTGGATTAGGATAGCAATCCCCACTACCAACAGCTTCAGATTAATATACTATGAAAATATAAAAGATTTAGGCGTTCAATCAATCAAAACTGTATAACAGATAAATCACCACCTTTACATTATCACAAAATCAATATTTTATTTTAGGAAATAAACACAAATTCGAATAGATCCGCTCACAGTTTTGAATAAGAAATTCCAACAACTGATACATCACTTCCTTACGCGTCGTCAAAATAGAAAAACGACCCAACAAAAACAAAAATAATGAACTTTTCCCTCACAGGGAACTGATGCTCTGAGTAACCCCTTTACAACAGTTGGGTATACTTTCATCTTCATATCGGTAACAGTATTCTGGGTATGTTTTGCCTTGGGAATTTACCACAGGTAAGCTAGTTGGTTCGATTCCCAGGGCATTTCTGTGAGGGCTGTAGCCGTGAATCACTGAACCGACACGTCTCGGCTTTAAAATTGGTTTTTCGTTTTAGAAAAGACATAATAGAAGAACTGAGAATCATTGAAATACATAAAGAGCAGTTTTGTGGAAGACTGATGTCTGCTCGTATAGTTACTCTAATAACACAGATCATGGTAATGGCGGTGGTGATATCAGTTATTTTGCTTTTCCTTGGAATTGGAATTCTGGTTTCAATTCATCTGTGTATTGTGGGTAGATCACTCAGGAGAAATCTGAATGGCAGGAGGCCTGCAGAGAGAGGGGTTGCTTCTTCTTCCTCTGTTAGTGGGAATGGCGGGGGGTTGTCTCAGGAGGAAGTGCAGAAGCTGCCTTGCTTTGAATATAAACATGGTGGTATGTATATTGTGTTAGATGGAATACTTTGCAAAGATGATGATAGTGCTAGGAATATGAATTGCCTGGACAGGATTGAGAATGGATTGTGGGTGGATGAATTTGATTGTTCAGAGTGTGCTGTTTGCTTGGATGGATTTCAGAAGGGTGAGAAATGCAGGATCTTGCCTGTTTGTAGGCATACTTTTCATGCAAAGTGTGTGGATTCATGGTTGTATAAGAATCCCCTGTGTCCCATTTGTAGGGCTAGGGCTGAGCAGCATGGCAAGGGAGGAGGGAAATTGGGGATTGAGAATGTGTTAGACTTGACCAGAGTTGGGGATTGTGAGATGGTTAGTGGACCTAGTGATATTGCTATTGGAGTTTCACTGCAAGGAGGGGTAGGGAGAGGATGGGAGTCGGCTTTTCATCGTATGTCTGAGATGTCTAATTCGGTATCCAATCCACCACCATCACCAAGGTCTCCTCCAATTGATGAATTTGAGCTCAATTTGCTGTCAACTCCATCATTTCCATCGTGGCTGCAGCACAGACCTAATGACGATGGCAACAACTGTTGTGGTGGTTTGAGGGGTATTGATGCTTTGAGCACTAGTCAGAGCCAGAGCCAAGATCAGAATCAGTATTCGGGCAATTTGATATCAAGTCCAATACCATCTTGCACACCTAATGGTGATGATGATGTTGATGATACGAGGGGTATTGGTGTTTTAAGCCCTAGCCAGAACCAGAGCCAGAATCAGAATCAGAATTCATGCGATTCTGTTTCAATTCCACTGCCATCGTGCAGACCTCCTCATGATGATGGTGTGAGGGTTGCTGGCCTTTCAATCACTAGCCAAAGCCAGTATCAGAATCGGATTGTCTGCAATTTGACATTGACTCCAATGTCACATTGCAGGTCTCCTGATGATGAGGATGTGAGGATCACAGGTGTTACATGCCCTAATAAGAGTCGGAGCCAGATCGAGACTCCGGATCAGGATGCTCCAGCATGATCATAAATTGAGTTCTGCTGCAAATGTGACGTCGTTATGGTGGATGCATAACAGAGGCAAGTTATTGCTGCTCCTTTTCATTTGGGTTGAATTTAAATATCTATATTTTGTGTATGGATACATCTGTATCTGACTAGTGCAAGACCTGGGAGTTTAGAATTCAGACTCGAGCATCAATGACTTCAGATTTTTTATTTGAAGCCCCTGAGTTTCTAGTGCAAGGCTACTACTTTTGTAAAATTGTCTCTTATTTCAAAAAAATGCTAGTTATGGTTGACTCTCTTTCTATTTGCAATTTCAACGCAGCGTTTTTCCACCAAAAAGCAGAAAGCACTTCCTTTCTGAAAAGGGTTCTAATCTTTATGGTAGTAGTATTCTGAGGTTGAGGTTGTAATATATGGGTTTACTTCTTGCACTTTGATTTTTGCAATTTCACTTTTAACTCTACTTGAAGCTTAAAGGTTAGTATTAAATTTCCAAGTGATTGTTAATCAAGGTACTATACTCCTCACTGAATGCCAAACCATTTGAAAATGAAATGATGTGGGAATTCCAACAAGTATGCAAACCTGCAAAAGCAATTTTAAGCCATTAATAATATAATTATATATCATAAAATTAAATAATTTAATTAAGAAGCATATTAATAAGTTTCGCCTACATTAATATTTCAATTTCTCATTGTCAGCCAATTCTTCTGATCACTCTCTATTTATTACTCCATTGTCTTGACTTGAAACGTTGTCATTCAAAAATGTCTACTGTTGAAATTACTCCATTGTCTTGACTTGAAACATTGTCATTCAAAAATGTCTACTGCGGATTTTCGGGCATCTCAGTTTCAAGATCAACCCTACAGAAATCTACAAACCCTAAGCAATTTCATTATATATGGAAGAATGGGAATACTTAAGAATCAGATGAACTGGAGGTATTAGCTACCATACTGCAAGGCGTCTTGGTTCAAAGATGATACTTAGAAGAAAGGGAACTTGACAAGTTGTCTATGTTAATTCACTTTATAGTGATGATTCTTGGGGAATATCCCCATACTGGCTTCTTCTGGAGGAGACAACTTACAGAAGAAACAGAACTGGATGGTTCTCTCTTTGATTCTCTATATTGGTGAAGTGTACAAAAACACTTACTGTAGCCTTTTCAGAATACAAAATGGGTAAATTTCCACAAATAGATGATCACATGCTCAACTCAATGATTGAATATTATGAGCATGCCTTTAAGAGTTCAACAGTGCATATTTGGTTCTCATCCATGTATATCTGTCTTCTGTTCCCTTTCCCTATCAATGTGATTGGTTCAATCTAAAATTTTTAAGTTAACTATATATATGTATATATATTTGTTAAAGTACTGTGCACTCAAGGAGGACTACTTCCATTATTCTATTTTTGTTTTCTTCCATCTCCTAAAATAGGAAGCTTCGAAGCTATAGCCTTTTTCCCCTCTGAACTGGTTTCCAAACACAACCTTTTCAACCTCTTTGTTTTCAGCTACTTTTCCTATTTGATGCCCATGGAGAACTACTTGACAGAGCTGGGTTGTTGGCTCCCTAGCTGTTCCCCTCCGCCTGTTGGTACATTTGACATTTGAGTCTTTCCATTGATGAAAGACAATTTATTAGCCAATCTATGTCTAGGATAAGATCTATTGGCTTACAAATTATCCATATCACATGCCATCTTGCTGATCATTGTATTTTTCATTATATTTTTGGATTAAAACATGATGAGTTGAGAGATCACTGGAAACATGCACAATTTTAATCCAAAAATACCATGATCAACAAGATGCTGAACAATATGCAAAATTTTGAAAATCTTCATGCTCACTTGCCATCTTAACAGTGAAGGTTTCTTTATTGATCCAATCATCTATATCTTTGGAAGTTGCCAATTTTACAGAACTGAACTGAGGTATGGCTTATGCAACTTCTGGCAACCAGTCTCGCATCTGGAATCCTCTTGTATACGACCTAGAAGCAATTCATAAATTTTTTATCACTTAAATCCATTCTGATACAACTTCTGGCAACAAGTCTCGCATCTAGAATCCTCTTGAATACGACCTAGAAGCAATTCATAATTTTTTTATCACTTGAATCCATTCTGATAGCAGAGCAGTTGTTTTCCAGTATGTATCATTGTGCCTTGATGTACTTTTCATCGTTTTTACCTACTGTGGGCATCTGAACAAAACTAATATTATTATATTTTTCCTATCGTTTTACCGCTTCCTTAGGATGTAATCCTCGAAATATTGGTTGGCTTCCTGGTAGCTCATTCTAAGGGATCCATTAATCTGTATTACCATTCTGTCTTTTTGCTTTCTCCCCTCCACCACCTGCCATTTCAAGCTCATACTTATAAGGACTTTTGGAAGGCATAATGAACCATTTTTATTTTCTCCCCTCCACCACCTGCCATTTCAACCTCATGCTTATAAGGATTTTTGGAAGGCATAATTTACCATTCTTCTTGAAATTTTAAGAAATGCAGTTTCTTAATTCTCTTTCCTTTATTCAAGAATCTTGAGGCAGTAGCAAGACTTGGGAATAATGGGCAAGCTAGTTTCAAGGTATCTCTGTAATCTAAGTTTCAACTCTGTGATGAAGATGGCCATATTATTTCCTTTGTCAGATCCAAAACCATATATGGTATACAAACATTTACCAGGATGAAATTAGAGGAGAAGCCTTCTATGGTAGTGTTTAGTAGGGGAGATATTGTAATAGGAATGAATCATTAAATAATAATAATAATAATATTGGTTTAATTAAAAAAATAATAAAAAGTAAAAAACAATAATAAAAATAATAAGTGAATATGATGATTGATATTAGTAATTAGCACAACCATATAAATTAAATGGTTAATAAATTTCAATAGGCATCAATCCGTCGTAATAAGCATCCAAACACTTGGTTCATCAAATATCTGAAGCTATAAAATTTAAAAAATCTTTAAAATTTAATTAAATTATAAATTTATTATTATTTTTTTTTTCTCGGTAAAAAACTAATTCTATTAATAAAACATATGGTACAATGCGGGAGTACAACCAGGAGAAACAAGAACAAAGGCAGCCGGAAAGGATTGGTTGTCCACCTCGGCTCCTAAGAGAGAAAGAGTAGAGAACAATACTGAACAAGAAGAAACAGAAGGAACAGAGGAGCAGGAACCGAGCAGAGGAATCTACCCATCATGTGCGGAATCCACTATTCTGCATTTTTTCCCTTTCTTAGTGCCAACTTTGACCCACGCAGGGGGGTTTGGCTGAGCTGGCGTGATTTGCAAGCTGAGATGCGCCGACGGAGATATCTCCTTGTCCGAGTCCGAGGATGAGGTTTCATGGTTCCTTTTCTGAGAGGCTGGTGTGACGGATGCAACTGTTGGATCTGCCAAGGACGGATCCGGTTCCGGCGCTGCTGCCTCATCTTCCTTGTTCTCTTCCTCCTCATCTGAGCTGAAATCAAAATCATCCATGGGAGGAGGATCATGAGGCTTCCAGCTTTTGGATTTCTGCTTAGTGTTGGCTTTCTTCTTTTGGGCTGGCATCGTGGGACAAGAACTCTGTAGGTGGCCTGTAAGATGGCAGTTGCGGCATCGGAAGGCTGTGTTCTCGTAGTCCAAAGTCTGAGTCCAGTGGAAATCTCCTATTTTGAGATTGATCTGGTCCGGGAGACCTTTGCTGATGTCTATTTCTACACATATCCTGGCATAAGTGTATAAGCCCTTTTCCCCTCTATAGACGTCTGTGTCCAAAAGGCTGCCTAGAGTGTTGCCGATACCTTGAAGTACCGCAAAATGCCAAAGATTTGCTGGGAGGTTTGGAAGTCTGACCCAGATGGGAAGTTTGGTGATGACTGCTGTGGATGGATCGAACTCTTGGAACCAAGGAGTGAGGAATAAGCCAGCAGTACCCCAAAACCATGGGCCACCAGTTAAGGCTTTTTGATAATCCGTATCAAAGGCCAACACTACGATAAAAAATCCTTTTGAGCATAACAGAACTTTGCAGTTATTGGTCCAGTTAGAGTGGATCCATTGGTAAAGGTCTGCTGTGCGGGGCCATAGCCCATTAAACCTGCATATAAGGCCATGGCCCTCAAAATGTTGGGTTTGCTCATCCAGCGATGGATGCTTTATTTCTATGGAGGGGGTTTCCTCCAGTTTGTCCACCAGGAAAGGCTTAGGAGCTTGAGCAGGTGGATCTGTTTTCTTTGGAATCTTAGCATGGACAGCATCCTTGTAAGAAAAAGCCTTAGCTGAGGATGACTGTCCTGCAGCGCCTCCTCTTAAACGCAAGATGAGTTCTATGGAGGAATTTCTCTGAATGCTGTAAAAAGACAGGGGATTGACATCCTCAAGCTGTTTACCTGCATGGAGAAGTCGATATGCTGCAGAGGGAGTCCCCAACTTGATTTCCAGAGCCTGCTTGAGGTCTAGCACTAGATCCGTCGCTCTTACCCATTGTAGCAAGGTTTTGCCGCTAAGGAGTCTGATTTGAATCTGGAATGATGGGGAAGATTCTGTATGCCTTTTTCCCCATCCGATCTGTGGAGAGGGAGAGTACAGGCCCCTGATTGAGATGAAATCTCGAAGAGGCGTTTTGTCAAACAGATGCCCCGCATCCTCCTCGGATTTGACGACCTTTGCAACGGCCAACTTAAGTGCTTCGGCGCTGGTCGTCTCGAGCTCCCTAGGCCACCAATCGACGCAGGCTTTCTTCCTCCAGAACTCCTTTGAAGCAATCCCTGCGAGATCTCTTCCATTTTTGTGCATTTCATGGCTAATCGCCATAGGGTTCATCCTGGAGCTCCGATTCTTGCTGAGGGAATGGAGCCCCGAGAGCCTCAATGAGAGCTCCGGCTTGAAGGCCGTGACAGCGGCGAGGCTGTAAGAACTCTGGGCCTTCAGCCATGGCAGCTCCTCCCACTGGCAGGCCGACGGAGGAGACAGCGCATTTTCCAGAAAATCGAAGAAAGAGAGCGCGTCCATGTCTGAGAGAGAAATATCGCGTTTGGAGTTCCTGTATCCACTGATAGTAGACAACGCCTGGCCATCTCTTGCAGCGCCGACGACAGACGGGGTGAAAGCGGCAGCCATGGTTATCGAAACCCTCGTTCAATTTCTTCCAACTCGAAATTGCCGAATAACTAATATCATAAATTTATTATTATTATTGTTAATGATAAAAATAATTTATATATATATATATATATATATATATATATATATATATATCATGTAACAAGATTCTTAACCAAGGAGATTCAACCCCACTTTATCATGGATATTCTTAATTTGTAAATAGGCAACGTTACAAGACATTGGGTCTTATCAATACTACTTGCCCAAAAATCATACCTCATTTCATATGACACTTGTTGCGCAAAGGGGTGCATTTACAAGCGATGCATGATTTTTTTATGATCAATGTGGAGTTGACATGTGTCCCTCTTAAAATAAAAATAATATATTTTCTAAATAGAAAAGCAATGTAGGCTCTAATAAAAAACAAAAATGAATATGCATGTTTAGTTACTTAGCATTATAAAACATCAATAATCACAAATTCATTATGGTAAAAAAATTTCACTCTTTCGGTCATCAATATAATATTTAGATGTTCACCTGACGTAATATAATTTCATATCAACTCTAAGAAAAGATAAACTAATTTGAAGTAAAAAAATGTTTTGAATAAGATGTTTAAACATTATACTTTTCAAAAGTATTTTAGCACGTGATTTAAATAAATTATTAGAAAATCTACGTTAACTAATTTAACTTCATATATATTTATCATGAATAAAATATTTTAATATGCAAGATTAAATAATATTGATGTATACTTTAAAAATATATTCATAAGAAAAACTATTTTAATATAGAAAATGTAGTCCATAGCTAAAATGTTAGAAAATGTTACGTAAATATTTTAATGTCAACTATGTATATATTATGTTAAATTATATTCATAACAAGAAAAAGCATTTTAATATGGACAATGTACTCCATAGATAAAATGTCTCAATGCACATGTAATGTATAATATTTTAATGTGAGCTATGTATATATTATATTGTTTAACAAAAATTATGTATATATCATATAAAGTGATTGAAAAAAATAAGTTAAATGGTTAAAACATTTGAAGCACTCTCATTATGTTACATTATGGTCATTTTTTAGATATATATGTACTCTATATAACATTCAAAAATGCAATTATAGATAGATAGATAGATAGATAGAATGAATTTGAAATTTTAAGAAGTTCCTAACTCAAGAGATTTGATCCCTCTTGGGGGATGCTAGATATGTGCTTAAGATGGATGTATAGTGGTTCCTATGACATTTTCTTAATTAATGAATTTAATTAAAAAGGGAAAAAAATGCACCACTACTTTTGAAATAAATTTGATCCTTTGATTTGTGTATACTACTAAGAATATTCTAAAATATTATTTGGAAATTAAATCCTTACCATCCACCTAATAATTATTAATTATTAAATTAAAATTTTGCAAGCCCTATTCCAAAATAAACATGCTTATCGACATAATTATAATACTTTGAAACTTCATATTTATTTTTATTTAAAACTATATAGTCACTTGAAATTTAGAATAAACCATTATGCTAAGTCTTTTATATGCCTATATTTTTATATAATCTATGTTATATATAATTAATGCTATACATTTATATTAAAAAATTAAAAATATAATAAATAAATAAAATTGCCTAAAAACTATAACACATGTTTTATATATATAGTTAGTAAATATGTAAAAATTTAACATTTACAATACAGATTTTTTTCCTTAAACTTATTTTACATTTATATATGATGTAGTAATGCATATTATATTATAAAATTAAATTTAAAAAGGTATAAAATATGTCAAAGGAATACATCATGCACATATGTATGCCCTTATATGTATTATAAGGTTTTTGATACAACTAAAAAATAAACTAAATGGTTGGTAAACAGTGATAAACATCAATCTATAATAAACATTGAAATACTCAGGGGTGGCAGGAGGGGGAGGGGTGTTTTTTGGCCTTGAAGGAACTAAAATCTTGAAATATTCATGTAGCCTTGGAAAAAAGACTAACAATCAGGTAGAAGCATACACTCTCCTACAAAACCTCCTTCTCACTAGAGAATTAAGTGTTTCCTCCCTTATTGTGATTGGGGACTCTCTCTTTAATCATTCGTCATATCGTAAGAGGTATTGCCCCTAAAGACAAGCTCTTAGAGAACTTATTAAACCATATTAGAAGCATTTCAAAAAGTATGCCTTCAATAATATTTATACATGTCTTAAGGGATAAAAAAAAACAATCCCCAACTCAACTTTTTTTTTTGTCCCCTAAGTACTCATCCTTTCCAATATATGAGAAAATAATAAAAAAAATATGGGGGGTGAGGGGCTTTGGATGTTCAGTTGCATGCACTATCAACATAAGTATCTTGGAGAACCCATATCAAATTACTGTCATGGAGGTTTCCATATCTACATTCCAGAGTACAAGATGACGTAAACACATTTCATTTGGAATCATTCTTAAGTGTGTGGGATTTATTAATATGTGTGGTAGATTGAATGTTAAAGAGTGTGGGATGGCTCCACTCATCCTCAATTCCCTTGGTTTCCCATCTCCCTTGCTTCAAAATGATGAGTTCAATAGTGCAATGGAGAATACCAGGTATAAAGTGAAACTCTTATTTTGGATGTATAGTTTCCCCCCTCCCACAAGTTGTATCCTTATTCTTGATAGGTGGTAGCTTCAATTGGTGTGTACAAGTTTGGTTTCCTCCTCGAGAGAGCACTCCCTTGTTCATGGTTTGGATTCCCAATCTCTCGGACTGTGTCTATAGTTGGAGTGTGGGTGGTTGTACAATTTCTTGGTCCTCATACTCATATAAAATTGCACCAATTCTAGAAAGCTATTGTTGGTAAGTGGAATAATGGTCTCACCCAAATCAATGATTGCATGGATGACATGTAGTTGGGCCTCATTAGACTGCAATTTGAGCAAAAGGAACAGTCTAATTTTGTCTCCAATGATAGCGAGAAATCGTGGGAGCTTCATAGTAAGGTGTAAAAGTAGGAAGAAGCAATCCACCAACTCTAATAATAGGTAGATCATTTGAATTCTATTGTTAAGATTCTGATTCTCAATATGAAGGATACAACTAGCTCTAGTGGGTCTAATGTAAATGTTTTTTCTAGATATGAATGAACCAGCCAATCTGAGTAAATACATTATCATCAAAGATTATATTCTCAAGTAGCTAGAATGTATTGTAAAAAAAAATTTGATGGGTTCTTTCTGGAAATTTTTTACCTTCAAAGTCCCAGGTTTCATTAGAATCGATTACATTCCTCTTAAGAGGATAATTTTGATACATTTGAGCTTAGCTACTTATGAATCTTGATGCATCTATGAATTGTAACTCATGATATACAGTTGTGATACTAGCACAATGTTTTCCTTAATATAAATATTATCTTTATTGTTAAAAAAATCAAACCACTCATAAAAATTAATTAAATTATAACCTTATTATTATTAGTAGTATTATTATATAAGTTTTATTTTTCTGGTTGTGGTTCACAAACACCTTGGTCAACGGGTGGTCGCTACGCCCACGGAAAAATCTGGGCTGATTGACCCCGAAGGGAATCTAGCCCCGTGGTCCACTAGCAAGGCCTAACCCTAAGGGCTTTGGGCAAAATGGACCCTGTGACCTCCCGAACGGCGAGGCACTAATTTTGACCAATTGAGCTAACCCTTGGGGCTTAGTATTATTATATAAGTTAAACCTATATACACTTAAAAAAACATGTAGCAAGATTCTTAACCATGGAGATCCACCCACAATTTATCGTGGAGATTCTTACTCTATAATTATTACAATACCATGGGCCAATACTAGCTTACATTTTTTTTAATTGATCAATTTAATTAAAAGGGAAAATATGGAATAACTTCTTTGGAGATAAATCTTCGCCTTTGATTTGTGAATACTATTAAGAATATTCTAGAATATTCCATGGAGGTTAAATCCCTACCATCCACCTAATAATTATTGATAGTTAAATTAAAAATATATGGAAGCCTTATTCCAAAATAGGCACGTCTATATGACCCCTGTTCATATGACATTTTTTAAATTAATCAATTTAACCAAAAGGGAAAAAATGACATGATTTCTTTGGAGATAAATCTCAACCTTTAATTTATGAGCACTATTAAGAATATTCTAGAATATTCCACAGGGTTTAAATCCCTACCACCCACCTAATAATTATTGTTAATTAAATTAAAATTTTGGCATCCTCATCCAAAAATAGACATGCCTATCAACATAATAAGAATATTTCCATATATAGAGATGTGAAATTTATATAAATAGAATTATAAACAACAAACATAATCTCATCTCAACTTTTGAATCTATCAAGCATAATCCATAGGGATCAAATATTTTGAGGTGCAACTGTTCCTCAACTTTTGCACTCAAAAAGAGGTTTTCATCTTGAGAGATTAGATCCCTCTTGACACTTGGTAGATTTGGAGTTAAGATGAATCTATGCTTGTAGGTACCACAATTATGCCACGACACGAGGATGTGTGAAGACAAGGAAAGAGAGATACCCCCTCCTACTTGTTGGATCACGAACCCACCACTGTTCCACCTAACTTCTTGTCACGAGTTGGTGACCTTAGTTGCCTTTCCTAGGGACCACACAGGTGACTGTGGGGGGAATGCCCATGGTACCTGAGGAAGACGTTGCATCACTTTCATAGTACTTTTGGAGGGTGCCCTTGCAAAGCTTGGGTATTTGCACTGACAAATGCTATTGTCTACATGTTAGTGTAACTAATTCTGATACGTTCGTTGGTAGACTTGGGCACTCACCATCCCAAACTACCTTCGGGAGGTCCTTATCTTTGCTTTCTTGTATTTTGGTGGCCAGTCCTAATCACCAAGAGTGGAAATACTTGGAAGTTGCTTGCTTGGTTGTATCTTTAGGACCTTTCTAGAGAGTTCGCTGTGTGCCTAGCTTTCCATAGGTGATTTGAGTCTTTAATTGTTCTTTATATATAAAAGTGGTTGATAGATCGGTTGGTCGGTCTAAAAGGCTTCATGGGCTTTCACCTACAAGTGTGGAGCCTTCACCTAGAAGGCATAGGAGTAATTCAGATGGCTCTTTTGAACCAATACCATTCAACGCAATGAAGATAGATCCTTCTCTGAGGGCTCTTATTTCACAGGGTGAACCTAGTCTAGTCCATAATTCGAGCGAAAATGCTCTGGTGCTCGCTAGAGTACTCTTCCAATTGGAAGATGAAGTAGAAATTGAAGATGTTTTTGAGTCCCCTACGACTCCTACAGAACCTCTTCCTTCTCATCTTCCTTACATTGTATCGTATGTGGGTACTCCGACTCATAGGTCGACTAGCCTTGTTCACTCTCCTTCTTTCTTCTTAATGGCCAATGTTAGTGGCACAAGTATGGTTGCCGATACGACTAGTGTACATATTCCTTCTTTAGTTGTAGGAGGAGCTGCTATTGCTATCTTTACTATTACACCTATTACAGTAGTTGTTGGATCTACCTCCATTCCCAGTTCGAGTGGGCCCCCCAACCTTCTGATCACTTCACTGGTGCTTATCCTTTTGGAATGCCATCTAGTGGGATTCCTTCAGTCTCATTAACCTTACCTTCTGTTTCTTCCATATCTATGACTTTGATGGCTAGTGGTTCAAAATATTTATAAGCTTTTGCATTTGAAAGTGGACATGTTCCTCCTTCTAATACATCTTTGAATATAGGATCAATGCCTTTCTCTGGCCATGATCAAAACATTAATCCTTTTCAAGGGAGCCAGGGCTTGGTATATCCTTCTGTTAGTGGTTTTAGGTTTGGGAATATCTCTCATTTATTTGGTCAGCAGGGGAGTATGCCCTTCCCTACTGCTGGTACTTCACAAGTTTTTTCCTCCTTTGGCTAGTGCTTGGAATCCTTACCAGGGGCTCTCCCCTTCATATAATATTCCACCAGGAGGAAGTTTTCCTATGACTAGTAATCCTGCAGTAGGGGGTGGATACCCTCTGTATACCCCTAGACTACAAGGTTTTCCTTATGGTTCAATCACTTCTATAAGTAATCCTTGGAAACTTGGTGCCTCTCAAAATCCAAGATACTCTTTTTCGAATGTTGGGAATTCCACTCCTGGAGCTTGGAATTTTGTTGTCCTTCGTACTTACCATTCCTGGAAACTCTTAATTTGACAGATCTTTCAAAATTTACTAATGATTTAATCTATTGCAACTTGGCTTGGCCTCTGGTATCTACTGAACTTCCATCCGATATACAAAAACTTGAAGGGAATTCTGGTGAGGATCCAGAAGACCATGTAACCACATTCCACTTATGGTGCTCATCAAATTCCTTGATTGATGATTCAATTAGGTTGAGACTCTTTCAATGCACCTTAACTAGAAATGCAATGAAATGGTATATCAAGTTAAAAGGGGGCTCATTTCTATGTTTGGTGAGTTAGCTACAATGTTTCTCAACCATTTTTAGTTTCCTGTCCGTTATGATGCTGGAACTGAACTTCTGGCCAATTTTGAGTAAGACAAGGCTACCCATATTTCTGACCACATTCAAGAGTGGCGCAAAAGGAAGAGGTTGATCAAGGCTTATATCCCTGATGAATTTCTTCTAGAATGGTTTTTGAAATCATTACAGATATTTAAGGACGTGTCACCTTCAGGAGTGTTCACTAAAGAACAATCTATTGTTAGAGCCCAACAATTAGAGCTTATTTATTCCCAGTTTGGAGTCTTCTATAAGATTTTTCCTGATGCTCCTAGATCAAAAATCAATCTTGCCAAATTGAAACCAGGGCCCCATGCCGATGGAGTTGTAGGATCGATTGACAGTAATACGTCTAGTTTGTTAAATCAATTACAACAGTTGTCATTACAATCTATATATAGAGGGTGGCTCAACACTCCTTAGGAGTAGGGATGGTGGAAAAATTTTGAACATATCAATAGAAAAACGTATGCCCTTAACCTTATTTGATGATAATGAACAGAGAGAATTATAGGGGTTAGGGGAGAACCAGCATGGTACAAATAATCAGTCAATTCGATTTATAGTGGAAATGAGGACAGTGAAGTGATATAGATGGTTGTGTCCTTTCTTTTTCGATCAATACAAAGCAATCTTGTTAAAGATGATAATATTCAATATATTTTCTTGTTCCAGTAAACTTCAGATTTGTATCCTTACATATATATTTGTACACTTGTGCCCTATAGAGGATCATAAAGAGTGAGCAAAGGAAAGAAAGGGTGTTCTCAAACAAATATTCACAAAGTGTTATTTCCTAAAGGAAACAGCAAAAGAAAACCTCACACAAAAAGTGTTGTTCCTTATAGGGAACAACAAGGAAAGACATGCAAAAAGGTGTTGTTCCTTAGAGGGAACAACAGTTGTTCCCTATAGGGAACAACAAAGAAAATACATACAAAAATTGCTGTTCCTTAGAGGGAACAACAGTTGTTCCTTGTAGGGAACAGTGAAGAAAATGCACGCAAAAATTGTTGTTCCTTATAGGGAACAACAAAACAAAATGCATGCCGAAACTATTGTTCCTTAGAGGGAACATCAGCTGTCCCTTAGAGGGAACAACAGTTGTTCCTTGTAGTGAACATCAAGAAAAAATTTTGCACCTGAAATTGCTGTTCCTTAGAGGGAACAACGACTGTTCCTTGTTGGGGACATCGGCTGTTCCTTGTTGGGAACAACAAAAAGAAAAACATTGCACACGACATTGTTGTTCCTTAAAGGGAACAATGACTGTTCCTTAGAGGGAACAACGGTTGTTCCTTAGAGGTAACAACAACTGCTTCTTAGAGGGAACAACAAGAAAAAAAATTGCACACAAAATTGCTATTCCTTAGAGGGAACAACAGATGTTCCTTAGAGGGAACAACAGCTATTCCTTGTCAAGAACATAAAAAAGAAAAAAATTGCACACGAAATTGCTGTTCCTTAGAGGGAACAACAAGAAGAAAAAAAATTACACACCGAAATTGTTGTTCCTTAGAGGGAGCAACGGCTATTCCTTAGAGGGAACAACAGCTGTTCCTTAGAGGGAAAAGCAAACAGCAGGAAGAAACAAATTACACATGGAAATTGCTGTTCCTTAGAGTGAACAGCAGCTGTTCCTTAGAGTGAACAACAGCTGTTCCTTCGAGGGAACAACAACTGTTCCTTGTAGGGAACAGAAAGAAGAAAAAAGATGCACACGGAAATTATTGTTCCTTAGAGGGAACAACAAAGGAAAAATAGAAAAAAAAAACAAACTTATATACAATTTATTATACAAGAAAATTCAATCAAACAGAAAGGGAAATTTATGTACAAATTTCAAAAACAAATAAATTCTTCACTGGACCGATGCTGTGGATGGGTTTCCCTCCTCAGCAAGAATTTGTATAGTGGAATCTTCCCGTAATTGTTGGCAAAAGGACTCCCTGGTAAGCGGTTTGTGATAGAGGCGTACTCGATGTCCATTCGCTTTAAAAGAGTAGCCAGACCCATCAATGGTGGCTAATGTGAGGGTGCCATTATCATGCACCTCTTGTATCTCATAGGGGCCTAACCATATGGTCTGGAGTTTTCCCGGGAAATCCTAGAACCTAGAATCATACAGAAGTGCCCAATCACCTTCGTGGAAGATCTTCTTCTTGATAAGGGCATCATGCCATTTCGCTCTTTGTTGTTGGATCAGTGCAGTATGTTGAAGAGCTGATAGCCGGATTTCATCCAATTCATTGATTTGATGTAGCCTATTAATATGTGCTTCATTTAAGTCCAAGCCTACTTCTTGAGCTATCCTCAATGTCTGAATTTCAAATTCGATTGGGAAGATAGGTTCTTTTCCAAACACTAGCTGATATGGGGAATATCCCGTGGTATTTCTCCATGTTGTGCGGTATGCCCATAGGGCTTCTGGCAATCGGGTAGCCCAGTCACGTCTATGTGATGTGACTGTCTTTGTGAGTATTGCCTCGATTACTTTATTGGTGCTTTCTACCTGGCCATTTTCCTGCGGGTGGTATGGAGTTGTGATTCTGTGCATGATATGATGATTTTTTAATGTCGCAACAATCTTATGGCCTACAAATTGTGGCCCTCCATCTGTGATTATTTCTCTAGGCAAGCCATACCACACGAAAAGTTGGAAAAGAAAGTGGATTACTGAGTCCTCTGTTGCCCTTGGTAATGCTTTTGCCTCCACCCATTTAGTCACATATTCTGTTGCGACTAGTATATATGTCTTTTGATTAGATGATGGGTTTATTGGACCAATGAAATCTAATGCCCATCGTTCAAAAGGTTCAATGACTAACTGCAGATGTAGGGGCATCTCATCAGACTGCCCAGGGCGTCCCATTCTTTGGCAACTATCGCATGCCTGGACAAACTTCTTGGCGTCCTTAAAAATGGTGGGCCAATAATAGCCCATCTATAAGAGTTAGTGATCAATCCTATGGTCTGCAAAATGTCCACCACAAGTCCCATCGTGGCAAGCTTTCAGGATGTCGAAGATTTCGTATTCACTGACACATCTTCAAATATGCATATCGGCTCCTGTATGAAATAAATATCCTTTGATCCAGGAGAATCGAGTGCTATGCTGTACTATTTGTTTTCTTTCACTAGGCGTCAGGTGCTTGGGTAATTTTCCCACTGCTAGGTAGTTTGCGACATCCGCATACCATGTTGTTTTCATGGTTACAACAAATAAGTGCTCATCAGGGAACTGGTCTTCTACTGCTACCAAGTCGTCTATCTTTGGCATACGTGAAAGGAAGTCTGCTACTGGATTTTCCTTTCCTAGTCGATCTTTGATTGTTATGTCGAATTCCTGCAAAAGGATCAACCATCTTGTCACTCTTCCATTTGTAACAGGTTTATTAGCTAGATATTTAATAGCAGAGTGATCAATATACAAAACCACAGGGTATCTTGTTATATAATGTTTGAATTTATTAATAGCATAGATTACAGCTAGAAATTCCTTTTCGGTCACAGTGTAATTCAACTCAGTCGGAGATAGATTTTTGTTGATGTAGTATATCACATAAGGTTTCTTATCTTCCTCCTGGCTAAGAACTGCTCCAATGGCTGTTTCTGAAGCATCAGATGAAATCTGGAATGGCAAATCCCAGTTTGGGCCCTGTAATACTGGGGTTGTTGATACTAGCCGTTTTAAATCTTTATATTCTCATACTCGGAAAGGATTTGGAGTGGATTATTCTTTACCTCCCAATGATCTAGAAATTGTCTATGAAGAACCAACAATGTATTGATAGTCCCTATAGGAAGCTCTCTGAACCACTTTCGCACCTCGCCTCCAAAATTTTGCACAAATAATCGCACGGTCACATTCTCTTCATCTATCTCATGAAGATCAAAGAAGTCGTTCATCTTGTCAACATGCTGCTGCGCTGTGATACCTTGAGTAGCATCAAACAATGGTATTTTACTTTTGTAATCAACAGGCATAGCATCTAAGTTCTATGGCAAAACGAGAGGTGCATATCTGGCAGCCATTGCTCGAGGTGGATTAGAAACTAGCCTTGGAGAAACAGGAGGATTTATAACAACAACAGTAGTCGATGTGATGGGTGTATGAGGTGTCGAAGGTGGAGAAGAGACGATAGATGTTTGAGGTGTTGAAGGAGGAGAAGAGACAGCAGATCTCTGATCAGATATGGTGGGTTGAACGGAAGAGTGGGGATAAAAGGTGGTTCGGTATGAATTTTAGAACTAGACAAAACAACAGATGAACCAAGAGTAGCAGATGCTGATTCAAGGAGCTCGGGAATATTGGTAGCCACAATAGATGTTTGAAGATTCAAAATATAAGCATCAATTGATCTATTTTCTCTTTCAGTTTCAAGGTATTGGACAAACTGCGGATTTAAAACAGTATCACCAACTGCAATTTCATATTTAGTTTCAAATAAAGATAGATCAAAGTGTTCATCAAACGGGAGATCTTCAAGATATTGAAATACGACTGGGCATGAATGAGATCTGAAAACTGGTCTTGGACTTAATGAAATTTCTTGCCTGAGTATTCTTGGAATGAGATTTGGGTTTTCAAACACGGGAGGAGGATCAGGATCAGGATTGGCCCTAGTGTATCTTCTGGAAGCCAGTGTGTTGAAACTTTCCCAAAATTCAAATGAACATTACAATTTTGTCAGCCTAATGAATTCTGTACCTATCATCCAAAAGTCTAGAATTGTTTTACAAGTACTGGGGTAATATTTTTTAGTTCTTCCCCAGTATGGTCGCCACTATGTTAGTGCCTAAATCTACCTCAAGCTGAAGGAAGGTAGGTCTAGGGTAACATCAAACCACGCTTAACGTGGTAGCTAGCCCTACCAGGTCAGGAGAGGGCTCTCTCCTTGTTAATCTCAATTAAAATATGGAAACTAGGGCTTGAGATGACTGAAAATAAAGGCTTATTTTAGGCTAGGTATATTAGGTCTGAGGATTTTGTTTGATTTTGATGATTGGTTGCTGGATCAAATGAAGAAGGCAGCTTTGGGTTCGGGAAATCAACTCAGATTTGTAGGAGGTTCTGTGGGGCGAGGTAGGTAGGTGTTTTGGCACTTTGAATTGGATGTGATGGTAAGTCTAAGATCAGTGAGGAGTTGGAGAGGGCATGCAAGGTTCATGAGTCCTCTTCAAACAACAGAAAACATTAAAAACTAAATGTATCATCAAGGCAGAGCACTGAATATCAATGGATTCCACCTATTTATCTTGATTCATTTAGTTATGAAGAAATAAATATATGCTGACACATATACACATAAGAGAAACTAAATAACAGAGGAAGAAACAATGCCAAGACACATTACCACAAGAATCCCACAAAATGCTACAAAACCCTGGTTCATTTCCTTGCCAAATTGCAAAAGTGTTTTACAATAAAGCTCAAAGCATCCACAAGAGTCCAACCTTTACAAATGACTAAGAAAGTACATAATATAGGCATCAAACAACCTATGCTAGCCATCAGGGGATGAATCCATGAGTCAAAGAGTTGTTTCAACAATATCTAAACTAGGAACAACTTGCCCCTAAAACTATGGAAACTGATTCATTCAACCTCAAACCACCTCTAACTGATGTATCTACACCCTCAAGTCATTTTTCATCATATTTACATCATATTACATCATTTACCATCAAAAATTTACCAAGGATAAGAGAAAAAGTCAACTGATAGTCAAACTGGGCGAAATTATGAGTTTTAGGCAAAATTGGCAAAAATTTGCTTGATGCGCAGCGCCACTTCAAGGCTGCTTTTGGAGGCCTTCCACTTCACCAAATCAGGCCCAAGATAGCTTGTTGGAAAACTCTGCCTGTCTAGTTTCTAGAACACTTTTAATTTTCTTATTTGGAGTTGATTTAACCATTAAAAAATCCTTTTTCCCAAGACTGCTTCCTGTGGGTCCAAAAAGTGGCAGAGAGGGCATTTTTTAGGTGTTTTTTGCCCTTTAGGTGACCCAGATCTCCTCCAAATTTTATGAAACTTTCTGGGTTTCATTTTTTTTCCATGAGAAATCTAAAAATGCAAGCCATTTTTCAAAATATTGAGCCAACTCACCGGCGCTGTGCATCCACTGAAAATTCCTGTGTTTTTAATTACAAAATTGTGAAATGACAAAAATTTCTTCAAATTTGGCAAGAGGCAAGCTTACTAACTGCTTTGCTAAGCTAATGAAGCTTCAACCAAAATTTTAAGTTTATCTTGTTCCTTTTTGGCCCTTAAGGCTCTCTTTAACTTAGCTTTTAGGCTATTTATCCTTGTCTTGCAAATTTTATTCCGAGCTAAGTAATGATAAACCATATGGAGCAACGTTTTCTTTTCTTTGTTAGCTTTCTCAAGCATCTTCTCAAGATGAATGTTCACCCTTTCCAACCATGATTCTTGGTTAGCCTCAATTTCTTGCTCAAGGGATGTCATCTTGATTTTTCTTCTCTTTGCCACTTGCCTATTTTCTCTAATTTTTTGTAGCTCCATAATAGCTTGCTTATCTTCTTGTTGCTTGTTCTCATGCTCAAGAAACTTGATGATCCATTTGGCCCTCTCAAGTTCAAGTGATAAGGCTTGTGTTTCAGCCCCTTTCTCTTTTATGATCATATCCTTGAGTCTTGAGCTTTGAGAGCCCAAATCAGTGACGTCTTCCTCAACCAAAACAAAATCCCTATCTTGCCCTTCAGTAGGGCTCTCTTCATGCATCTGTTGCTTTCCTTTGTCTCTGCCCTGTACCTATTTAGTTGGAGAAGAAGGCAAAGCCCCTTTTACCCCCAGTGAAGATAGCATTTGCATGTGGTCCGGTGAAGAAAACAAGACCCCTTCCACCCCTGGTGGAGATAGTACTCGTTTGGCAGCTACAAAAAGAATCCTAGTGCCTCTTTCATAAGTAACAAACACAGGAAAATGAGCCTCTTCTGTTTTACTTTCAGGCTCTTTTTGTTGCCCATAAGGTTCACCTTCCTCTTGAGGATCTGAAAATATTTGAGGCCCCTTGAAGCATTCATGGGCAATGAAAGTTTCCCATGACATTCCCAACTGAATGAGTTGATGCAAAACAACAATTTTGATAACAAAAAATGATAAATACTATTGAGTTGTTGTGGAAAAGCTTTTCTTTTTGCAATCACTGTCATCCTCTCTATGTTTTTACATATGAAATAAGGAATGCTCATCATTCCAGTGAAGTGCATGAGCAATCTAATATGGTAGGCATAAAGTTTGGTGAACCTACCCTCACATGTAAAGTATTTGATGATAAGCTTCATGAGTGGAACATACTGGTCCTCCAAAAATTTGAAAGGAAACACCCTGCTAAGTTTACCAAGGTATTTGGCCTTGATATAAGGTTCATAATGTTGCTTAATGATATTCTTCCTTTTGTTCCACTTTTCCCCTACATCTGGCATTCTTGTAGCTTCTGCAATGATAGCTAGTGAAAGAATGAAATTGATCTCATCAAGATGCACCACATTATTTTCCATATTTATGACAAACTGCCTTGCCAACTCATGGTGATATTTGACCCTCTCAACCATCTCACAAAACTCAAAACAGGACTGATATCTGAAACATGTGGTGGCAAGAGGGCAAGCAAGGAGTTCAGTCATGCTAATAGGTTCCTCCCTAATAATTTTTCCACCCTTGTGAGGTTTCTTGGGCTGCACATTTCTTTCCCTTGAGCTATCACTAAGTGTTTCTTCTTCAAAACTTGATTCACTGCTTCTTTCCATGATGCTTGTCTTAGGGATGTGATATGATGATGGTATGGTGCACAATGACAATGGATGAGAACAAAGAAGATGAGTATGAAGAGATTTTGCAAATGTGAAGTGGAGTAGGGGAATGAAGGGACAGGTTTAGGAAATTAGGGTTTTGACTTATGAGGGACTTAGGGTTTGATGAATGGAATTAGTTTCTTAGGGGAATAGGGAAAGGGAAAATGGAATTAATGGGTAGATTTAGAGCAATGAAGTGTGGAAAAGGGGAAAAAGATGTTGGTTTTGTTATGGAGTGAAAATTTTGCAATGAGATGGAAATGTATGAAGGCAAGCTAGGGTTTTGATTTTAAGAAGCAAAACTCATGAAGAAAACATGAAGAAGACTAAATTTAGCTCAAGATCAATGAAAACTTACTTGAATGAGTGAAATGCAGCGTTTGGGAGAGTTTTGGATGAATTTGAGTAGTTTGAGAACCTCCCTGGCCAATGCGCAATGCACTGGGCCCAATGCGCAACGCCTGCCTGATGCGTAGCGCCTGTGTATTTTTACACTGGCTGATGCACAGCGCCAACCCTCTGATGTGCAGCGCTAGGCAAGTTTGCTGCAAAAACAAGTTTTCTTCCTCCTTTGCTCGATCTCCCTCCAAATCGCGATTTTGGCTCTTCAAAGATGTTTTGCACAATGAAATGGATGACTAGCATGAATTCACTTTATAAATGGATGCACTTTAATTTTTCCTCATTGCAAACCCACTTTTATAAAGTCTTAGTCACTTTTTCTCAAAAACTCTATTTTTCATTTGAAATTTGACTTTTTCTTGACCATTTGATGGACTGATGCATTGGTGCTTTTGTTTTTGCAGTGGCTGGAGTTGGCAAGGTGACCAAGAGCAGCTGTTGAACTTATTACATATAAAAACACTTAAATTACATGAAATTTGTACATAAAATGGACAAAAAAAACTCTGTTTTCACCTCAAAATAGAGTTTTGAGGTAAAAAAAAATTATTGAGCATATCAACAGTAAATTTATGATTCTATGAACTTATTAATCCTCCTCATGTGCCTGCTGACCTTTTATTTAGTTTTTGGATGACCATGATGACAAACCCTAGACCTAGTGAGACTAAAACCCTAAAACTAATTTTTGTAAATGAAATGAAATAGAAGGACAGTAAATGACCTAAAAAATGTGAAAACAGGTCAACACGTGAATGTCATGAGGGAAATTGACATGAAGAAACTACCATCAGTTGATCCATGACCTAATGGAATGCAGCTAATCGGATGAGACACCTAATATGCGTGCAAAAGAGCAATTTGATCACTGATGGAAGTGTGAAGACACTGACACTAACATATGACACAGGTTGTTTTCTAGTTTTTATTATTGTTAAACTTGGCTGAGCTGGAGGATATAAAGCTAAATTCCTTACATTACTTCCTCTTGCTATAGTCATGCTGCCTGTTCGACAACTTATGTTAGCATCTGTGGTTGCTAGGCAAGGTCTTCCTAGAATTAGGGGATGTCCGTCTAGCCAGTTTCTAGGATTGATGATCAAAAAATCTGTTGGGTATTCCCAAGAATCTATAGACACCATTACATCCTGTAATGTGCCTTCTGGTTTGACTACTGATCGGTCAGCCAGTTCCAGCAAGGTCGTGGTTGGATCCAAGGATGTAATGCCAAGTTTTTGACAGGTTGTTGTTGTGAGAATATTGATGGCTACTCCTAGGTCAACTAATGCATTGGGGAAGGAGCATCCATTTATTTGTACTATGACTATAGGGTTTCCTGGGTCCTCATATTTTATCGGTGTTTCTCTGCCTGATAATAAATTAGACAAAGTTCCAACTACATGGATAGTTGGGGTTGTTTTTATTTTCCTCTTCGGCTTTTTCGTACACAATTCCTTAATAGTTTTTGCATAAATTGGAATGTCTTGAATAGCTTGGAGGAGAGGTATTTTTACACACAAATTTTTTAATTCTCCCAGAAGATCAAAATCAGGATATTTGATTGAGCGGGGTATAATTAATCTTTTTGGGAATGGTGGAGAAGAGGTGATAGTTTGATCATGAGTTTTCTGTTTAACCGTATTCTCCACTTGTGGTGCTTGTTCTACAGGTAACGGATCTTCTAATTGTATATTTTTATCCCCCTCTGACTCAATTATCCATCCAGACCTTAATTTAAGCTCATTACACTCCCTCAACTCAGTTTCTGGCTCCGGTCCTTCAATAATTTGCACAGATTGGACTGGTCTATTGTTGGGGTTCAGGTTGGGCTGGGCTGGGAGCTGTGGTCGTAGGTTGGTCTGAGGGTTCTGTTGCAATGCGTAGGGTGCTGGTAGTGTAGGTTGAGGTAGGGGGATTGTTCTTGCTGGTTGGTTTGTAGGTCTTTGCCAGCTTGACTACCAATTCTGGTTTTGTGAAGTGGAGGGTGGCCATTGAGATGGATATGCATTATTCTGCCAGAATGGTGGGAAGTAAGAGGAATTTGGCCAATTGTTGTTTTGATTTGATTGGTTGGACCAAGGTGGCATAGAGAATGGTTGCTGTGACCAATTAGGAAAAGGTGGTTGGTTCTACCACATAGCTCCTGGGTATTGTTGTGAATTGTATTGCAAGGATTGAAAGAAAGAAGATGGGTCAGTAGGCATACCTGTTTGTCATGCTTGCCATTGGCGACGCCGATTTAGTAGGTAGACTGGTTCTGTTTCTTCTTCCGCCTCCTTATAGACTACTTTTAACCCTGGGAGAGATGGGTAGCTTTCTGTGGCATGATCTTTAGTGCATATGGCACAGGCTTGTACCATATCCAACGGACATTCTTTATGACTGCTTTTTCCTGCAGGGCAAAATATCACCAAGTTTTTTTCTACTTCAGCCTGCTTCTGCTTGGCCTGCATGATGTCTAATTGCGTCGTCGAAGTTCCCAAGATATCTGTTTTGAAATCCTCAAGTAGGTTTCTGATTTCTACATGAGTAATGCTCCCGCCAGAGATTTTGTTGTCCCTGGTGGTCATGTCGCGTTCTGCTGGTTTCAATCTTGTACTGCCTCTTGAGCACCTGATACACAAATTAATAATGTTAGCATAGTCTTCTTGATATATATCACCTTTACCCATAATATTTAATGTCTCTATCCATTGGTCTTTCATTCCTTTAATCAGTGTAGTTTTTAGCACATTATCAGGTAAAGTCAGAGTTACATAGGGAGACCGTTGGAGGTTATATTGAAAACATTCCACATACTCTTCCAATGTTTCAGTAGGTCTTGCTACCATTTGGAATATTTCGTCTTTCAATTCCCTAGATCTGCAATAGTCTTGATATTTTTTAAGGAAAGCGGTTTTCATTTGATCCCAATCATTTATTGTGCCCCCACCTAGTCCCATAAACCAATACAGGGCTGCTCCTTTTAACGTAGAGGGAAACAACTTTAGTTTCTGGGGGTTGGTGGTATAATCATAAACTCAACATAATACATCAAATTCAAATAGAAATGCATCTGGATCCTCTAATGTGAGTCCATGAAAGGTGGGAATATTTTGTAGAGGGATATCTCTCATGGGTGTGTTGACAATAGTGTCAACGATGGGATATTATAATGTAGATGTCTGGGTGCTTGTGGGTTGTTAGCCAATTGATCATATATATGCCAGTACCCTTCCGGGATCTCTAGGGAGTTATTCCTAGGGTGATTAGAAGGGGTGGGAATGATCTTAACAACACTCCCTTGGTCTGGGATACTGAGTGTTCCTTTCTCAATTACTCCCTGAGGGGATCTTGGTTCCTCTGTTTCCCCTATTTCTCCTCCTCCTTCATGAATATTACAAGAATTCCCTTCTTGTGAGGGACTTGGGCACGAATTTTCAATATCTTGAAAACTCTGCTCAGTTCCTTCTATTTTACTATGGACCTCAGCATAGGCTATAGATGGTGAGCCTGTGGCCCAAAGGGAGACAGTAGGTTGTCTGGAAGCGATTGTTCGAGGACCTACTGATGGTTGAGATTCAACTTTATTTAAGATGTCTTCTATGAAAGTTGATCGCCCAAGGGCCACCAGTCCCTTAGATTTTTTAGGTTTGGGTAGTGGAATTGGATTGTTTTCGGGTTTTTTCTTCTTAGTCATTCATGCAGACAATTCAAATGTTTATCTCTACCCTAAGTTCCTAACAACTCTGCTAGAAAGCGGGTGGGGGAGCAAGCATTTTACTTGCTCCGTACACAGGTTCTTACCTTCCATTTTTAATACCCAGTTCTCTCTCAACAGACAAGCATCAAATACCTACTCTAGTTTTCTGTAATTGTGCTGAAAAGCGGGCGGAGGAGCAAGCACTTTACTTGCTCGTTATGTAGGTTCTTACCTTCCATTTTCAATACCCAATTCTTCCTCAACAGCAATTATCAGATGTACATCACTCTTTGTAAATGGCTACACTCTCCCCGGCAACGGCGCCAAAATGTTGGCTGATAAAAGGTGCCTTTTAAAACTCCTAATTATCCCACATTAATTATCAACCTGGGCAAGTCCTCTTATTTCAAGAGTGTACACAGTATGTGGTTGCTATTAATTCAGAGAGTAATGTTTCCTAGATTGCAGTATAGATCTTTAAATACAAGAGTAAATGGATGCATCTAATAAACTCCAATTGCAATCATTAAAGGGAATATAACATCTAAACTTCAAGACTCAATCTTCTACCAAAATCATAATCAATCCTTACTCAAGCAATTCGACTAGCAATGGCATCAGCCGAGAGTATAGTAGCAATAACTCGTCTCTTCTTAACTGATTTAATCTAAATCAAACCCAATCTTCAGTAAATAATCTAAACAACAATGATATCAAGTTGAGAGTCCAACAATAACAGTTAATACTCTTTACAGTTGATTAAATCAAGTGGAATAATTATCTATGTAACTCAATCTGAAATGAAATTGAACTGAATCAACGACAATACTGTAAGTCATGTAAAGCAGAGATATTCTGTCAACATAGGAAAACAATAAATAGTGAAGGAGATAAAATCACAGAAAGCAAGAATACTATTAAACCGTCACACTTGTGAGAATTGGAAATGTATGACACAAAGAAAGCAATTAAATCCACCAGAGGCTTGGCCCTTAGCCCAGCGAACACTGCTAGGTTACTTCAGATAACATGAGGGAACAACAACTTCACTTATGTATTAACCATCGAATGTAAGTAGCATTACAATATAACCGTGTTCTCTCAACAACGAGAGTCTGTAATTAAAATTACAAATTCAATAATAACAGAGCTTCCCCCTTTCTTCTTACAATCGTCTCCTTTTATAATCAGAAAGGGTAAAAGATAAATGGTAAATGCGATCCCTCAGGATCTCCTAATCCTGAGGGATTCACAACCAATTTCCAACTTTAGACATCCTTTCCTTTCTCGCACTGATCCTCCTGATTCGTCTTTAGCCTTGTCCGCAACCGTCGCGTTCCTTTCTTTGCTTGTTGATTTTTGTTGTTCCTTCGTTAGGGAACAACAATTGTCCCTTTTGTTATTTTCCTACATAAATAAGGGTAATAATTAGCTAAATCATAACCGCAGATAATTCCTTCATTTCTTACCATAATTCTTCAATATATTACTGCATTAGGATATAGAAAAGATAAGAATAAAGGAAAAGGATGATGAGATTAATAGTAACTACATACCCATTTCGTGACTCAACAGTCAGGAGGCCGCGTTTTTGCCTAAACTCTATAGGCGAGTGTTTTGTCCTTCATCAATTCATAACTTCAGCAGTTGCACTCATCATGCCTTATCGACTCGTAGAAGTTGTGGAATAGTTGTTGTGGTGTTTGTACAATCTTCGGCAACAAGTGACAATGATCAGTCGTATGTTTCCCTACTACCTGACATATAGCACACCACAATGCAGGCCCCGCACTCGGTCCTGCTTGGGCTTCCGGCCTCAAAGGCATCAGTCCTACTCCTGCAATATAGTTCACAAAGACTAGGAAGTGGTCTTTGTCGTGCCCTTGACCTTTACATTTCAGGCACCATACCTCTTCACACGCTTCTAGCCAAACTGTTCTGTCTTTCTTCAGACTTTGCATTTTGACGCAAAGATTTTGAAACTACACATGGATCTGCTGAAACCCCAGGTTCCAATCTTCCACCAGGGTTTCATGCAATCTTATTGCAATCTCCAAGGCCTCTGCTTGAGTTGTAATCTTCTGTTGTGACAGTGCAACCCTTAGGTGAGGCAAGAGCGAAGCCATGAACCACTTGAGGTGCTCTCCATCTATTAAGTTCATATTAGCTTCACGAATTTTACACTTCAATCTCTGATCCAACTCCTAAGGTGTCTCACTTAGTTTCATTGCGATTTCCTTGAATCCCACAATCAACTGCGCCTCATATTTAGGCCTATTGAACTCTTTATTTAGCATGGTCTGGATCTTTGCCAACCCAACGTTTGGGTTATCATTAGAGTACTTGATGTACCAAGTTACCGTGCAATCCTACAAAGCACTAAACAACGTTGCCTTCTTCATGTGATCGTCAGTGACACCTTGAGCTTCCCATATAGCTTCTACGACGAACTAGAACTAGTCTGGGTCCTCATTTCCCAATCCCTTAAAAAAAGGCAGCTTCATTGAATTCACCATGTTAAACTGTGGTGGAGGTGGTGACAGTGTGGGTGAAGTCGCAGGTGATGGTGGTGAAAGTGGAGGTGGCATGGGTGGAGGTGGTAGTCACGGGAACCCTTGTTTTATCAACTGAACTGCACTTTGTGAAGAAGCCTGTGCTACTCCCTCTTCGTCACTCATAGGAGGTGAAATCAGTGGGCTATATTTAGGACCCTTTCTTCCTTCATTCCTGTAAGTCTTTCCACTTAGCATACCTCTGAACATCAAGGTAGCTGCATAACCCGATTTTCACACAATAACCTCATAATCCAAGTATTTAAAGACTTCAAGTACTTACCTTGCGGAACTTTCAAAAAATCATCGCTCCGCCTCACTGTAACTGACTGAGGTATCAACCGCAAATTCTGTCACAAAGGCTCCTATGATATAATTGAGCCAATGATCGACATCATGGGCAATCTTATCCTTAGAGGCTTCTAGTCTCTATACTAACTCCGAGGTCCAGACAATAGGACCATCAAGCCTCCACCTTCCTTAGTTATCCTCTAGCTTCGCGATCCACTCGTATAACTCAACTGGAAAGGAACAAAAAAAGATCTCATGGATTTCTGTATACAGGTACCTGTCTAGCCACTGTTCCTTTATTAGCTGTGGATTTTTGTTCTCCTGCGCCATGAATTCGTGGATCTTCCTATCCAACTAGTCTTCGATCTCTTTCTTATTTGGATTCCAGTGATACAACATCACACATCTCTCATTCAGATTCTGGTCCCAGCAACAAAACCATTTGTTGTCATGGTGGGCCCTAAACCAAGTTCAGCATTAGTCATCCAAACAAATCCCTACACTACTGGCCCTTTCGGATCAATCCGTGGAGCGCAGACTAAAGTCTCACCCGAAGCAGTATGGGGGGATGCTGGAGCCAAGTTTCTGCACCCTGAGATGGTTGTGACATCGGTTTATACCCCCTGCCCTTGCTTTCGCACATGACGCTAAGCCTTAGGGCTCTATCAATCTACCCTTTATTTCGTCCTTCAGTACCTCCATGAAGGTGTACAATTAACCTTTGTGCAGCCCTAACTCGTGGTTCAGGTACTTTCGCACAGCTATGACAATGTATTATATAGGTTCTTATCTCAAGTGTTTTACTTATCTTATCAATCAATTACAATTAGCATCGCGTAAACTAGTATGCTTTCTTGCATTCAATTAACATACATTCGTGCATCAAATAAACACTTTATAATAAACCCGGATCGCAATATAATCAGATGCATTAATAGAGACTAAATACACAATAATTGCAAAATACTTCTCTTTATTGATATCTTTCAGTTTAATATAGACTCTATCCACCCTACGCACACAACTATAGGGGTTCGCGCACTCAAATGCAGAATTCCACCCAAGGCCTCTGCGTATTCAGCTGCAGAGCCTCTACCTACGCTAAGACACGAAACACTTAGACTTCTCCACCAAAAACTCCCAAACATTAATTGGTTCTTACTTCCTTGAGATTACTAGTTAGCTCCTTTTTATACAATCCCATGGCCCACAGACCATGGGTAGATCTTTACAGTCGATTTGATACTTTACAAAGTAAGGGTGGACAACCCTTTATGACTTTTTACACCTTCATGCTCCACGACCACAAAATACGGAGACTTTAAACTTTATTACAAAATTGTCCCAAAACATGGGCTTTTAGCCCCAAAACTGCTCTTGGGGGAACCCATTCCCAACACAAGGCTAGTAAGCTGATGAAGTGTAAGTGTACTATATGTGCTAGAAGTATTTGGTTGTTCACACAAATTCTAAATTAAATTGAGTTATCAAAATATAAATTCTAAATTAAATTAAGTTATTGAAATGCACATGAGAAAAGTAGTTATCCCTAGAAAATGAAATGATCACACTCTTTTACTGAAAACTACTTATGGAAAATCCCACACTCTACTTTGAAAGAAAGCATCACAACTATGCATATAAGTAAATCAATCCCACACTTGTTGTAAATGAAATTATATATAGACTCAATTTCAAAAGGAAAGGCTACTATTAATCTTATCACACATCTGTAAAAATAGCATTCACAATTGTTTAAAATCAAAATGAACTAAACCTCTACTTAAATACATTTGTTGGGTGCAGTATAGGGTCTATAAATGTACCAACATTTAATTGTCAATCCGGATACTTCATGAACTTCGATATGCATCACTGGAAATGCCAGATAGAACCCCTCGCAACCTGCAAAACAAATTCTAGTCTATCTTGCGCATTGATCTCGACAATAAATAAAATCCTGCACTAAAAGATAATTCGAGAAACACGAATCCAAACAATTAAAATCATGTGGGAAATAAAAGGAAATCCTGTACTATTTAACAATGTGAAAGGAAATGCTAAGTACGAGCAAAAAAAAGGGAAATCAGAACTAGAAACCAAGCAGTGTCGGCACAATATCAAAAAGGCTGTAAATGCTGGAATAAATTCAAGAGAAATTCAAAACCATTCTATCTGCACTAATTCTACTGCATCTAACTCTGTGTAAAATTAACCTGAAAGCATCGAAAACATAACAAGTAACATAAAAAGTAAATTTACTGTGTAAAAACTTATGAAAGAAATGGATTTAATATGAGTCTCTCACCTCATATGAAGAAATATTCCAAGTGCAAGCACAATCCTTAATGCAACAAATCAAATTAATTTTGCAGTTGAAAGGAAAACATTGCAACAAATCAAATAACACCAATTTGAAGAATGAAAGAGACTGTAAATAATTAAATAAACTTCACACAGTAAATAATGATTTAAATGTTGCTTAATTTAAGAGATATTGAGCAGTCTCGAGCTGGTTTGGCGGCAAACCCAGCCAGCTTGCACCCTCTATTCATAACCTGGTTCACACAGGAATTAAAATCATTAGATGCAACAAATAGATAGACAGAGCATGACTGAAAATTTCTTCAATTAATTATGGAAAACAATCTTTACATAATGCAAACAAACACTTAACTCCAGCAAGCAAGAGAAGCGATCCATAAGCAATAATTTGCGTGATGCTACATTGGGACTAGCTTTTCCTTCTTCACGTTCCTTCTATGCCTGTGTGTGCTTATGTTATCGATGGATTAATTGACTGACTAATTTCCTCTCCAGGCAATTTATAAGCTTATATATAGGCATCAAATTACAATTTGGGCTTTTAAATCAACCAATTGAAATATAGGAGGGCAGATCATCGATCTCAACAATTTGCCAGGAATAAAATTAGTTTTGCAACTAAATGTTGAAATAGGTGAATTGTTCCTCTTTTCCTGGAATGGTGATATTGCTAGAAAGTGTGATCTGACTACTCTCTTTTTCTTTGTGTGATGATGCACTGCTCACAGGTGTATCACTCGGAGGAATGAATTTTATCAGAGACTTCAGAATATCAATATCATCTTAAGGATAGCGTTATTGGGGATGAGACAACAAAATGCGCATATGCCAAAAAAGTACCTTGATTGCAACCAAAAATAGGGTTGGCAGCTATGAAATGATTCCTGCCAATATTAATTTCCACAGCCGCTAGAAAAAAATTGCAAGACTTAGATAACAAACTTTGCAGCCACCTTAACTAGCCATTACTCATATCAAAAAGAAAATCCAATGGCCATTATCCTAGTGGATGTATAGCTTCACAACCAGAGATTTGACCCCAATTATCAACCTTTCAAGAGGCAGAACAACCAATGTCAATAAGACGATGGTAACACATTTTTACCTCTTTGGATATAGTGATGGTAATTCTTCAATTACATTGAGGTTAATGCAATTTCTCTTGACAAGAAATATCCCTGGAGAAGCCTTGGGAAACTGTTATGAAACTAGCTCACAAAAAGATAGAAAATATGGATCAATGCCTTAGGATTCAACCTCTTCGAGGGGGCAACCTCCTTTACATTACATAAATGAACAATTCTCGGATGATTCAAATGACAAAACCTCCTTTCTATATATAGGAGTCTAAGGAGTCACAATATAACCCAGCCGACCTAACAATAATAATATAAAGCCACAAAAATAACAATAGAGGGATTCTATGGAGCACGGTAATAACAATATGGGGACAATAAGGGCACAACAATACCAATAAGGGATACAACTACAATAGTAATGGGGTAATCACTAGTATTATAGGGACCTAACATGCCCCTCTCCTTCAAAAAAGTGTTGTCCCCAACGCTTAAGTAGTTCTAGATACTTTTGTATAAAATTCTCATCCTCCCATGTGGAATCTTCAGCGGATAAGTTCTTCCACTTGATGAGATACTCCGAAATTGATTGATTTCGTAGCTGTCGAGTTCTTGTTTCTGTGACTGCTTCCGGTTCCAATATAATTTTTCCTTCCTCGTCAAGTTCTGGAAATATTGTTTGAACTGGGAGCTTGTCACCTATAACCTTCTTTAAACATGAAACATGGAAAACTGGGTGCACTAAGAAGCTACACGAAGCTCCAATTTGTATGCCATAGTACCAATCTTTTGCAACACCTTGTATGGACCATAATACTTTGGTGATAATTTATTATCCTTCTTAGCTTGCTTGGGGGACATTTGTTTATATGGTTGTAGCCGTAGGAATACCCAATCACCTACATCAAAACTTCTTTCGCTGTGATGTTGATCTACCTGTTGTTTCATTCTATTCTATGCCAACACGAGGTTATCCTTTAAGAGTTGGAGGACTTGTTGTTGATGTTCGATGTGATGTTTCACTGCTTGAACCTTAGAATTTTATCTTAAATATGATGTGATGGATGGTGCCTAATATCCATAAAGTGCCATAAATGGGGTCATTTTTGTTGTTGTATGGAAGGAAGTGTTATACCACCATTCAGCCAGAGGCAACCATTTGACCCATTGTGTCTGTTTATCAGATACAAAGCAACGAAGATATCCTTTCAAACATTTGTTTACTATCTCAGTTTTCCCATCAGATTGAGGATGATAAGATGAGCTATGAGCTAACTGAGTACCAAGATAAGAAAATAATTCTGTCCAAAAATTTCTAGTGAAAATGGGATCTCTATCACTTACAATAATCTTTGGGTTTCCATGTAGCTTTTGAATTGTTTCCATAAATGTAGTAGAAACTGTACTGGCTTTAAATGGATGTGATTATGCACAAAAGTGTGCATACTTGGTAAGTCTGTCAACTACCACCATGATGACACTCTTTCCCTTAGACTTGGGTAAACCTGTGATAAAATCCATTGAAACCTCCTCCCAACGTTGGCTTGGAATGGATAAAGGTTGTAATAGACCCGGGGTCTTAATTGTTTGAACTTTATTTTGTTGGCAAACCAAACATTCTGCCACAAACTTTTAAATATCCGATTTAAGGCCATCCCAAAAAAATTCCTTCTTAACCTTGTGGTAAGTTATTAAAAATCATGAGTGCCCTCCTAAGGGAGAAGTGTGCAATTCCATAAGAATATTTTGTTTGAGTTTGGAATTCTTACAGAGGTATAAGCGATCTTTGTACCATAACGAATAATTTTTTCAGCTAAATGTATCAGATGTATTGGAATCTTGTTGTAACTTTCGAATAAGTGCCCAGACTTCTTCATCATTCTTCCATTCCTCCCTTGCTTCTTTTATCCAATCTGGTTGGATAATAGAAATGGCACACAACAATGCTTCCACATCCTCATCCTTTCTTGAGAGTGCATCTGCCACCACATTTTACTTCCCTTTTTTGTAGATGATTTCAAAGTCATAACCCAACATCTTTGTGACCCACTTTTGTTGCTCTTCAAAGGATAATATTTGTTCTAAAAAGTATTTAAGGCTATCATGATCCATTCTTACCTTGAAGTGTCTTCCCATTAGGTAGGGTCACCATTTCTTAAGTGCATGAAGTATTGCCAACATTTCTTTCTCATAAATAGCTTTGTGTAAAAACATTCCTTCGATTAGACGACTTTCAAAAGAAATGGGTCTTTCATCTTGCATTAAAACAGCACCAATTCCATTTCCGGAAGCATCACATTCCACAATAAAGGTTTTTGTGAAGTTCGGTGTAGCTAAGACCGGTGCTTGGAACATTGCCTCTTTAAGATGTTTGAAGGCCTTTGTTTCTTCTGGAGTCCATGAAAATGCATCTTTCTTCAATAATGTTGTTAGATGTTCTGCTATTTTCCCATAATTCTTAACAAACTTGCGATAATACCCTGTCAACCCGAGAAATCCTCGCAGATGCTTTATGGATGTGGGGATTTTCCATTCCTTAATGGCTTTAATTTTGCTAGGGTCTACCTTAACTCCTTCATGAGATACAATATGACCCAGATATTCCACCTCTTGTACTCCAAAGAAACATTTGGATCTTTTTGCATATAATTGTTTCTCCTCCAATAGTTGTAGCACCCTGTCAACATGTTCAACCTGATCCTTCCAAGACTTGTTGTAGATTAGTATATCATCAAAAAATACTAACAAAAATTTTCTAAGGGTTTGAAAATGGAATTCATCAAACCTTGAAATGTAGAAGGTGCATTGGTAAGGCCAAAAGGCATGACCAAAAATTCATAATGATCCTCATGAGTTCTAAATGTTGTTTTTAGAATTTCTTCAGTCTTCATTCTGATTTGATGATATCCTGAACAAAGATCCAACTTGGTGAAGTAAATTGATCCATGCAATTCATCTAGTAATTCATCAATGACCAGAATGGGAAACTTATCTTTAATAGTGAGCTTGTTGAGCTCCCTATAATCCGGACACATGCGCCATGATCCATCCTTCTTGTGCACCAATATTATTGGAGTAGAGAAAGAACTTTGACTAGGTTGAATTATACCAACCTCTAGCATTTTTGCAACCATACGTTCTGTTAGAGTCGGTCTAGTTATCCCTCCGTCAGAGATCAAAGCTCTTTTGCATTTCATGATTAGGTGTCCCATCAGTTTTTGATCAGTTGCATTTCGTTAGGCATGCCATAACTCTGATGGAGTGGGTTGTGTCACTCATTCCCCTCGTGCTTGGCACTACTGGTTCAGGCCTGTTTATTAAAATAAGTCTTCAAAGGTCATTTACAATCATGTTTTAAATTTTGAGGTCTTAGGTCTAGGGTTGAGTCAATTTTGTCTTGAAAAGTCTTAGAAGACCAGCAGGCCAGAGGGATGTTTTTGATAGATCATCACTTCAATAATTTTCATCATTGTACAGCTGAATTAGGACTTCTCTTCAAAACTCTGTTTTGAAGATTAGTCGCCATCTCATTTTTGAAAAGAAATTGTCAAAATTTTAAGTTCTTCAATCATTCAAGTGTAGCCTTGGTCTCCTTTGCTAGAGCATATCAGGGATATCCCTGCAAAAAATTATCAGAGAAAATCATTATTTCAACCAATTTTAAAGGGGAAACCAAAAAGGTTAGAGCCTATTAATTTTGAAAGTGTCAACAACCAAACATAAGAAAATGGGTTTTGGGTTAAGCAAAAATCAACAAGGAGTCTATATGAAGATATTTCTCCTCATTTGCAACCCATTCCACATTCCAAAAGCAAAGAGCATTGTTCTCAGGCGATTTTGTGAGTTTGTGAGCAAATTGGGCCGTTTCCAGGGTGCGCGGCGCATCAGGTTGGGTGCGCGACGTACCAGTGGCGCGCGGCGCATCAGGCGACAAATTTCAGTGTTATTTTACATGGGTGAGGCGCATCAGGAGCGCGCGGCGCGTTGGGTGAGGCGCGCGGCACATTGGATTTTATGCCCAGACTTTGCCCGAAACACACTCAAACACCTCTTCTCACGCATCAAATCACAGGATGGTCATGTAAACCTTGCCGGAGTGAATTTCACCTTGTCACCTGAGATTATTGCTCAGGCCACTGGGATACCAAATGTAGGGGAGGAATGGAGTAAACGCCAGCAGTTAGACAGATTCCACTATGAACCATATATCAAGCCCAGGTATATAAGACACTTGACTGTAGTTTTTCCTTTCAGATTCCTAAGGGATGAGTATGCACCATTGATGAAACTCATCATTCGATATTTCAGTTGCGAGGGCAGATTCTCACATCTCTACGCGTACCATGTCCGTTTGTTGATGCATTTTACAAGGGTACGTATGATGAACATTCCATTTTTCATGTGTCGCAACATAGAGAGGATGGTGCCTTTAGTACAAAGGAAGAGCCCAGCATATCAGCACAAGAGCATCTATCATTATGCATTGATCAAAATTGTAGTGATGCATCAGTTGGCACAGCAGGGCATTACTTGGGAAGATTTCATCTCTCGTGATTACTTTGCACCATTACAGCCACCTCCCGAGATAGTTCATGATGAGGGAGGACCTTCACACCAGCCAGACATTCCCGAGACTGAGCATATAAGTGCTCCTCCATATGTGACATATCAGCGAGGTCACAGGGCATTATTTGCATCTACATGACGAGTACTATCTCCACCCAGGGTGGAAGGGGTCTCGTTGACTTCATCAGCACAGCGAGTGTTATCTCCACCTCGTGTGGAAGGGGCCTCGCTTTCGACAGCAGCACTGTAGGTACAGGATAAGGGCAAGAAGCCCAAGCATGAGGAGGGACCTTCAGGTGAGCCATCCGGGTTTGTTACTATTCATGATGAGACAGCTTCAGAATCAGAGAAGACCCAATATATCAGGTATCTAGAGCAGCGGAATAAACAGCTTGAGGACCAGCACATGATCATAGAGCTACAGAACATCCGTGAGAATCGCCATGCTGCCCAACAGAGGCAAATTGAGTTCACCTCTCTAGAGCAACAGGTAAATGAGGATCGAGAGGATAATATCGAGAGGGTCAACATCTACTTGGAGGAATGGCTGAAAAGGGCCAATAGAGACCATGCATTATTGAAACACATGGTTATGCATTACAAGGTCCGGAATTTGGTTTGCAAGGCACGAATTAGGAGTCTTAAGGCAAAATTGAGGAAAATGGTCAAGAAGCAAAAACGACAAAAGGAGCTTGATCGTCTTCGGATTTTGGCCGAAGCCTCTTTGACTGAGCATAGTACTTGATTGGGGACCCCCAGCCCAAATTTCAACAAGTTTGGGGAAAATTTTGTCAATTTTGAAATTTTTGTGTAAAAAACAGGTTTTTGGGCTCAACGCGTAGCGCGCTGCGCGCTACCCATAAGATTGGGAGGTCCAAATCATGAAAGGTTTGCATTTTGGGATTTGTCATGATGAAATACACCTACTCAGCTATTTCCAAGGCATTTCATCAAGGTTTGGGTCCCCAAAAGGTCAAAAAACATGCAAAAAATGACCTCACTGCCCCTTTTTGGACACACAGGAAGTAGCCTTGGGAGAATGCACTTTTGGAGGGGCAAATGGACATCAAATTGGAAAATTCCACTTGGGTTGGAAAGTAGACATCCAGAGCTTTCCAACAAGCCAACCTGAGCTCAATTTGGATGCCGAGAAGTGCCCCAAAAGTAGGTGAAAAGGTGCGCTACGCATAGGGCTCAGGTGCGCTACGCATCAGGATTTTTTGCAAAGTTTTCATCTTCAGCTCAGGAAACGAAGCCAGTTTGACCAGTTTTGACTTGTGATGGGATTTTTCACCCTCCTTGATGTAATTAATGGAACTTTATGTTGACTTGACATTTATTTACTGATTTTAGATGATTCATTCATAAAATAGCAAAAATTTAATGAATGAATTGGTTTCCTAGCTTATAGAGGCAAGTTGTTTTGACTGCCTAGATTGTAGTGCTTTGTTTAGAATTGGTTGAAACAGCTCCTAGGATGATGAGCTCGACCCCTAGAGGCAAGGGAATGTGTTAGCTTGCCTATATTATGTATTTTCTTAGTCATTTTCAGGGTTGGACTCTTGGGAATAGCTTGATACACTATTGTACATATTTTATCTGCAATTTTGGCAAAGGATAGACCAGGGTTTTGCAGCACTATTTGGGATTCATGTGGCCTTATGTGTTGATGGTGTGTTTCTCTCAGTACTTGTAAGTTGTATATGTGTACCATTTTCCTTATTTAATCTTCTGCAATTAAACAAATGAAGTGTTAAGGTAGAATCCATAAATTTGCTATGCTCTGCCTTTAAGTTTGTTTAATTTTCCATGTTTTCTTCAGTTTAAGGAGAATCCTTGAGACTTCCTTGCTCTCCTTAGCTCCTCACCTGTCTGATCTATTCACCTCATTGCTTTTAAAGCATCAAAACAATTGCCTACCTTGCTCCAATCAGACCTCTGCAGAAACTGTGTCTCATTCCCGCACCCAAAATTGCTTTTCCCTTTGAATTCAACAAAAACCCCAAAACAAATCACCTTTAAACCTCTGCACTTAATACCTAGCCTAAGATTAGTTACAATTTCAGTCATCTCGATGCCTAATTGATTATATTTTTCCGATATTGACCCGGAGAGAGCCCTCTCCTGTCCTCGTAGGGCTAGCTACGAGGCTAAGTGTGGTTTGATGTTGCCTTGAGTTTTGCCTTCCTCAGCCTGAGGCAAATTCGAGCGTTAACATAGTGGTGACCATACTGGGGAAGAAAATGGTTTGCTTGTTTATGTCATTTGTTTTATAAGCTACAGACAGAGCCTGAAGTTATGCCAGGTAGCCTTCGAAACGCTTTTGCTTTGCATTAGCGGAAGTAGATAAACGCTGCTTTAGTCAATCTCCAGTCTAGCTTGTAAACGTGACATCTAACTTGTTAATTGCCCCAGTACATGTATCAAGTTCCGATCTGATGGTTGATGGTGGACAACGATCAGACACTGGCAAGGCTAAAATCATTCACCTGGCGACTCCTTTCACTGAAGAATCCAACAACTTGTGCTTCATGGTGACTTCACTGCAGAGAGATCAGTAGCTGTGAGATTTTCAAAATGGACCGAATCACAAGCAGATATGCTCCCATGAGCCGAGATCACATTCCATGTTTTCCGAATAAGATGCCCAAGGTAGATTGGTCAAGGAATCTGCCTACATTTAATGATGATGGTAAGAAGGATGTTGCTTTACATCTAGTTAGATTTCATATGCATATTCGCAAGTTGAAGGTGGATTTTCCTGAAGACTGCTTGATGAAGATATTCCTGGCCACTCTGGAACGTGAAGCCCAATCCTGGTATGAAAATTTGCTGCTGGCCTGTATTTACTGTTTAAAGGATTTTCATGCCTTGTTCATTGAAAGATATCAAGCATCTTATCCATCATTAAATTTGGTTCATGACTGTTGCAAACATGCTTCTACTTTTATTGAAAGCCTTGAGAAATATTATGAAGATGATAATTTTATGGATGATGAGATCATGGAGGCTCTGTACGAAAATCCATTTCAGCAGCATAAAGAAAACTTAGAGGATACTTGTCCAGATGATCAGGACATTTTGCAGCAGAATCAAGATCAGCAGGCTGAAGATGGTCATATGGTGGAAGATGATGAAAGAGAGGGTTCTATTTCAGATCTGCCCACAGAAGAAGACAGCGTGCAGGGTAGTCATGATTCAATTTCAGAATGTGATGCAGTCAAGTCAACTATTTCAGGTCAACATTCAGATCATGATGACCAAGAATACCTTGTGCTGAATCCTATAAAGAAGAACTCGGCTGTTGAGATCATTTGGCATGAAGAAAACAGAGTTACAAATCTAAATGTTCTCATGCCATCAGAACAGAGCCTGCATGAGGAGGTAATCCAGTCATTTCATGAAAAACAAGATGAGATCTTTGTTCAAGTAAGTGAAAAATCTTCTGTCAATAACTCAGTGGTAAATCATAATTTGGATAGTTTGATTGCCATGTCATATGAAGATGATCAACAATGTTTCCAAGTTTCAGAAGATCAGGACTGTCATTTAGATTTTTCATGTTTTTCATGTTATTTCAAGAAGACAAGACTTGCTTGAGCAAAAGGAAACAGAAAGTCTTATCTCCTCTGTCTGAAGATGAGATAGATCAACTCTTGAATGGTCATGTTACAGCCCAAGCTAAAGCAGATTTGCAGTGCACACTTGGTCAAGAAAATGTCGGTAAAACTTCTTCCTCTTTTGAAAAAGATGATTGTCTTGTAATCGGTTTTGTAGATCAGCAAACAGATAAGGCTGTCATGTTTGATAATCTTGAAGATTGTTTTTTGTTTAAGAATGACCTAGATCATGACGTTGAGAGAGACAATATGCCAGAATTTTTCATGGTCAAGGAGCCTACAACTAGCACTCAGATGGCAGAAGAACATACCTCTTTGTGCATTCTTATCCCTTGGAAATCGATTGCCCTTTCAGATCAGAATGAAGAGATTACTTGTATTTTTGCAGTTGGATCTCCAAACAAGATAGTGCTTTAGGATTATCAAGATCCCTGCGGCATCCTTTTGAAAGAAATAAAGAAGATAAATGTTTCCTGGTTCATTATCATAACCTTTGGTTTCAGTGGTTATTTTGAGTTGCCTACAGGTTCATCGTTCTGCCTGCTCGAGATAAGCGAGAGCAAAAATTTGGTATGTAGCCATCTGCTGGATTGGTTACATTGGAAAGCTCATTATACATGATTGTACATATTTCATTAGTATGCAGGTGGTTGTCATCATGATTCCAAATCTTGATGGACTGCTGCCATTTTTCCAAAAAGCTTTGTAAAGTCTTGTTTTAAGTCAGTCATGAGTCATTTTTGTTTGGTCTGTTGAGTCAGTTTTTTCAAGTTATTTCAGTTTGCCATCGAGTCGGTTTGAGTCAAGTTTTCATTCAATAAATGTGTTAAAGGTTTTGTGTTATGCGTTCAAATAATGACTCCATCGCCCAATGGATGAAGGCACTGTCTAGCTCTTATAGAGATTTGCGGTTCTTGGCATCTCCAAGGAGCTACCATCCCCATTGGAGCCAATGTTAGAGTCGGTCTAGTTATCCCTCCGTCAGAGATCAAAGCTCTTTTGCATTTCATGATTAGGTGTCCCATCAGTTTTTGATCAGTTGCGTTTCGTTAGGCATGCCATAACTCTGATGGAGTGGGTTGTGTCACTCATTCCCCTCGTGCTTGGCACTGCTGGTTCAGGCCTGTTTATTAAAATAAGTCTTCAAAGGTCATTTACAATCATGTTTAAAATTTTGAGGTCTTAGGTCTAGGGTTAAGTCAATTTTGTCTTGAAAATTCTTAGAAGACCAGCAGGCCAGAGGGATGTTTTTGATAGATCATCACTTCAATAATTTTCATCATTGTACAGCTGAATTAGGACTTCTCTTCAAAACTCTGTTTTGAAGATAAGTCGCCATCTCATTTTTGAAAAAAAATTGTCAAAATTTTCAGTTCTTCAATCGTTCAAGTGCAACCTTGGTCTCCTTTGCCAGAGCATATCAGGGCTATCCCTGCAAAAAATTATCAGAGAAAATCATTATTTCAACCAATTTTAAAGGGGAAACCAAAAATGTCAGAGCTTATTAATTTTGAAAAAGTGTCAACAACCAAACATAAGAAAATGGGTTTTGGGTTAAGCAAAAATCAACAAGGAGTCTATATGAAGATATTTCTCCTCATTTGCAACCCATTCCACATTCCAAAAGCAAAGAGCATTGTTCTCAGGCGATTTTGTGAGTTTGTGAGCAAATTGGGCCGTTTCCAGGGGGCATGGCGCATCAGGTTGGGCGCACGACGCACCAGTGGCACGCGGCGCATCAAGCGACAAATTTCAGTGTTATTTTACACAGGTGAGGCGCATCAGGAGCGCGCGGCGCGTTGGGTGAGGCGCGCGACGCATTGGAGTTTATGCCCAGACTTTGCCCGAAACACACTCAAACACCTCTTCTCATGCATCAAATCACAGGATGGTCATGTAAACCTTGCTGGAGTGAATTTCACCTTGTCACCCGAGATTATTGCTCAGGCCACTGGGATATCAAATGTAGGGGAGGAATGGAGTAAACGCCAGCAGTTAGACAGATTCCACTATGAACCATATATCAAGCTCGGGTATATAAGACACTTGACTGCAGTTTTTCCTTTCAGATTCCTAAGGGATGAGTATGCACCATTGATGAAACTCATCATTCGATATTTCAGTTGCGAGGGCAGATTCTCACGTCTCTACGCGTACCATGTCCATTTGTTGATGCATTTTACAAGGGTACGTATGATGAACATTCCATTTTTCATGTGTCGCAACATAGAGAGGATGGTGCCTTTAGTACAAAGGAAGAGCCCAGCATATTAGCATAAGAGCATCTATCATTATGCATTGATCAAAATTGTAGTGATGCATCAGTTGGCACAGCAAGGCATTACTTGGGAAGATTTCATCTCTCGTGATTACTTTGCACCATTACAGCCACCTCCCGAGATAGTTCATGATGAGGGAGGACCTTCACACCAGCCAGACATTCCCGAGACTGAGCATATAAGTGCTCCTCCATATGTGACATATCAGCGAGGTCACAGGGCATTATTTACATCTACACGACGAGTACTATCTCCACCCGGGGTGGAAGTGGTCTCGTTGACTTCATCAGCACAGCAAGTGTTATCTCCACCTCGTGTGGAAGGGGCCTCGCTTTCGACAGTAGCACTGCAGGTACAGGATAAGGGCAAGAAGCCCAAGCATGAGGAGGGACCTTCAGGTGAGCCATCCGGGTTTGTTACTATTCATGATGAGACAACTTCAGAATCAGAGAAGACCCAATATATCAGGTATCTAGAGCAGCGGAATAAATAGCTTGAGGACCAGCACATGATCATAGAGCTACAGAACATCCGTGAGAATCACCAAGCTGCCCAACAGAGGCAAATTGAGTTCACCTCTCTAGAGCAACAGGTAAATGAGGATCGAGAGGCTAATCTCGAGAGGGTCAACATCTACTTGGAGGAACGGTTGAAAAGGGCCGATAGGGACCATGCATTATTGAAACACTTGGTTATGCATTACAAGGTCCGGAATTTGGTTTGCAAGGCACGAATTAGGAGTCTTAAGGCAAAATTGAGGAAAATGGTCAAGAAGCAAAAACGACAAAAGGAGCTTGATCGTCTTCGGATTTTGGCCGAAGCCTCTTTGACTGAGCATAGTACTTGATTGGGGACCCCCAGCCCAAATTTCAACAAGTTTGGGGAAAATTTTGTCAATTTTGAAATTTTTGTGTAAAAAACAGGTTTTTGGGCTCAACGCGTAGCGCGCCGCGCGCTACCCATAAGATTGGGAGGTCCAAATCATGAAAGGTTTGCATTTTTGGATTTTTCATGATGAAATACACCTGCTCAGCTATTTCCAAGGCATTTCATCAAGGTTTGGGTCCCCAAAAGGTCAAAAAACATGCAAAAAATGACCTCACTGCCCCTTTTTGGACACACAGGAAGCAGCCTTGGGAGAATGCACTTTTGGAGGGGAAAATGGACATCAAATTGGAAAATTCCACTTGGGTTGGAAAGTAGACATCCAAGGCTTTCCAACAAGCCAACCTGAGCTCAATTTGGATGCCGAGAAGTGCCCCAAAAGTAGGTGGAAAGGCGCGCTACGCATCAGGATTTTTTGCAAAGTTTTCATCTTCAACTCAGGAAACGAAGCCAGTTTGACCAGTTTTGACTTGTGATGGGATTTTTCACCCTCCTTGATGTAATTAATGGAACTTTATGTTGACTTGACATTTATTTACTGATTTTAGATGATTCATTCATAAAATAGCAAAAATTTAATGAATGAATTGGTTTCCTAGCTTATAGAGGCAAGTTGTTTTGACTGCCTAGATTGTAGTGCTTTGTTTAGAATTCATTGAAACAGATCCTAGGATGATGAGCTCGACCCCTAGAGGCAAGGGAATGTGTTAGCTTGCCTATATTATGTATTTTCTTAGTCATTTTCAGGGTTGGACTCTTGGGAATAGCTTGATACACTATTGTACATATTTTATCTGCAATTTTGGCAAAGGATAGACCAGGGTTTTGCAGCACTATTTGGGATTCATGTGGCCTTATGTGTTGATGGTGTGTTTCTCTCAGTACTTGTAAGTTGTATATGTGTACCATTTTCCTTATTTAATCTTCTGCAATTAAACAAATGAAGTGTTAAGGTAGAATCCATAAATTTGCTATGCTCTGCCTTTAAGTTTGTTTAATTTTCTATGTTTTCTTCAGTTTAAGGAGAATCCTTGAGACTTCCTTGCTCTCCTTAGCTCCTCACATGTCTGATCTATTCACCTCATTGCTTTTAAAGCATCAAAACAATTGCCTACCTTGCTCCAATCAGACCTCTGCAGAAACTGTGTCTCATTCCCGCACCCAAAATTGCTTTTCCCTTTGAATTCAACAAAAACCCCAAAACAAATCACCTTTAAACCTCTGCACTTAATACCTAGCCTAAGATTAGTTACAATTTCAGTCATCTCGATGCCTAATTGATTATATTTTTCCGATATTTACCTGGAGAGAGCCCTCTCCTGTCCTCGTAGGGCTAGCTATGAGGCTGAGCGTGGTTTGATGTTGCCTTGAGTTTTTCCTTCCTCACCCTGAGGCAAATTCGAGCGTTAACACGTTCAATTTCACTCTTTTGGGCATAACGATATCTGTACAACCTGATTTTCGGAGGAACACTTCCTGGAATCAGATGAATAGCATGATCATGATCACGAATAGGTGGGAGACCTTTGGGAGTTTCAAATACCTTGGAATGATTTTCTAAGACTTTTTGGAGATCTAGAGAAATAGATGATTCCAATGTGGAAACATCTAGCGAACATAATTGTGCAATTACACCTCTTTGTTTCTTTTTTAGAAGCTTTGTCATACCATTAGAGCTTATTATCTTTCCCGGTTTCCTTGCAATACCCCTTAATTCAACTTCCTTTCCTTTCGTAGAAAATTTCATGAAAAGTTCTTGAAAATTAAAAGCTATTGTACCTAAGGATTGTAGCCATTGGACTCCTAGTACAACATCAGCACCTCCCATTGGAATGGAAAGCATTGGGCTAGTCAATACATATTCTCCCATGGATAGCTTGATATTATGGCACTTTCCAGAACAATTTATTGTTCCTCCATTTGCAACCATCACTTGACACTCTGGTGCTAGATATAGGAAGCAATTCAATTCTTTTGCTATCTTACAATGAATAAAATTGTGGGTACTTCCTGAATCAATCAACACTATTACCTTTTTCTTCTTGATTTGTCCTTCTATCTTGATGGTTTGAGGAGTGGTAATTCCAGCCAATGCATTACAAGATATGGTCGGATTCATTTCTTGTTTATCTAGGCTTTGTTCCTGGAGTATATCCTCTTCTTTTGACCTTTCTTGCTCCTTTTCTTCTTCCTCTTCACAATCTATGTAGAATAATTTCTTCTTAGCACACTTATGACCTTTAGTGTATTTGCTATCACAACTGTAACAAAGCCCTTTTGCTCTTTTTTCCTCCAATTGTTGTGGTGTCAACCTTATAGGTTGTGGAAGACTAGGGGCAACAACACTTCCATCTTTATAATTGTGAATGGTATGCTTTCTGGTTGCCATAATTTTGCTTTCCATTTTTCTTGCTAACCTGAATGCCTTCTCTAATGAATCAGATTCCCAAAGGCGAACATCATGTTGGATATTATCCTTTAAAGTCCCTATGAACACATCAATCCTATGCTCCTATGGAATATTTTTTACCCTTATGTTCAATTTTTGGAACTTCTCATTGTGCTCCATTATTAAACCCTTTTGTTTGAGACTTATCAATTGGCTAAAAAATGTGTTGCTTTTTGTATACTCATAATGTGATGTCAATTCTTCCGTAAAAATTAACCAAGTGATAATTTGTTTACGAGAGCAAAGTTGTTGATACCATACAAATTGATTTTGGTTCCAAATATAAAGTTGCAATAAATACCTTTTATGTGTTTTTCACATTATTGAGATCAAAAAATTGCTCCATCTGTAATATCCATGTTACGGGATCCTTGCCATCAAACTTCCTCATATCGATTTTTGGAATATGGTGGGTCTTCGGTCCAACATTAGAGTCTATGAAATCATGATTAACATTTCTTTTGTTCTCATCATGAGTTTCCTTTACTACCCTTTCGCCACTAGTAAGCATTTCCTGTAGAAACTTTGTCAAATCTATCTTCAAATCTGTCTTCAAACAATCCATCTTAACTTCTACACCTTTCTTTAAACAATCCATCTTAGCTTCTACATCTTTCTTTAAACCATCCATCTTAGATTCTGTTACTTTTTGTGCAAGTGACGTTTGTTGCACTTGGTCTCGTAATTTTGATATATCATGTTGCATTTCTTCCTCTTCTTCATGAGTCATGCTAGAGCTTTCTGGTTGCTTACTAGGTGTTTGCATTTTCTTTCCTCGGGGTGTCAATTACTGATAATAATGCTTTACTATGCCCTTTGAATTCCTTCAAACTAATTTTTCAAACCAAGCTTATGCAAAAATTTAAAAAAACTACACACCTTTTTTCACTTTGTAGGAGCTTGATATTGAATCTGATGTATCACTGTAATTTCAGATCATCTAGTTCTAAAATTGTGACCTGCAGTAGCCCTTTTCGTCCTCTTTCCAATGCCACTAGTCTGATCCAAATTTGATTCTCTAGAGAAGAGTTATGCCAAATCTCCCACAGTGACCTGATTATAGACTAGTTCAGTAGAGCGAACTTGTATGACGTGCCACGAGTCACTTTTTCAACCTTTGGCTCTGAAAAATATATACCAGAAACTACTTTCCGTCCTCTTTTTGTAACTTCTTACGAAATTTCAATCCGATGCTCAAAGAGAAAGTTATGATGATTTTCCCTAGGTCACCTGTTTGGAAGATAATTCAGGAGTCTGCAAAAAGACCAATTTCCTCATATCATATCTCCGCAAATATAGTGCGAAAAGCTCTGAAATTTGGACCCAAGGTTCAATGCGATTTCGTCTCAAATGAGTTTTTTTTTTATCTTCTGAAATGTCGCAGAAAAAAAGTTATAGAGAAAATGCCACGATGACCTATTTGGAGCAGCGAAACCCTAGAATCCAAAGCTCTGATACCAAATGTTATGAAACCAGCTCACAAAAAGATAGAAAAGATGGATCAACACCTTAGAATTCAGACTCTTCGAGGAGGAAACCTCCTTTACATTACATAAATGAAAAATTCTTGGATGATTCAAATGACAAAACCTCCTTTCTATATATAGGAGTCTAAGGAGTCACAATATTGTAGGAATTTACAGGGTAAGTTCCTCAGACAGAACACCAAAAGGACACCGCTCACAACCAGATCACAGATCAATACACCAGTATTTTGACGTGGTTAAAACCCTCAAAGAGGGAAACAGTCCACGGCCTGAGCCAACGCGGCCACTTCAGGCAATTTATTAATAAAAGAATGAAAATTTACATATGTTTCTCTCATGCACGGATTGCCCTACAAATGACCCTCCATGCACTTTAAATAGAATTCATGGACCAATCGGGTGTCAAGCCACGGATCAAGTGTCGGTAATACCGAGGAGAGAATGAACCGCCGGATCACTACATATCGTGACCGTCGGATTGTAAGTTACAAAATGTACAACGGTAAAGAAACACACTTTACCTAACTCTATACCTAACTCTACACTAGACCAAGTTGTACTTAACTATTTCCTATGTGTCGGAATATCCTAACATCCCCCCTTAAGAACAACTTGGGATAGGATTGAAGGATTTACAAATATGACACAATAGGAGAAGGAAGGAGGCACTAGAGCCTATCCCCCCTTAGTGACAACTTCCTGAATTCCAACCATAAATCGAAGTTTAGTGAACTTCGCCTCTGTGAGAGCCTTTGTGAAGATGTCTGCAACTTGATCATCTGTTGAACAATATTGCACTTCAAGAACATGGTCGTGAATGAGCTTTCTGATGAAGTGCATGTGCAGTTCAATGTGTTTGCTGGGCTGATGTTGGACTGGATCTTTGCATAGCTGAATGGCACTTTGATTATCACACCAAAGTGTAGTCAGATGCTGCTGCTGAAAGCCAAACTCTGACAGGATCTGACGAAGCCACAAGGCTTCCTTACTAGCTTCTACGGCACCACGATACTCTGCTTCTGCTGATGAAAGAGAAATGGCAGCTTGTTTCTTACAAGCCCATGTAATAGGTCTTGAACCAAGAGTGAACACATAACCGGCAGTAGACTTCTGATCATCAGGGTCACCAGCCCAATCGGAATCAGTGAAACCAACCAATAGAGGAGATGCTTCGGCACTGTAATGAATCCCAAACTGAACTGTACCTCGAACATAACGAAGTATTCTTTTAGCTGCTTTCCAATGACTTTCACGGGGGTTTTGCATGAACCGAGCAACAAGGCCAACAACAAAGGAAAGGTCAGGACGAGTATGAGTTAGATACAAGAGTTTTCCTACAAGTTGACGGTATAATGTAGCATCAACTTCAGGAGAAGTACAAGTGACTGAAAGTTTGACTCCAGACTGAAAGGGAGAAGGGGCTGGCTTACAGTCTTCCATGTGAAAATGACGTAGAATATCACAAGCATACTTGGACTGGGAAAGGGAAATACCCTCCTTGGATTGCAAGACTTGAAGACCGAGAAAATAGTGTAAGTGTCCTAAGTCTGTCATTTCAAATTTCCTTTTAAGGTTAGACTTCACATGGTTTATAAGGTTGGGATCACTACCAGTAAGGATAAGATCATCAACATAAAGAACAAGGATGATAAGAGAGTTGCCCACTTTCTTGGTGTAGACAGTATTGTCAGAATGACACCTAGAAAAGCCAGATTCTAAAAGAAAGCTATCCATTTTGGCATACCAAGCCCGAGGAGCTTGCTTGAGACCATAAAGGGATTTCTTAAGTCGACATACAAGGCTGGAGTCTGTTTGTATGAAGCCAATGGGTTGTTCCATATAGATTTCTTCATGCAAGTCCCCATGCAAGAAGGCAGATTTAACATCCATCTGATGGACTTCCCATTTGAAAGAGGCAGCAAGGGAAAGAACAAGGCGGATAGAGTTCATTTTGGCAACAGGGGAGAAGGTTTCAGTGTAGTCAATGCCTTCAACCTGTGAAAAACCTTTAGCAACAAGACGAGCTTTATGTTTATCAACTTTCCCATCTGGTCCATACTTGGTTCTGTAAACCCATTTGCATCTGACAAGTTTTCGTCCCTTTGGTAGAGGAACAAGATCCCATGTATCATTTGCCAATAATGAATGATATTCTTCATTCATAGCTGCTTCCCAATCTGGATGGCCTGAAGCCTCTGCAAAGGTGTCAGGATCATAATTTACTGGAGCTTGAGCCAGTAAAGAAGAGGCTCTCTCGAACTGAGAACGTGTACGTCGCTGATCTGTAGGATCACCGACAAGATCACCTGCTGCATCTCGAGTAGCACGAACCCATTTTGGAAGCTCAAGAGCTGAAGGAGGATCCTGAGATGGTGGGGGAGGATTGTCATCCTCACTTTCATCATCTGAAGAAGAAATGTTTTCAAAAGTAGAAGAGATAGGGAGAGGTGGCACAACCGCCGGACTAGGCTCGCAAGCCGATATATTTTCATCAAATTTTACATCTCTTCTAATGATAACATTTTTGGACTTAAATGGAATAAGTCTATAGCCTTTGACATCTTCAGAATATCCAACAAAAGTACATTTTTCACTCTTAGGTTCTAAAGTTTTATGCTTTTCATCTGGAATATGGGCCCACGCTTCACTTCCAAAAACACGAAAGTGACTTACATCTGGTTTGATTGAGCTCCATGCTTCTTCTGGAGTGATATTCTTTAAAGCCTTAGTAGGAGTGCGATTTATTATGTAATTTGCACAGTTAATTGCTTCTGCCCAAAAACTAAGACCAAGTCCTTTAGATTGTAGCATACAATTAGCCATTTCCTTTAAGGTGCGATTCTTCCTTTCAGCTACACCATTTTGTTGTGGAGTATATGGAACAGTATGTTGCATTTGAATTCCATTCTCAGTGCAATAGTTGATGAATGTGTTTTTAACATATTCTCCGCCATTATCAGATCTTAACTTAAGAATTTGATGTCCAGATTGTTTTTCAACAAAGGCATTGAAGGCCAAAAAAGTGTTAAATACTTCACTCTTGAGTTTTAAGAAGTATACCCAAGTGCATCTGGAGAAATCATCAATGAAAGTTAAGAAATACTTGCAGCCAGAGAATGACACAACTGGAAGTGGACCACATAAATCACTATGCACAAGCTGTAAAGGGGCTGAGGCGTGTCAAGAGGCACGTTTTTCAAAACTGTCCCGATGATGTTTTCCCAGTACACATCCGGAACAAACACCATCTCTGCAAGATACCATAGGAAGACCTGTCACCATATTTTCTTTACATAGATGCTGAAGGGAGCGATAGTTTAAGTGACCAAATCGCTCATGCCAAAGTTTGCTCACTTCATCATTATGAGCAACAAATACTGAGGGAAGATTTGATGACCCAAAGTTGTGAAACTTATACAACCTTGTGGAATCATCAGCAATGCCAGTAGCCAAAATCTGTTTAGGATCTCTTAAGTCCTTGATTAAAACATCATGAGGTGAAAATTCAACGATTTTACCTTCACCTGAATGAGTTATCTGATATACAGATAGAAGTTTGCAGGATAAGGTTGGAACACATAATACATCATTAAACTGACCATTGTCTAGATGAACAGTTCCCGTCCCTACAACATTAAGAGATCTATCATCACCAACATATATATTTTTGGTGTTACAATCATTTAAAGAAGAAAACATGGCTTTGTTTTTGGCCATGTGATAAGAAGCTCCAGAATCAATGAGCCACTCATGAGAATGAGAAGAAGAAGATACATTTAATGCATAGCCAGACCGAGATGCTTGACAACCACATGCAGAAAGTGTCATTCCTGAAGATGAAGTTGAAGTTGAAGATTGCCCCAAATGGATGTTATGCTTCTTCATTGCTGCTTCCAAGGCTTCCATCTTCTTAAAGCATTTTGATTCTAAGTGGCCATCTCGATTACAAAAATTGCAATGTCTATCAGTCTTCTTCCCTTTGTTTTTATTTGTCTTATCATTTTGTTGAAATGATTTTTCATTTTGGGGCTGAAATTGCTTAGGACCCTTGTTTGGTTTAGGACCATTCTTTTTAGGATATGACTTCTTGGGATTCTTTGAATTTGGTTGCTGCTGGGCGGCTAACGCTTTCTTGGAAGAGTTTCCAAGATTAAGAAGACCAAGGTGTAAGAGTTTTTCTTGTTCTCTTAATAAAGAATCACAAAAAGAGTCAAAGGAAGGGGACATGTAGTCTGTTCCTTGAGAAATGAAGGCTTCTCTTGTAGAATGGAAGGTGGAAACAAACATAGAGTAGGCTGGTCCCAACTTTGTAAGAATGGAATAGATAAGATTACTATCTTCTTTCTTAACTTTAACACCCTCCAAAAAATATCTAAGGGTCTTAAACTTGGACAAGAAATCTTCAATGCAAGAAAAATTATTAGGGTCCAATGTAAGCAACTCATTTTCAAGTTGATGGGCTCTAATTTCATTTTTAATGCCAAAAACTTTATTGATTTGTTTCATTGCTTCATCAGGAGAATCAATTTATGCAATATGGAATCTAAGATCTGGAGAAATAGACATCCCTATCAGTCCACGTGCTTGATCTTGCCTATTTTCCCATTTAGCAGCCTTATCTTCATCCTTCGGTTTCTTTTCTTGGCCTGAGGCTATTCTGAAGAGACCTTTACTTCTAAGTAAATGCTCAATGTACGCCAACCATTGGAAGTAGTTGGTGCTGTCAAGGGTAACTTGGTATTGACTTTCCATTTCAATGGAAACTGAAGCTAAAGATGCTGAAAATAAGTGTTCCAATGGATAGATCTCGAAAAATTAGGCTGGTTTAAAAAAAGCGGCTCTAAAAACGGCTTCCGGATGAAGAAGTTATGGCTTTTTGAAAAAAAGTTGTTGAAGTTGCCGACGAAGTGCGGAAATGAAAAAGTCCGCCCCCACAAAATGGAGACTTGAACCCAAGACCTCTACTCTCTTAAAATAGCTTTGAACCAATTGATCTATACAAAAAGTTAGAGAGAGAGAGAGAGAGGGGGGGGGGGGGGCTTTGGGTTGCGTGCTTGCCTTGAGAAAGCTCTTTTTCCCTACAAAACACAAAACACAAAACCCAACACAGACATGCAAAGAAAACGAACCTTATGGCTCGAAGTTAGCTTTAGCCGAAAAACTAAATATTTTCAAAAATGAACCTTGCGGCTCAAAGTTAGCTTTGGCCAGAAACTAAATATTTTTCTCAATGTTTCTGATTTTCCGAGATCACTCTAAGGCGCAGGGAAAAGAGCATACGCATGAGAAAAATCCTTCCTTTCTGTTTCTGATTTGCCCAGATCGCACAGAGTCATAGGGCAAAGAGCATACGCAGAAATGAAAGGTACAGATCTGGTAATAAAAAGGCTAAATAAACCGAAACCGAAATAAACAGAGAGAAAATAACAGTAAACTGCAAATAAACACTGTATACCTCCAGATCTTAAAAATGACACAGCTAGGGCTACCGGAAACCTTTTCGCGTGAAAAGAAAGGGGTTCCTCACTGGAACAGATGCTCCCAACACAACAGAGCAGTCCTCTCGGCCCGAAAGCAGTCAGAAACAGTAGATCCAGGAAACGGCAGTCGGATGCAGTTCTACCAGCTTCAGATTTGGATCACCAACAGACGCGGCCCTCAAATAGCTCTGATACCATGTAGGAATTTACAGGGTAAGTTCCTCAGACAGAACACCAAAAGGACACCGCTCACAACCAGATCACAGATCAATACACCAGTATTTTGACGTGGTTAAAACCCTCAAAGAGGGAAACAGTCCACGGCCTGAGCCAACGCGGCCACTTCAGGCAATTTATTAATAAAAGAATGAAAATTTACATATGTTTCTCTCATGCACAGATTGCCCTACAAATGACCCTCCATGCACTTTAAATAGAATTCATGGACCAATCGGGTGTCAAGCCACGGATCAAGTGTCGGTAATACCGAGGAGAGAATGAACCGTCGGATCACTACATATCATGACCGTCGGATTGTAAGTTACAAAATGTACAACGGTAAAGAAACACACTTTACCTAACTCTATACCTAACTCTACACTAGACCAAGTTGTACTTAACTATTTCCTATGTGTCAGAATATCCTAACAAATATAACCCAGCTGACCTAACAATAATAATATAAAGCCACAAAAATAACAATAGAGGGATTCTATGGGGCACAGTAATAACAATATGGGGACAATAGGGGCACAACAATATTAATAAGGGATACAACTACAATAGTAATGGGGTAATCACTAGTATTATAGGGACCTAACAGAAACAAATCAGGGTTGTGTGATAAAACTAAATACAGGGTTGTAATGTAAAGAACATCTCAACGTGTATCAGCTAATTTAGCCATACCCTTGAAAATGAGAATGAAATACTGAATAACACAGCAAAAATCCTTATATCTGATAAGATATGCAACTGATGGCTCAATTATAAAAAAGGTTTTCTCAGTAGATGGATATCCCAGTCTTCACATCATCCATAGATGATAAACCATTGCTCACTTTCTTATTTGCATGAACATCTTTGGGAAATTCATCTTTTGCTAGAAAGTCATGTATTGTTCGAAACTCCTCTCTAAGTAACCTTTCCAATTCTGGAACGTGTAAGACCTCCACCATACGATAATTAAAATGGATCGAGGAAATATTAGACCAGAAATATACGCAAGTCATCAAATCTGTCTCTTGCATTGACTTTGAGATGTCATCCACAGAGAATGGTATCTGATGTTGCAACAGCCAATTCCCTTCTATATTTGGAGGCAAACATGCTTTTAACTTGTTCTAATTTCGGAAAATCATATTGGAGCAGTATAACATAACTGTACACATCCTCTAGTGCAGGAACGTGAGTGTAGTCTAGGAATCCTTCAGAGTGCAGGCAACCATAAAATGGTGCAGGAATCCGTTGCATGGTACAGGCAGGTAAATGCAGGTCCATAGCCTGTATAAAAGCATGATCAAATCAATTTTAAACCTGCAACAAACAAACCTTTATTAATAATGTTTTAATCCTGATAAAACAAGGGAAGTAACGAATACTCTCGAAAATAATCATTTAGCCAAACAACAACATGAGAGATTTTGAGTAAAAATAAGACAAAATGGAGGCCCAACACCCCCCCATGCTGACCATCTTGCATGTCCTCATGCAAGGAAATCTGGTACTATCACTCCCTTGCAAAAAACAAAATTAAAAACATTTATAGGCATTCATAATGATGTTCCTGCAATTCTGTGTGATCACACTTCCTGCGTTGAATAAGACTTGTTCTAAAAACAAAGTGTCTACTGGACTCTTTATTTGCTTAGACTAATTTCAAGAAAATCTAAAACAAAAGCTACCATGGAAAAAATAAATTGCAAGGATGGTGTTATTACTTGAATAAAAATAGCCAGCTTTTAAAATTTCCAAAAAGAATATCTCGGGGGCATCTCAAATCAAAAGTTTCAATTTAATATCCTCATTGTAAATATGAGTGACATGATTTAAAATCCATGGTGTTAAAAGTAGACATAGTAATACCTTCCCATAGTGACCATTTTACCATTATCCATGTATAGTTGAAGCTCCTCTTGCCTAGGCACAGTGAATTACCTGCACTAAGGGTCCCACGTCCATAAGAATCATTCCAAAAAGATAGAACTCCAAGGCATAACAATAGAAGGATTTTAAAGCCATTCTCAAAGAGATTGATAATGAGTTCAGGGAAAGGCAAAAACAACCAAGTAAATCATAGTGTAAAATTAATTTTAATACCAGCAGGCGTCTATAGCCTCGACAAGGATACCTTTTAACCTCATGAAATGATTTTGTCCCACTTATTAGATATAGATTTAGAGTCATTTAAGAACATTTATTTTTTCTCTTTTTAGAAATTAATTGAAGGCCACTTTCCTAGCTTGGTAACTAGCTAACAACAATGCCATTCACAAGAACTAACAATGATGAACAAGTCGGCTCATGATGAGACATCTTGTCTTCCAGCTTTTCAACTGAAAGCCATTACTCTGGGTTGGTGACCAATAGCGGTAATGTAATTATCCTTAGGACCTATGATCATAGTAGGTCGGCTCGCAATGAGACCTCATATCCCTCAATTAATTTGTTTATGTTTCTAGAACAAAACTCTTATTATAATTAACCTTATATAGGTTACTTAATAGGTGGCAAAGCAAATCTACTTGTTAAGAGTGCAGGATGGCGTGAAATTTTTTTAATTACTATTCTTTACTAGTTGGTCATGCTACCCTAAGAACCCATTTAAAAAAAAAAATCTTGGATAATGGCCAAAAATATTCCTTGAGTTTATCATGTGAGGGTTCTTTATGAAATCTTATTAGAGTTTTGTAGGCGTGGTCCACCATAGGAGGTTTTTTTGATTCCTTCAAAGAGGGACTTGAAAAGATTTTCTGGATGATAGTTTGTTAGAATAGGAAAAAGTATTACATGTAACTTATAACAATACCCTTCACTGACATATTGATCAATAATCAAAGTCACTTTATAAAATATGAGGCATTAAGCATGAAGTTCTTCTGACAAGTCTTACCATGAGAGTGCATAATAATAGAAATTTCCAAAGTTGTGCTTTTAGGGAATCACAAGTTCAAGAGTGTTGTTATACATATTTATTCATTATTCTCATATTACCCTACCCTATTTTTAAAGAAATAAATATCACTTTTAAGTGTAGGCGTACTTCCAATGAAGCCATGTGCATAACAAAATGTTGATTATACTTACACTTAGTTTTAAAGAATAGACTTCAAGAGATACCAAAGCATGAGAAACTAGTTGCTTCAATTGATATGGTATGAAGAGCTTCCAAATGATGAGGAAATAAGGTGGCTTGATGACTGCTCGAAACCAACATTCAATGGAATCCACATATTTATGATTCTCCAACTGATGCAAGTCTTCCACAGTTTGATAGTCACTATCTTGGAGGCACAAAGAATTTGGTGAAAGAAAAAAGATAAATCCCTCAAGTTCAGGCTCAAATATTTTATTTTAAAATTGACAAGAATGGTTGAGAGAGATTCTAGAGTTTTGAGCTTCAACAACATTTTGATAACAAGTTCCAATGAAATATTTCTCCTCTAGTGGTCTTTGAATTATATCTTCCTTAGGTAAATGTTCTGCAATAATGGGGGAATTTTCCAAATTCATTCCCTTTCCCAAGATGGAAGATGTGACATTTTGTTCGATAGCGGGAAGAATAGGTGTTTAAAACTATTATGCAACCTGATGGTTTGGATTGGGGTTTATGATATGGTTTGGGCTAAGGTTTTGGTTAAGGCTTGGACTAAGATTTGGATTTGGATTGGGATTAGGCTTTGGACTAGGGTTAGGTCTAGGGTATGGATTAGGGTTTGAGTTAGGACTAGGGTATGGATTACGGTTAGGGTATGGATAAGGGTTTGGACTAGGGTTAGGGCAAGGATTAGGGTAAGGTTTCACATGCAGCTGGGACCATGGAGAAGGATGAATTGATGGTGCATTGGAAAGAAACTGTGGTTGTTGTTGATGCTCAAGTAATTGAATTTGCATGGGATATTTCCCTAGAGAGAAAGATCCAAATGATTCTTGAGGCCATGGAGATATCTGGATCGAGGATGAGGGCCAAGGAGAGGACCACTGCGGCCATGAAGTAGGGTGTTCAATTGCAGGAGGATTAAAAGTTTTCCATGAAACTGCAGGATTGTAAACATGTTGAGGAACCTACTCAGGAAAATAAGCACTTTTCCAAGTATCAAATGGCAATGGGTCTTGAGTTATACCTGGTAGTCGATTTGATTCCTTACTTGATTTCTTGAGTGCCTTTAGTAATCCTGGTAGTGCTGGGAAATGTTATGTTAGATGATCCTCTTCACAAATTTTGCAAACTTTCAGGCTACTGAGTGGACACTTTCCAGGAAGTGTATATTTCTGTAGTTGGCGCAAAAGATAAGCAATGGTTTGTCATCCTTCTTCTGCTCTTCCTACAAATCATCCAATTTTGAAATCAAAGATTTAATACTATCATTTTTATGTTCAAGAAAAATATTAATTTTTGAACTTATTAATTATTCATTGGATGAATTGTATGTCTTTGTAGCAATATAAAAACTCCCCATTGGATGATTCCTCAAAATACCATTTTCATGTTTTTAACAAGCCAACTGGTACATTTGTTAGCACATGAATAATTTATATATATATGTAGGGGAGTTCTTACAACATCAGAGAAAATGTGAAACCTTAAAGAAACAAAGATATGCAGGAAAGAAATAAATTCAAAGAACATAAAATTGCAAGAAAAACTAGGCGAAGGAAAAAATAAATGCAACAGGTCACCAAGGTCAATCCCCTAAGCACCTCCCTTGCAACGTCACCAAAATGTTGGGTATAGTATAGGGTCTATAAATGTACCAACATGTAATTATCAATCTGAATAGTACATGAACTTCGAGATGCAGCACTGGAAATGCCAGAGGGAACACCTCGCAACCTGCGAAACAAAATCTAATCTATCTTGCGCATTAATCTCAACAATAAATAAAATCTTGCACTAAAAGAGAATTCAAGAAACACCAATCCAAACATTTAAAATCATGCGGGAAATAAAAGGAAATTTAACAATGCAAAAGGAAAATTTAAGTACGAGCAAACAGAAGGGAAATCAGAACTGGAAACCAAGCAGTGCCGACACAATATCAAAAAAACTGTAAATGCTAGAATAAATTCAAGAGCAATTCAAAACCATTCTTCCTGCACTAATTCTACTACATCTACCTCTGTGTAAAATTAACCTGAAAGCATCGAAAACATAACAAGTAAATTTACTATGTAAATAAACTTATGAAATAAATGGATTTAATATGAGTCTTTCGCCTCATTTGATATGAAGAAATATTACGAGTGTAGGCACAATTCTTAATGCAACAAATCAAATTAATTTTGCAGTTGAAAGGGAAACATTGCAGAAAATCAAATAACACCAATTTGAAGAAGGAAAGAGACTATAAATAATTAAATAAACTTCAAATAGTAAATAATAATTTAAATGATGTTTAATTTAAGAGATGCAAAGCGATGTCGAGCTAGTCTGGCAGCCAACCCAGCCTCTCGTACCCTCTATTTGTAACCTGCTTCACACAGGAATTAAAATCATTAGATGCAACAAATAGATAGACAGAGCATGACTGAAAATTGCTTCAATTAATTCTGGAAAACAATATTTACATTACACAGACAAACACTTAACTCCAATAAGAAGGAGAAGTGATCCATAATCTATAATATGTGTGATGCTACATTGGTAACCGCTTCTCCTCCCTTCTTCACATTCCTTCTATGCCTATGCATGCTTATGCTATCGATAGATTAATTGACTGACTAATTTCCTCTCCAGACAATTTCTAAGCTTATATATAGGCATCAAATGACAATTTGGTCTTTTAAATCAGCCAATTGAAATATAGGAGGGTAGATCATCGAACTCAACAATTTTTCAGGAACAAAATTAGTTTTGCAACTAAATGTCAACATAGGTGAATTGTTCCTCTTTTCCTGGAATGGTGATATTGTTGGAAAGTGCAATTTGACTGATCTCTTATTCTTTACATGATGATGCACTACTCATAGGTGTATCACTTGGAGGAACAAATTTTACCAGAGACTTCGGAATATCAATATCATCTTGAGGATAATTCTATTGGGGATGAGACAACAGAATGCGCATATGCCAAAAAAGTACCTTGATTGCAACCATAAACAGGGCTCGTAGCTATGAATTGATTCTTGCCAATATTAATTGTCACAATCGCTAGCAACAAATTGCAAGACTTAGATAACAAACTTTGCAGCCACCTTAACTATCCATTACTCATATCAAAAAGAAAATCCAACGGCCACTAGCCTAGTGGATGTATAGCTTCACAACCAGATATTTTACTCCAATTATCAACCTTTCAAGAGGCAGAACAACCAATGTTAATAAGATGATGGTAACACATTTTTACCTCTTTGGATGTAGTGATGTTAATTCTTCAATTACATTGAGGTTAATGCAGTTTCTCTTAACAAGAAATATCCCTCGAGGATCCTTGGGAAAAAATCAAGGCCACGTGATAAAACTAAATATAGGGTTGTAATGTAAGAACATCTCAATCTGTATCAGCTAATTTAGCCATACTCTTGAAAATGAGAATGGAACACTGAATAACACATAATATCAACAAGGTCTTCTCAACAGATGGATATCCTAGTCTTCACATCATCCATAGATGATAAACCATTGCTCGCTTTCTTATTTGCATGAACATCTTTGGGCAATTTATATTTTCGTGGAAAGTCATGTATTGTTCAGAACTCCTCTGTAAGTAACCTTTCCAATTCTGGAATGTGTAAGACCTTCACCATACAATAATTACAATGGATCGAGGAGCTCTTAGCCCAGAAATAATCGCAAGTCATCAAATCTGTCTCTTGCATTGACTTTGAGATGTCAGCCATGGAGAATGGTATCTGGTGCTGCACCAACCAATTCCCTTCTATATTTGGAGGAAGACATGCTTTTAACTTGTTCTAATTCTGGAAAATCTTATTGGAGCAGTATAACATAACTATAAACATCCTCTAGTGCAGGAACATGAGTGTAGGCCATGAATCCTTTAGAGTGCAGGAACATGAGTGTAGTCCGTGAATCCTTTAGAGTGCAGGAAGCCATAAAATGGTGCGGGAATCCAATGCATGGTACAGGCAGGTAAATGTAGGTCCATAACCTGTATAAAAGCATGATCAAATCAATTTTAAACTTGCAATAGGCAAACCATTATTAATAATGTTTTAATCCTAACAAAATAATGGAAGTAACGAATACTCTCGAAAATAATCATTTAGCCAAACAACGGCATGAGATATTTCGAGTAAACATAAGACAAAATGGAGGCCCAACAACATCCACACTTGCTTGAATTATAAATCACGCATGCTTGAAATTTAACATCTAATTTTGCAAATAAATCCTTTGTTTTATAAGGAAAATAATGTTATGTCTAAGTATAAAATCATATTGCTGCTATCATTGTTGCTAAGCTTAATTCATGTGCATCCAGAATCTATAAACAAAAGGAATGATTAGTAAAAAAATCCTAATTCGAATATGAAAGAAATTAAAAATGCAAATACTCAATCAAACAGGTAGAAAGATTATGAAATTATATGGAAATTCTATCTACTGAAAAACAAACAATAATCCTTATTACTCAAGGGGTCCCTCCACGAGAAGTCGGTAATCACACTATCGATCAAACAATCAACCACGCATGGAAACAAAAAGGTTCTTTCATACACTGGATATTAAAAACAGAGTTTAAATATCCAATTTCAAGTACTTCTTAACAACATTTACATTTCTGCCGGGAGATTTATTTATAAAGCTCATAGAATTAACTGTTCAGAGCTCTACACCTAATCATTGCCAACATAATACTAATTTTAACTTCAAAAGATAATGTAGCATAATTCACTCATGGTTTTCTATTATCAAAGAAAATCATGAGGCGTATATCTCGTTCTCGCTCACTTGTTGTCAATTACAGGGGTTGAATTTATCTTTAACTGCATCACTGAGACCTTATTCCATCGATCAATTCATGAGAATAGGAGGAAATCGTTGAGTTCATCAATTTCCATCTATCCATATATTTCATTTCCCAGTTGACATCTTGGAACCTTTCAAACCACAGACTTGGCTGCAGAATCATGTGTTAGCCACAAAATCAATGAAATTCAGTAGCTAAAGAAAACATTAGACTAAATAATAAATAACATTATCAATTTATGAAATACAAGACAATTATATACCTGCCATGTCATAATCCTGCATTTTGATGCCCACTGTGTGATTATGGAGGTCAAAAAGAAATAAAGAGAGTGAAAAAGGGTGTCAAAAAGAAGCAATTGTGAAGCTCAACATTCCCCCACATGGAATTCATTGCATGTCCTCATGCAAAAATTTCAAAACTGATGAACCTTGCCTGTTACTGAACCCCTTTAGAAACTTGATCTAAAACATCCAGATTTTTCTTCTTTTCTTTTTTCTTTTTCTTAGTGACTTCCATCCTTGGTTTCTTCATTATAATCTTATACTTTAGACTTATGACTTTTCTCTTAAGGGATTTGTTCTTTTCTTTTAGCTTTTTATTCTTATCATACCATAGAGCAAGATGTAAGAGAATGTTGTCATTTTTAGTCCTCTGTATTTCATTATGCACTTTCAATGTTTCATGTTCCTATTTTAAGTGTTTGTTTAGTGTCTCCAATTCAAAAATTTATTGTTTGAGAGTATTTCCAATTGGAGGTTCTTGTGAACTATCAGACTAAATTCTTTTTTCTTGATTTGAGGTTACACTGGCCCTTTTTTTAGCATTCTTCTCCAAAGGCTCTATATAATCATATATCTCTTGTTGGATTGGTGTTATAGACATTTTTGGGCACTGCAACCCCAATCATACATGTCCATAAACCAAGGGCTCCTAAGTCTCTAAAAGTGTTGCTTCACACCCTAAAGGAACAAGGTCAACTGATTACATCATCTCCCAAAAGTTCTCCACAGAAAACTACTCAGAACTGGTCAAAGTTGGACCATACAGACTGCCCAATGCAGAGGGTGAGATGCATCTCACCTGCTCAGTGTAAAGGGTGTGATGCATACTGGAAATCCCTCCTGTAGGGTGCGATGGGCGAGAGTAGACAAATGGCAGAGACAGTTTGCAAGGTGGATCGTCATGGAATCTTCCAGAAACTTCTCCTATGACACTTGCCTCTCTCAATTCGCCCAGGGATGAGTAAGAGATCATCAATCTCCAAGTGGAATCAAGAACTATTAGAGAGAGGACACTAATCAAAATCCCAGAAGTTGACTCACCCCCCTACAATCATCTATATATGGATCCCTCATCACAAAGATCCAGAGGCTGGAATTTTGTATCTTGTAAGGAAGTGCTGTTGGTTTCTTGGTGGAATATCATAGTGTTGGGTGATCTAAGATTTTCATGAGGTGAAGAAGGGCTTTCATGCTGGGAGGATGATGCTGAGTTAGATCAATGGGTTGTAATCCTCTCTTCTAATCTTTATATCAATAAATTTATTCAAGTTTTCCTCCACATTCTTGTATGTCTGATAGTATAAGCATTCGTGTGGTCAATATATATCTGGTCCCATATTGTTTATGATTTTAGATCTCGGTTCTTCAATAGTATTATGCTGCTTTGATTCCACAGGTGCTCTTTGAAGCTGGGTATACAAAGGAAAAGTGGCAAGGATCTGTTAGAAGGGAGAGGAACCAAGCAAGGGACCAAGCGCAAGACTGAGGTTGGTGTCCTTTGTTCCCCTCTTATCTACTTCTCATAAAGGAAAGCGAAAGTAATTTTAGTTTGTTTGTTTCTAAGATAGTTACCAGTCGTAGTGGGACTAGCAGCTCCAAGTGGACACTAGATTTCCCGATAACAATTGGGTCAATTTTAGGTGTTCTTATTACTGTATTAGAAATTGGTGATGAAACTTGTGATAAAATTGGTGATAAAACTGGTGATGGAACTATAAGCGATTGAATCTTCAGTTCTTCATCTATCTCCAGATTAACAAACTCTATATATTTTCGAGATGATTCCTTTGTTGAGTCTTGCACTTCTCCTGACAGTAGATGAGGCTTTAGTAAGAGGAGTTTTCTTTTGAACTTTTGTTTGTTCAGTCTTTTCCTGTTCTATTTCCTCTGATTTCTTTCTAGACATACTTTCTTCCTTATCATTGGTTTTTCTTCTTCTAATATTCTTCTTCTTAAGATTTTCTAATACATCAACAAGAGGAGTTTCATCTTTTGAGGGTTTCTCTGGTTGTAGAGGTAGGTCATCTTTAGGGTTTAGAGATAGCTTTCTTCTACTTCTTTTTATTTTGTTGTTGGGTTCTTCTTGTTATGTCTCTTTAAAATGATTCCTGACTAGAAAACTTTCTCATTCATCTGCTTTATTTCAAGGTAGGCTTCAATTAACATTGTTATCAAACCGTGATGATACATAGTATTCTCAATAGACTGTATTTTCCTTTGAGTATTACCAGTCATTTTCTTTAGACTATTGAGTAAGAAATAAGGTAGATTAATTTCATTACCCTCAAGAAAATGCATCATCAAACGTATATGATAGAAAAACATACAACCGAACCTACCTTCACAAGTAATGAATTTTTGGATAATCAACAGTAAATTTCTCCATTTTCTTTTAAGAATTGTACTTGGGATGCCTTTCTTAAAAATTGAAGTATCCATACCTGGGTTTTTAAGAAATGTCTTCCATTCATTTCCTTCAATTCCTCTGTTTTTGAACCATCTCTCACCAACCCTAGGTAATCTAGTTACTTCTGCCATGAAAGATTATGTCACCACTATTTTAATATCCCCAATTTCTGCTTCCACTCCATCAAATGCTTAGGAAAAGACTTGGTCACCTCTCTGTCATAGTCGTCGAATCTTTCTATAAATTCCAACCATTGTGCCTGCTGCAGCATCTGTTTGACTTGTGGATATCCTTCCATGAATTTCTTCCCATTCGGATCTATCCTCACAATAATCGCCATGTTGGTGAATTTTTTACTTGCAATTGCTTCTTTTGATAGAGTTATGGAGTGAAAATGGTTTCAGAGGTCTGAGTATGGATGAGACTGAAATCGTTTAATGGAAATGATTGAAAATGCTTTTGAGAAAATGGAATATGAATGAGAGTGGAATTATCAATGAAACAGGGTTTATGGATTGGAGTATTTGTGTAATCATGAATGATGAATGTCTTACGAAAAAATTTATTGATAGGACATAGTATTTATAACTCAGTTCGAAGTTGGAATAGTAATGATTAGTTTGAATGGCGATAGCAACATCTATATTATTTCATAATCTAATGGTTTTTCTTACCTTTATTATTTAGTCTAATATTTACATACCTTTGGGTTTATAATTCTAATTCTTTGATTGAACTTTGTATATTGTCCTTGGATGCCTTCAATTACAAGCTTGATCATTCTTTTCTGCCAAAATCTTCAATTATCCCAGTTGATGATCCTTGTCAATATCAGCTGCAGAATTTTGTTAAAGTTGTAGATTCTCAACAATTTTGTAGCTACTTATTTTGAAAAAGAAAAAGAGGGTTTCAAAGAAAATGGGATTAGAATAGGGTTGAATAAAATCTAGGGTGCCAAGAATACTTGGTTTTCATCCTAAATTTTCTGTATAAACATGCCAACAGTGTTGGTTTTCATGTTTATACAATTTTAATATTTTATTATTTATTTTTTTAGAAAACAAAAAGATTTGTGAGTCAAGTTGGAGAAGATAGAAAATCCATCCTGACCAACTTTAAATAAATATTGTCTTGCAAATATTTAACAAATTCTTCCTTTTTCAATGGCTTGTGATAAATTCTCAATCGATGACCATTTACAAGGAAGGTCACTCTTTCTTCATCAATGGTTCTGATCCTGACTACACCATTATCAAAGACAGTTTCAATCTCATAAGGCCCAAGCCAATGAGTTTGAAATTTTCCTTGAAAATATTTAAACTTTGAGTCGAAAAGTAATGCCCAATCTCCTGGCTGAAATTTCCTTTCTTTTATGTACTTATCATGCCACCTGGATCTTTATTGTTGAACTATGTTGGTTCTTTGAATAACATCCTATCTTATCTCATCTAGTTCATTCAGCTGCTCTATTCTTTGTTTCTGTGCTTTAGATAGATCAAGACCTAATTTAATTGATGTCTTGAAGGTCTTTACCTGGAACTTAATAGGAAATAAGACTTTCTTCCCATAAACAGGTTCGTAGGGACTATGTCCTGTAATGTTTGTCCATGTGGTACGGTATGCCCATAAAGCTTTTGGAATCTTTTCTGCCCAGTCTCTTCTATGTAGATGCACAGTCTTCGTAAGAATTGCTTCAATTACTTTATTGGTGGATTCCACCTATCCATTTTCTTGTGGATGATATGGAGTGGAATTTCAATGTTTGATTTTGTATTACTCCATTATCGTCTATACCAACTTGGATGTAAATTGAGTACCTTTATCTATCACATTTTCCCTTGGGACACCAAAACAAGTAAAATTATCCTCAAAACGAAATGAAGCTACAACATTTTCAATAGCAAAATAAAGTGCTTTAGCTTCTACCCATTTTGTAACATAATCAGTGCAAACAAGAATGTACCTTTTTTGTCTTGATGGTGGATTAATTGGACCAACAAAATCCAGAGCCCATTTCTCAAAAGGTTTAATGAGTACCTGAGGTTGTAGAGGCATTTCATTTGAAGGAACATGTTTCCCCATTCTTTGACAACTATCACATCTCTTAACATATTCTTTGGCATCCTTAAAAAGGGAAGGCCAATAATATCCTAAGAGAAGGACTTTGTAAGCAGTTCTTTTATCAACGAAGTGTCCTCCACATGGTTCATCATGACAAGATTTTAATATCTCTGGTATTTCATCTTCTCTGACACATCTTCGAATGATCAGATCTAGCCCTATTTTATATAATTCTCCATTTATCCATGAGTAAGATGCACTAATTTGAATTACCTTTCTTTTCTCTCGAGGAGAAAAATATAATGGTAACTTCCTTGTAGCCAAATAATTAGAAATATCTGCAAACCAAGGAGATTCAATAGATACTGCAAAAAGATATTCATCATGAAAATTATCTTCTACGAGTACATCATTATTGTCATTTTGAATCCTAGATAGAAGGTCAGCAACTGTATTTTGTTTTCCAAGTTGATCCAAAATAGTAATATTGAATTCTTGCAATAACAATAACCATCTTGTAATTCTGCCATCAGTGATTGGTTTATTCATTGAGTACCTAATTTTAGAATGATATGTATGTACAAAGGTTTCATAACCAGTGATGTAATGTTTGAATTTATTAATGGTGTAGACAACAATTGAAATCTCCTTTTCTATTCTAGTATAATTTAACTCTGCAGGAGTCAAATTTTTACTGTTATAGTAAATGGCATAAGGAGTTAAATCCTTTTGTCCTAGTACAACCCCTAAATTTGTATCTGAAGAATCAGTTGAAATGTGAAAAGGTAGTTTCCAATTTGGTCCTCTTAGAATGGATGCTTTAGAAATATTTTCTTTTAATGTTTCAAAAGCTTTTTGGCAATCAAAATTCCAAATGAATTCACAATCTTTTATGAGAAATTTGAAAAGTGGAGAAGAAATTTTTGTAAAGTTTTCTATGAATCTTCTATAGTAACTATTAAAACCAAGAAAAATTCTAACATCTCTTTGACAAGTTGGAATTGATAATTTAGAAATAACTTCTACTTTAGATGTATCCACTCTAATTCCATTCCCTGAAATATGGTGTCCTAAAAAAAAATTCCCTCGGTAAACATCATAAAACATTTTTCATCACTTAGTGAGAGATTTGCTTCTTTACATCTAATGAGAAATTCTTCCAAAATTTTAAGAGCTTCTTCAAAATAATTTCCATAGACAGTAAAATCATTCATATAAACTTCCACGCAACCATGAATTAGATTAGAGAAAATTCCTAAAACTTCCCTTTGGAATGTTGCAGGTGCATTACATAACCCAAAAGGAAGTACTCGGTAGGCATAGGTTCCCCATGGATAGGTAAAAGTGGTTTTATCTTGATCATCTAGAGCTACTTGGATTTGATTATATCCACTAAAACCATCTAGAAATGAGAAAAAATTATTTCCTTCCAATGTGTCTAAAAATTGATGTATGAAAGGAAGTGGAAAATGATCTTTCAAGGTAGCTTTATTCAATTCCCTATAGTCAATACATGCCCTCCTTTTTGCATTCTTTTTAGGATAAATTACCAATGGTGAAACCCACTAGATATCTAATATTGGACAAATGAAATTCACACTCAACAATTTTGTAGTTCCTCTTTAACAATTTCCCTTAAAGTTGGATCCATTCTCCTCTAAGGTTGTTGAATTGGTTTGACATTTTCTTCAATTAAATATGATGTATAAAAGTGTTGGGATCAATTCCTTTCATGTCAGTGTATTCCCATGCATAAGAAGAGGAATGTTCTTGTAACATTTTTATTAAATCTTCCTTTATTGATATTCAAGGTTTTTCTGGGAAGTATTCTATTGAAGAATTGCCAAAAATTTCCATAGAATGTAAAGATAATTGACGGGATGATAAATTTTCAATATTACATTGTTCTTGAAAACTTAGATTACATTGAAAATATGAGGAAGACTCATTATTTTCCATTAAATTAAAAGTCTTATCTTCTTCATCTATGTGTGAAGTAACAAAGATTGGCCATATATCAATGTCATCATCTATCCATTCTTCACTTTCTACTTCTATTGTTATTTTTGCAAGAGGATATAATGTGAATTTCTTTGTTCAAATTCCATCAAAAATAAACATATCACTAGATATACAACTTATAAAAGCATTAGATATAACTAACCATGGTCTTCCTAGAATCAATGGATGTCCACCTAAATTACTCTTGGGTGTTAAAATCATAAAATCAACAGGATACTCCCAAGAATACAAGGATACAAATATGTATTCTAATACACCATTCAGTTTAATAACAGATCTGTCTACTAATTGTAACAATGGAGGTGTATATTGAAGATTAGGAAGTTTCAATTGATTCATAGTCTGTTTACTCATGATGTTTATACATACTCCTAAATAAATCAATGTGTTTGGAATTTCGATACCATTGATATGTGTTTTCAAAATGGGACTTCCTAGATCAAGATATTTCTAAATTTTTGTTTTTCCCATCATGATATCTACAAATTTTCCAACTAATTGAATTATTTTGATTTCTTTCTCTTTCTTCCTGGCCTTTTAATACTCAACTCCCTGATTGTCTTTGCAAATATTGGTATTTCTTTGACAGATTGTAACAAATGAATTTTTATGCAAACATTCTTCATTTCATCTATCATATCATAACCAGGCAATAAAATATGTTTTTCTACCCCTTTATCATTTTTCAAACTTTCAGGAAAAGGTGGTGTCTAAATAGATACTAAATCTTGTTCTATGATGGGAGTTGAGTTTATTGGAATATCATCATAATGTACATGGGTGGTTTGTTTTTGAGATTTTCCTTCTTGATTAAGAGATTTCTCATTTTCAGAGAGATTCTCTTTTCAAGATTCTTGACTAACAACTAATGGGGACTTAGTTTCCAATACTCTACCAGATCTAAGTTGGACATTGTTTAGATATAATGGAGTTATCATGTAGGTTTGGAAATTTTGTCCTTCCATATTGTAAACAGGTTGTGAATTTTTATTATTATTTGGATTTTGAAGTGGTTAAGTAGGCAATGGATTTTGTCTTTGAGGGAATGGTAATGAAATTTTTGGATTTGGATTCTAAGGTTGAGTTGGTTGAACATGTTGAGGAAAATATTGTGGTGGAAAAAGAGGTAAGGTTGTTGATATTGAGGATATTGATGATATTTTCCATAAGGATTTTTATATCCTTGTGCCGAATATTGAGGCCAAGATTTCCAAGGCATGGGTGTAGTCCAATTGTTTTGTGATGGTTGTGCAAATGCTTGAGTGTTAAAGCCCTGAGTCATATTTGGTTTTCAATTTTTCCATGGTCTCTTAGTAATGAAACAGAGGGTATCTACTTGATTTCGTATTATTTCCTCTTGATAAAAAACTTTAAGACCAGGTATTGAAGGAAATTCTTTTGTATCATGATTTTTTGCACATATAACACAGGTTTCTACACTTTTTAAGTCAAGAGGGCATTCTCTCAGAGCATGTTTTTTTCTACATTTGGGACAAAAGATTGATAATGCATCATTTTCAACTTTTTTCTTGTTTTTCAATTTAAGGGTATCTATTTGTTCACTAATACTTCCCAAAATGTTTGTTTTAAAGTTGTAAACCAAATTGCCTAATTCATCCCTACTTACTGTCCCAACTGCAGATTTATTAATCCTAGACATGAGAGGATCTCTTGGATTTTTCCTAGTTCCTGCCTTACCTCTTGAAATCTGTATGCATAACTCACAAATTTCTAAAAATGATAACTAAGAAATATCTCCCTTACCCAACAAATTGACAAGATCAATCCACTCATCTTTGATGGATTTTAATAAGAGAGATTTCAAAGTTTCTTCATCTAGTTCATGCATTTTAGCCCTTTTAACATTATAAGAAAATATTTCAATGAAATCTTCAAGATTTTCATCTTCTTTTTGCATCATTTTAAATACTTCATCCTTAATATTATAGGGTATACAATAATCCTTATATTTATCTAAGAAGTAGTTTTCATTTATTCCCATGTTCTTATAAAATATACTCCTAAGCCCATGAACCATTTTAATGATGCATCCTTAAGAGTTGCTGGAAACAATTTCGACTTTTGAGTGTCAAGAAAATAATCATAAGATCTACACATAACTTCAAACTCAAAGAGAAATGTTTCAGGATCCTCACTTCTTAATCCATGAAAATTTGAAAGGATGGAGGGTGAGATGTTTTTCATTGTAGCTATTGTATCTTCATCGAGGATAGGAAATCCAAAGGGTTCTGGATCTCTTCTACCTCATCATCTCCCTCTTCCTCCACCTCTTCCTCCTCTATTTCCTCCTCCAATCCTAGGTTGTTCACCATTGATATTATGTACTTCTCCAGCCATTGTAGATTCTTCAGAATTAATATAGGGTTCCAAAATTGGGTTTTCTAATTCCTCTTCTAGCTCTTCTGGTTTTAGTTCTTCTATCAATGGTAAGTTAAATCAATTTTCTTCCTCCTCTTCTTCAATAGGGATTTCTAGTTCTTGTCCTAGAAGATTCTCTCTAGTTGAAGATAGGAAAACTACTCCTTTTGTTAGGGATGTAGGATCTTCTTCTTCTATTACTGCTTTAGTTGATGAGGTAGGTGAATCTCTAGGTTGTATTTTGGATCTAAGTACATCAGGAATTTTATGTTTACCTACAAATGATGGAATATGAGTTTGAGTGGGTGGTGTGGAACTACAAGGTCGTGGTGGGGTTAGTGATGATGTTGGAATTAAACATTTATCTCTATCTACAAATCTACCTCTAGAATCTCTTTCCCTATGCATATCATTTTTTTTTTAAGTAAAAAAAAAAAACACTCCTATATAAACTTCCCTGGCAATGACACCAAAATGTTTGGTAATTTAATTGATCTTAAATTACTTGCATAAATTATCAATCAGGGCTAGTACATTGATGAAGTGTAATTTTACTGTATGCACTAGAAGTCTTTGGTTATTTACACAAATTCTAAATTAAATTGAGTTATCAAAATATAAATTCTAAATTAAATTAAGTTATTGAAATGCACATGAGAAAAGTAGTTATCCCTAGAAAATTAAATGATCACACTCTTTTACCGAAAACTACTTATGGAAAATATCACACTTTGTTTGAAAGAAAATCTTACAACTTTGCATATAAGTAAATCAATCCCACACTTGTTGTAAATGAAAATTAATTACACTCTTCGCACCAATTATATACACACTTAATTTCAAAAGGAAAGGATGCTATTAATCTTATCACACATTTGTAAAAATAGCATTTACAATTATTTGAAATTGAAATGACTTAAATACATCCACACTTGCTTGAATTATAAATCACACATGCTTGAAATGTAACATCTAATTCTGCAAATAAATATTTTTTTCTATAAGGAAGATAAAGGTTTGTTTAAGTATAAAATCATATCACTGATATCATTGTTGCTAAGCTTAATTCATGTGCATCCAGAATCTATTAATAAAAGAAATTATTAGTAAAACAATCCTAATTCGAATCTGAAAGAAATTAAAAATGAAACTACTCAATCGAACACGCAGAAAGATTATGAAATTATATGGAAATTATATTTACTAAAAAACAAACAATAATCTTTACTTCTCAAGGGGGGCCTCCACGAGAAGCAGGTAATCATGCTATCGATCAAACAATCAACCACGCATGGAAACGAAAAGGTTCTTTCATAAATTGGATATTAAAAATGGAGTTTAAATCTTCACTGTCGTGTACTTCTTAACAAAATTTTCATTTCGACCGAGAGGTTTATTTATAAAGCTCATAGCATTAATTGTTCAGAGCTCTATGCCTAATCCTTGCCAACATAATACTAATTTTAATTTGAAAAGATAATGTAGCATAATTTGCTCATGATTTGCTATTATCAAATCAAACCATGAGGCGTATATCTCGTTCTCACTTTCCTGTTGTCAATTATAGGGATTGACTTTATCTTTAACTGCATCACTAGGACCTGCTTCCATCAATCTGGTTCATGAGAATAAGATGAAATCATCTAGTTCATCAATTTCCACCTATCCATATATTTCGCTTCCCAGTTGGCACCTTGGAACCTGTCAAACCACAGACTTGGCTGCAGAATCATGTGTTAGCTATAGAATAATTGCATTTTGGTAGTTGAAGCAAACATTAGACTAAATAATAAATAACATTATCAATTTATGAAATACAAGACAATTATATACCTGCCATGTCATAATCCTGCATTTTGATACCCACTGTGTGATTATGGAGGTCAAAAAGAAATAAAGAGATTGAAAAAGGATGTAAAAAGGAAGCAATTGTGAGGATCAACAGGGATAAAGAGAGAATAAGGAAGGAAGAGAGTAAAGTAGAGGTTGCAGGAAGTAAAAATGAAGTTGTAGAAGACATGGAAGAAGTTGAAGGAAGAATAGGAGTTGTGGAGGAGAGAACGCGAAGAGGGGAAAAAGCGGGAAGAAGAACAAAGGCAAGGTGCGATGATGGAGGAAACAACGCCGATACATATTGAAGCCTAAGCAACTAGAACCAGAGGACAAAGGTGAACAAATGTAGGATTGGGAACTTGCTCAGTAGATTGAGAAATTTCTTGAAGTGACAAACATGGAGTTAGAAAATGATCCACAACATGAATATGTTGACTTGATGCTGAGACCACCACAGGTCATCCCTCAGTCTCCACCACCTCCAGCAGCAGAGACATCCCTGCGCGAGCAAGGATATGTTGTTCTCCTTGATGATGATCCCATCATGAATGTGTAAAATCTATCATTTCATGAGTTCTAGAAGAGGATTGTAAAAGAATGGAGGAAGCACTTTTCGAATGATCACACATCACCTACATTCATCAAGGACATTGTGATACTGTCGAATACCAGGAAGCATCCAACTTCCCTTGCTGAAGCTAGCTTGGCCTATGGAGGAAAAACAAGATCAAGTGTTCAGTATTTGACGGCCGAGAATGAGAAACTAGAAAAAAACTTGCAAGTTGTCAGGAAAGAGGAAGAAAAATTGCGAGCATGAGTGCATAATGTAGTTTTTACATTGGGGAGATGAGGATAATGGTACTTGTTGAAATATCAGCACTTGGAGAAACCATGCAGAATCTCTATGAATGATTTGTCACCATCCATAAAGTAGTTGTATGATTGCATGGCCTATAGCAGTGAAGCAAAGAGTTTGTTAAAACTCTCAAAAACATACATGCTATGATCACCCATGTACAAGAGTGGAAAATGTGGTACAAACAGGCCCCACTTGACTTAGTGAAGAATATGAAGCCACAGGCAGATCTAGAGAAATAAAAGATCTGCATGTTGATTTATAACAACAAGTAGCTTGCCTCATTCATCAACAATACACAGGCCTCATATGTGTGGTTGTATAGTAGTTTGGATGTCTTGGTGAGGATGTGCCAGATCCCATCAATCGATTCCCTCACCAATGCTAAACCCAAGAACTAAGTCTGGATGGAGATCGATGAGTACTTAGAGCAGCTAAGATGAGAAGCCACCAAGGAAGACTTGTAGCTAAATCCACACAACATGTAGAAGTTCATCGGTGTCCCTTTCAAGGTCAAGACAATGCTGCTCATGCTTCAGAACAAGTTGGATATAGGTTCCAAGATAGTTTACTCAGATGCCATGGGGGCTAGAGTTCGCTTCCAAAAATACATAGTTAAGTAGTTTGGGGACACTATCACACAGTACTAAAATTGGCACCAATAAGTGATCAAGAAACAAGAAGTGGAGGTGGCCAAGCTCGACATTCCCCAAACTTCCTAATCATAGTGTTGTGTCTTGTTAGGCTGTCTCTACCATATTTTGTCGTATATGGGTACATGTGGAAAATGTAATATTATTTGTAATTATGTTGTAAGTGAAATTCCAAGTGTTAATATTGGAATATAAAAAGTCACAATGTAATGTAATGTGTCATTTTTTGAAGAGTCATGCGGGTAGTCCAAAGGTCACAAAGGGGGAGTTGAAGAGTTACTCCCTCTTGTTATAAATAGAACCTCATAACTCATGTAACAAGATTTTGGGAGCTCAGATTTTGGCTAGGCTTAGGCTTAGAAAGGCTTGGGAGTATTGTGAAGATCCTTGGCTTCTCCATAATGTGGAGCGAGTATACTTCTTTGGAGGAGTATGTGTTCTTGACTGTAATGTTCCACTATTGGTGCTAGTGGTCGTCAATGGTATATGTATGGATGAAACTTTCACTTATAATAATAAAATCAGAGCCAACACACTTTAATGCATATGTTGTTAATATATTAGGACTATTCTTGTTGTATTGGAAATGTATGTTATTTAACTTATGCATATTCTTATGAACTATTTTATATGCATTTGTACGAATCTTGTTGAATGTGTGTTGTTGGATTAACTCATCACTTTAACTTGTGGACTATTTCGCATCTTAGCTTGTGATGTCATTTCGCTCGTGTGTTCCTTTCAAGTTGCATACTATTACAGGCTTCCAAGGGGCACACTTCCTTTTCCCTTCGTATGTTGGAACCTTCATGCATCACACTTGACTCTCCACAGGGTCACACACTTGCTCTTACCCAAAGTTATCATACTTTCCTTTGCACATTTCCACGGTCAAGGCATTAAATTACCACCCACTACTGGGACTCCTACTCCAAACGGTGTGAGGTCTAGTTGGGACTTCATATTGGGAAGATCCCCTGAATATTGGTAGGTCCAACACTGTCAACATTTCTGGCTCTAGAAGGAGGGCCAGATGACAAGATGAACACTTAAATTCTGTTATGAATTTATGCACATATCTCATGACTTCTTCCTATATCATAACCTCGACATGTTTTTCTAACTCTGCAAATTTGAAAGTGCCAACGAGTATTTTGAATGACTTGTCCAAAATTAAGTTCAATGGCAAGGGTGGAATAACCTTGCTCAGGCACACAGTTGCTTTTCTTGGTTTCTGTGATAGGCATGACATCCAGTCTAAGGATGTTTCATGTGGGTTGTTTGCTCTCATGTTTGAAGGGCGTGCAAAGCAATGGTGTCACACATTGCCTGCAACCTCTATACACTCTTTCAAACAGTTTGTTGGTGAATCATGTCGTGCTTTCATTCTTTATGATTGTAAATCCCTTAATAACAAAATTTTAAAATTGCAAAAATCACCTGATGAATCTCTTCAAGATTTTTGTTATCTTTTCATTCATTACTTTTTTTAATTTCCTAAAGATGAAGTTGACTGGGAATTTTTGACAAAAATATTGCAATATCTTGTTCACATTTTTGAAAATCCACATGAGTTAGAATCTTTCGAACCTCTCCCAACATACCTTGGTGTTAGAGCTTCTAAATATGAGATGGAAAAGGTTGTTTTTCCAAGTGACCCTTTGTCTCCTTCTCATCAAACAGCTCTAGCTTCGCAGGTTGAGGTGGGATAAATTGGGAGTCCACCCATTGATCTACCATGATCTCCTCCTACCCCACTTGCTCTAAATTTCTGCACATATTTGGACTGTGACTCTGATGGTTGTGTTGAAGCATTATCTCCTCATCCTCTATCCTTAAATCCCTCTTATCCTCTAGATTTTGGTGTGTTGTGTTCATCTGTCTCAAATCTCTCTTTTGATGTTCATGAGGATCAAGTTATGGATGGAATTGGTGTCGAACAACTAACCTGTGATATCATTTTTTATGATTATGTGTGGGAGTCTAAACAAGGATTTGCAGTGAAGGATGACCTCATTTTGTCCGCACCTCTTCCGCTTCATCTTGACATCTTCCACTATTCTGCCATTGTTGTTCCACCTTGGGAAAATTCATTTTCGGATGTTTCTACTTTCAATCATTCACAGAACATGTGGAATGCCAGTTTTTAATTTGTGCGCGAAGAGGACAAATCTGTCTTCCCAGATCTTCCCAATCTCTCATCTTACCTTTCTGAAAACATAGAGGGTGAAATTTCTCATTTTAGATCATCCCCTCTTTATGATTTTTCAGATCATGAGGATGTCTTTGTTCGTGATCCCAAACTTTATTATCGTGGATGTCATGATCTTTTATTTCATTCATTCATTCATGATTTTGATTTTTCCACTGTCGATCTTTCTAAGCCATTGGTCTTTGATGACCTGTATTCTTATGAATTAGAACCTCCCCAAGCTGTCGAGGAACTTCATCCCGAGTTGATGGTTATGTTAGATTCTCGTAGCCTTGAGGTTAGTTACACTTCAGATCATAAATGTGTTGAATCTTTCCAGGCTCCTCATCACTTTGTTGCTCACATTAAAAATCAATATACCTTACAATTTTCAGTTCCTCCATCTGTATCACACAATCCTATGTATCAATCAGTGGAGGAGTCTTACATAGCAAGCACTATTATAAAACATAAATTTTTTTCTTTCTTCATGTTTGCTTGTTTTACAAGTTTGAAAGTGTGTACATGCTTTTATTCCACTTGCAATGTGTTAAGACACCATGGTACATCCATAGAGTGTCTTTCATGTTCTTTTCATTGTTGCTTTTCTGTGAGTACATTCAAGCTTTGAACGTTTTGGTTTGCATTATTTTATCTTCCTTGTTTGTTGATTTTCTTGTATATCGTTTTTGACAAACATGCTCTCGCCTGCATGGGCCAACCAATGTGCCGATGGTTGTATTGGAAGTATCACTTTACATGATTTTGCCTACGTTATACTTAGGTTAGGAGTAGGAGTAGTTTTTCTTTTCTTGTTTATTTCTTTATTCGCTTTACCTTGTTTTTCTTTATCCCGCTTCTTTCCTTTCTTTGTTTGCTTTTCTAGTTGTAGGTTAGTTTTCGCATGAAACATTGTTTCTCTTCTTAGAAAAGAAGGGTGAAGTTCAAGAGGAACTTGTACTACTATCAACACTTGGTTATCTGTCTATTCCCTCTCTTTATGTGAATCTTACATTCTTGAGAGTCGTGGTGAAATCATGATGCTTTCACTCTTAACCAGTACCGCCTACTCTAGTCGTTCTTCTATTTTCAGTTAACCCTTGTCAAATAAGTCAAGTAGAGTAAGGAGAGGGGGGAAACATTAAAAATTATCTCAGAGGTATATATAAATATCCTTCTATGAAGGGACAAGCTCTTATGCTCTCAATAAGTCAGGATCCCTCTTCCACCTCATGAAATCAATAAGTTCCTATAGACAGTTTGAAAAATGAAATAAAGGATGAAAGAAGAGAAAGGCTTACTGTGTAGAGAGGTTAAGCAAGTAACTCCGCCAGGGTACTATTTAGGCTCACTAGCAGCAGATCAATGCTTGTGTTCCTGAAGTGACTCCGTCAAGGTATTGTCTAGGCCTGCTGGAAGTGGAGAAACACCAAAGATGAGACTAAAACTATGACAACCCATTTTACTTGTGCATCTATACAACCCCTCATCCCTAATTTAAAGAACACAATTTGACTTGGCTTGGTATGTGTGCTACCGATGAAGAGAATGGTAGGGGCTACATCTTTAACTCAAGCTAAGTGAAGAAGTTATGATAATAAAAAGATATGAATAATTCTTCTGGAAGAGTTAGACTCGCTTTGCATGAGGCAAGGTCCATACAAATAGCTGGATTTCTACCAATGCGTCGCTAATGTTGTAGTGGCTATAACCACCCTCCAAAATTTTACCTATGCTTTGATTTTGGAGCCTTCCTTGTTATCCACAACAGCTCATCTCGTACTGATCCAGGTATTCATGCATCTACTAAGGCTTATCTTTTCATTTTGTCTTTTTTATTCTCACTTATTTGATTTTCAAGTTGATCTCCTGACTTGGTCCCACATCAGCTCTGGGCTTTCCCCCAAAAACAGTGCAATTCTTGAGGGAAACTAGCCTTGTTGTTAGGAATTGTGCAGTCTTGACTGCTAGTGAGCCTTGAGCTCAGGAAATGTGCAGCCATGAGGGGGAAACCCAACACTGAGCCTAGAAATTGTGCAACCCTCACTGAGCTCAAAAACTGCACAGTGCACTGAGTCGGAAAGTAGCACAATTCCCGAAACTGCATTGTATTTCCTGACAATGTGCATGGAAAGTTTCCCTGGAAAAAGAAAAAAACTAACAAAATAAGAAAACATCCCTAAAAAATAGGGATTTATTTTTAGTATCTCGAAGGAGGCACTTGTGCTATGTTTAGAAACTTATGCTAAGTGTCACTTTTTCCTTGATTTTAGGCATGTACGTCATAAACCCTAATTTGTCCAAATATATTTAATAGATGCTACTAGAGATCATTTGCACACTTGATCTTGGAGCTCTAGCATTATCGAGGAGATCAAGGAGCCTTTCGTGTAATCATCGTCACTTTTGCAGGTAATTTCTGCTTTTCTTGACTTTTGCCGCTTTTTTGTAGTTTTTTATTGTTTGGCTTGTGTGAGTGTTGCTTAACTTATTTCTATGCATGTTTTTTGGCGTTTCAAGTTATATATTGCATTTCCCAAGTGTCACATGAGTTTTCTTGTTTTTTCACCAATGGTCGTCGTTACGACGACTCTCCTAATATTATTCATTTTCCTTTCATTTAATCAGTTGATGCACTTGATTCACGTGCATGCACCTACACTTAGTTAGATTTGCACTCAGCTTCACACTATCTCTCAGATCTACTTTTTTTTCACACTTCCCTTGGGCATATCTGGGTTTCCCTTGGTCGGATCTAACTTTGCACAACTTTCACTGTGCAATCTGGAGGCTCAAGCCACAAGCTTGGCCTCTGTAGTTGTGCAGATCATAGCCTAAGATGGCTCCAAATGTGCACTGCATAGTTCCAGGAGCTAGCCTCCTAGCTTGGCCACTGAGACTACGCAATGCATAGTCTCTCCCGAGCCTTGGCGCAGGCTGAACTATGCATTGTGCAGTTCCAGTCATCAAGGTTCCACCTTGTCTACTGGGACTACGCAATGTGCAGTTCTCAAAGTCATTTAGTTACCCCTGTTAAGTAAAATTGTGTAATCCCTCACATCGAATGCCCAACTTGCTGCCTGAACTTTCCTTGAAGTTGTTTTTCTTTAATCTGAGTTGCTTGCCATGAGTGTCATCTTTATCCCACAGGTACAACAATTGTTGAACATTTGTCCAAAAGTCATAGTTAACATGCCATCTAAGAGAGTTTCATCAAAGGAAACCACCGAGATTAGTATCGGGGAAGCAGTTGAGAAAATATCAGTTGATTTACCAGTGTGTGCATATACTCAGGTGTTTATTGAGAAAGGAACAACATCGACATGGCAACAGATCAAAGAGACTTTTGCAAAGGAATTTGATGCGGATCTGGAGGATCAACAGGTCTATCTTAGCATCTAGCAGTGAAGGTTATACAAGGTTTCATGCATGTACCCCTCCTTACCATGTAAGGACATCATCATCTAGATTGTCTCACATACAAATGAACAAAAGATGACATTGAGCAGTGTCAACGGGAAGAAGCTTGCCACCTTTAGGGTAGAAGACTTTCAGTAGATGTATCACTTTCCCAAGTCAGTGAAGTGCATGGACTCACTCTTCTATGCCACCCATATCTATGTGAACACAAGAGACATTGTCAAGCGCTGGGTGAAAGAGCCATCAAAGTTTAGATAGACACCTACCCATGTTTACAAGACAAAGTCCCTCAGGAAGGCTTACCAGTTCTTAATCATCTTTGCCTACAGAATATATGGTCAAGAGAGCACATAAACCTTCCCTGAAGGGTGGGTAGTCTTACTGGACCAGTTGGTGAATGATGGGAGGCCATTCAACTAGTCAGATATGTTGGCTCAACAATTGAAGTCCCATGTAGCTAAGGCTCGAAATCCACCCAAGAATGAGCAATGAATTTTTTATATTATATATCATTATTTGGGATTCAACTATGTTAAGTAAGTCATTTGTCTATTACCATTTCCATGAGAGGTAGTCATAACTGTCTAATTTCTCATGATTTTTGAATAGTCCACTTAGAACTCATTACATTGGGTGATGCTCACAGGGGTGAAGAAGTGGGATTGAAACTAGTGAAATGAATCACATAGCGTCAATCATCACTTCCAAGGCTTGCACCGGTAACGAGGACTTATTTATTGATAATGATCTTCAATACATTCTCGTTTTCGACCTCCGCACCCAGCTGCAGGTGGTATGCGCACTCAGATGCATACTCTTCTAGGCCTCTGCACACTTAGCTATGGAGCCTTCCCCAAAACTACAGACTACATATGCGAATATAGAGATTCAACTTTCTTGTGATGACATGATTTGATTACAAATTATTACATCTCCTTACATTACATCATGACAAAAACTATGGTCCACATACCATGGATCCAAAATAACAATGACTAATACTCAAAACCTGTTACAAAATAAGGGGCTTTGATTCGCCCTAAAGACCCTAAAACATCATGTGATGAATATACCTTTGTTGTCTCCGCTCCTCAAAATGTGGAGTCTTTGACCCAAAACATGGACTAAATTGGGTTGGCCCAATAGACCCCCAACACTCACCCATGACTCATCCCGAGTCACTTAGCTTTGGTTCGCTTGATCTTCGTTACAATTTCATTGTATACTACATTATACTATTGGACTGTCTCTTCCATTTGTTTCTCATGTTTGCACGTCTATTCCAACAATGCCTCTGTGGTTGGGCCAGTAGCCTTCTGCAGTATATCTGCCTCCCTTTTCTTTAATTCTTTGAGCCTGTTGTCCATTTTCTGAGATAATTTGAGTGCCTCATCTTGCCATGCCTGAATCCTTGCTTGTAATATATTCTCCTTCCTCTGAAGCTCATCTATATTATTTTGGAGGTTCTCCCCTTTAATAATGTTGGCGAGTCTTTGTAAGACTACTAAGGTCTTTACAGCTGCCAGGATATCATATCACTACTTCTCCTTCACCTATAATACTTCCTCAACTTTCTGGATGTTTGGATCCTCCTATAATGAGGTCCAAATTTGCATCGTGTCATCCAATAACTTCCCGCAGTCTGCCACTGTGTCAGAGATGCCTTTCAACACTACCTTTAAATATTTTTTCCTCTGCTCTTGTAATGTTGTTGGTGTGGCTGGCTACAACCTTATTTATAGCTCTGATATCTGCAATTCATAATAAAATCTAAGCTTCACCAATGTGTTCTTTGATTCCTTGATCGTGAGGGCGAGCTTCGCAACATTTTTTGCTGGTGGTTCTTCGTTGCCGATCTTCACATCCGGGATTATGTTTCAACTCTCTTGGATGGATTTTTCCAACTTCTCTTGTCACTAAATTGTATCATCTATGTGCTTAGCCACCTCCTCTATTTTCTTCTTCAGTGCAACTTTCTCCTTTTTCGTCTACATTGTCAACATTGAGGTTCACTACTCCCACTCTTTTAGCTCAGTTGTTAGACTTTGATGGATTTCATGCAACATCTAAATTAGTAGCACATCAATATTTATGTTGATGTTTTTCCATACTTTAGCTCGCTCTTTGTCCTCCGTGAGTACCAGTGAAGTGCTCCAGTTGGCACTTGCACAATTCTAACGTCAAATTTCATTTCTATTCTTTGTTGTCCCTACATTGATTAAGTTATCTATTTTGGTTATTTTTCTACTTGCGACAATGCCTTTAGCTCCACGATGAATTTTTGTACCTCAGTCAAGAACAGTCTATATCAGTCATCAATTTTGTCCTAGGTCTCTGTCATGATCTCTTGGACCTTTTCTCTGATCTCGTCGATGTCCCCATCAATGAGGACAAGTGTTTCTATGCCCTTGGGCTTAACCATCTTTTTCTTTTTCCTCTTTTCAACCAAAATTGTTACTCACCTTTTGAAAATGAAAGGAAACCCCTCTAATACTCCTACATCACTGAGGGGCTCCTCATGCTCCTACTTAGTTTCCTCTGTTTCCACCTCTACATCCTTTCCGCTTGTACCTACATCCTTGCAGGGTACCCTTCTCTGTTCCAACTGATCCACCCAGTGGAGTCATCCATTCTTCCGGCCACTGTTATACTACAGCGGGAAAATCATCTTCAATCACTAAATATGCCAATGCATGCCATGTCTCAGTTGGGTCCTTCGTCACTTTCACATAAGCTATGTGGAAGTCTGCTTTGAAATCTGCAATGTGGCAATACTACTTATCCTGGCAACGAAACCATTTGTTGGTTTAAGGGGGCTTGACCCAGGTTCAAAGTGTGATACACGCCAACAAAATCATCAACCACTGGCCCTTTGGGCAATTACTTGCAAGCAGATCGTAGTCTGACCCAAAACAGTTATGGGAGGCTGTCGAACGAGGTTTCAACACCCAGAGGGATATGCACGTTGCCACGTCTGTTTAATTACTTATGTTTCTACCTTCCTATAACTTCACGTACATAAATAACTTGCATTGATGATTATCTTTACATAATTACCCATATCGCATCAAATAACAGAAACTAGTATAACATGTATTCCTTCACGTAATTCAGTAAAAAGCATGCATAATGATAATAAAAACAACATAGAATAAACACAGAAAGATACACAATACTTTGTCAAAACTTATTCTTTATTGATAATGATATTCAATGCATTCTCTTTTTTGACCTGTGCACCGAGCTATAGGTGGTTTGCACACTCAGCTGCAGACTCTTTCAAGCCTCCACGCACTCAGCTGTGGAGCCTTCCCCAAAACTACATACTACAGATGTGAATATAGATTCAATTCACTTATGATGACATGATTCGATTACAAAGTATTACATCTCCTTATATACATTAGATCATGACAAAAACCATGGTCCACATACCATGGATCCAAAAAAAACAATGACTGATATCCAAAACCCGTTACAAAATAAGGGGCTTTGACTCGCCATAAAGCCCCTAAAATATTGAGCAATGAATATAACTTCATTGGATCAATGCACTCCTCTCCTCAAAATGCGGAGTATTTGACCCAAAACTTGGACCAAGTTTGGATGCACCCAATAAATAGTTCCCTAGCATGAACTGGACATGGACACCACGAGAGACTATTGTGAACATGTATTGCAAGTTTCTTTCCAACTATAGCTATCAAGGAGCAATGGAAAGGCTAATTGAACACTTTATCATCCTACTATACAAGCTTATATTTAAGCAAGATCCACTTTACATGTCTCGAGAAGCAATGGAGGCAATAGTAGACATTGCAGATTGGTATGCCTCACCAGGTGGCACCTTCATCAGAGTGTTTAACAGAGAGAATCTTCCACATTTCTTACCATGGTATGCCACTAACAAACTGATCATGCAAGAGGTATCATACCACCTCGCTACAGGGTTGTCAACAGCACTGCATAGGAAGAAGAAAGCACCATGGCCCACTCTTCCTTTGTGGATCAAACTATATGAGATTAAGAACTTGAAATATGTTGTTGACGAGGCTAAGGACATAGTGAAATTTGATTCTGGAACCAAGGACTTTAACCTGTATAATCCCCAAAGTATTTTCAAATACAAGTGTGTGAGATTCTACTTTCTATGGATCAATAGGGCATTTCATTAGCCAGAGGAGAATCCTTGGAGGTACTACTACAATGCCTCCAAACTCAATGAGCCGCTCAGTATAGCAATAACTTGGAAGGATGCTCCACAGGTAGCAACAACTCTGGAAGCAACAACAATAGCAACAGAAGGAAGCAATCCAGTGCAGGACAAGGGAAAGAGGAAGATTTCTCACAATCCAGAGGGAGAGAAAATTTGCAAAATGAAGGTAGATCTTATTATCATGAAGGTAGATTTGCCAGCGAAAGAAAAGAGGGAGAAAATGATAAATAGAGAAGAGTGGAGGAAGAGAGAAAAGAAGAGGTTGCAGGAGGCAGAACTGAAGTTATAGGAGACAGAGAAGAAGTTTAAGGAATTTTAGGAGTTGAGGAGGAGAGAATGAGAAGGGAGGCAAAAGTAGGAAGAAGAAAAAAGGCAAGGCTTGATGATGAAGGAAACAGCACCGATACAAGTTGAAGAACCAGAACAACTAGCACCAGAGGAGGAAGGTGAATAGATGCAGGATCGAGAGGTTGCACTTGGAGAAACTATTTGGAAGCTCTATGAAGGATTTGTCACCATGCATAAAGCAGTTGTCTGATTACATGGCCTACAACAGCAGAGCAAAGATTTTTTTAAAAATCTAAAAAACATACATGCTTCCATCGCCCATGTACAAGAGTGGAAAATGTGGTACAAAGGAGCCTTGATTGACTTAGTGAAGAAGATGAAGCCATAGGTAGAGCTGGAGAAAGCAAAGGTCCGAATGTTGATTTAGAACAATGAGCAACTCGCCTCATTCATCGGTAGCACATAGGCCTCATATGTGTGTTTGTAAAGTAGTTTGGATATCTCGGTGAGAACGCACAAAACCCCATCAATCATTTCCCTCACCAATGCTAAACCCAAGAACCAAGTCTGACTGGAGATCGATGAGTACTTGGAGCAGCTAAGATGAGAAACCACCAAGGAAGACTTGGAGATGAACACACACAACATGTAGAAGTTCATCAATGGCCCTGTCAAGGTCAAGACAATGTTGCTCATGCTTCAGAATGAGTTGGATACAGGTTCCAAGACAGTGTACCTGGATGCCATGGAGGCTAGATTCTACTTCCAGAAAGACATCATTAAGCAGTTTGGGGACACCATCACACAGTACCAAGATTGGCACCAATATGTGATGGAGAAACAAGAAGTGGAGGTTTTTGAGCTAGACTTTCGCCAAACTTTAGAATCATAGTGTTGTGTCTTGTTAGGCCGTCTCTACCCTATTTTTTCTTATATGGGTACAAGTGGAAAATGTAATATTATTTGTAATTATGTTGTAAGTGAAATTCCAAGTGTCAATATTGGAATATGAAAAGTCACCATGTAATATAATGTGTCATTTTGTGAAAAATTTGAAGAGTCATGAGGGTAGTCCAAAGGTCACAAAGGGGGATTTGAAGAGTCACCCTCTCTTGTTATAAATAGAACCTTGTAACTTATGTAACATGTTTTTGAGAGTCAAGATTTTGGCTATGCTTAGGCTTAGAAAGGCTTGGGAGTATTGTGAAGAGCCTTGGCTTCTCCATAGTATAGAGAAAGTATACGTCTTTGGAGGAGCAGGTGTTCTTGATTGTAATGTTCCACTATTGGGGCTAGTAGTCATCAATGGTGTATGTATGGATGGAACTTTCACTTATAATAATAAAATTAGAGCTAGTACGCTTTCATGCATATGTTGTTAATATAGTAGGACTATTCTTGTTGTATTAGAAATGTATGTTATTTAAATTACGTATATTCTTATGGACTATTTGTATGAATTTCTACGAATCTTGTTGAATGTGTGTTGTTGGATTATCTCATCACTTTAACTTGTGGACTATTCCACATCTTAGCTTTTGATTTTATTGTGCTCGTGTGTTCCTTTCAAGCTGCATACTATTACAGGCTTCCAAGGGGTGCACTTCCTTTTCCCTTCATGTGTTGTAACATTCTTGCATTGCAATTGACTCTCTGCGGAGTCACACACTTTCTCTTACCCAAAGTTATCATACTTTCCTCTGCATGTTTTCGCGGTCAAGGCATTCCATTACCACCCACTACTGGGACTCCTACTCCAAATGGTGTGAGGTCTAGTTGGGAATTCATATCAGGGAGATCCCCTGAATGTTGGTGGGTCCAAAACTATCAACACCTATATATGATGTTATGGTTTCATATATTTCAATACCATGTTCATCTATTTAATAAAGTGATTAGACGATATTGCATAGATTTCGTGGATCCTTGGCTTATGTTATCTAATTGTGTAGGTTCTAGGTATAGCGATCAGAGCTAGTATTGGAGCATTGAAGCCAAAGGAGTGAATCATACGACATATTCTAGGTAAGCTTCATCCTGTTATCTATTTACTTTAAGGAAAACACTAGTCCCTTTGTCTTTTTATTTTTCTAAGTTAGTCCACCAGGCCTAAGGAAGATACTTCTATCCATAGTCATAGATTATGTATAACAGAGAGTCCTTCAGTTGACCAACCACACATCAAAAAACATATCTTCTTAAGCATCCATAGAAAGAGGATGAATTGACTAATTTTATTCTGAAGTTTGATAGACTTTCCTGAGGATTGACCGAGATCAAGTTTCACTGGGTTTATTCTTTACTGTAGTTCATACTTTGACAACAATTCTTTGACCATAGGTTGAAGTTGACCACAGGTATGAACTTGACCTCAGGACGATTTTTTGACTGTTGACCAGTGTTGAATTCTCTATTTTTGGGTGTTTTTACCAACATTATCTAGTTGGATTTGACTAGGTTTGACTGGCATTTTGGAATTGGGTTTTGGCATAAAATTCTAGACAATTTTTGTACTTGTAAACCTTGTCGAAAAATAATTTCTCCTAAGAATAAATGTTGCTAGGTTTTTCCCAAGGTTGGGTTTTCCCAAGGTAAATTTTTGTCTCTAGTTGATGTGGCTATCTCTTTATGATCCTACTATTTGCATTGCATAACTATTGTGATTTTCTATGTATAATTGCTTAATTATATAAGTGGCATAAGATAAATTGATCAAGAATCATTAGGAAGTAATTATCAGATCAAAAAATTGGTTTCTACTAAACATCCTTGTAAAAAATTCAACATAGTATCAGAGTCTTGATAAAAGAGCATCCATTGGAGTCCTCTAGAAGGGTATTTGAGTTGGTTAGTAAGTCTTTTCATTAAGGGCCGAAGTTTTGTCTGAGTTTGGAATATGGAGGAGGGTTGATCTCATAACCGCAAATTGAAGACAGAATAGACAAGTGACCCTAGGGTTTGTCATGTAGAAAAAAGGTCGAGCTCTATGATTGTTTGAGGTTTGTGTAGGATATATTCTTAAAAAATAAAGGGCCAAAACCCTAGAGGAGGGTCGATAGCCTAAAATTGTATGCCAAGACAAACCGAGAGGCATTAAAGACAGCCACAATGACTTAGAAACAATCTAAGGGCTTTAAAGCCTATGAGAGGGTTGGTGCAACTAAGGCAAGGTGTTGTAGTAGAAGTGGACTAACCAACACTGGAATAAAGGGATACAAGGAAGGATACCATGCTAGTGATTTATGCTAGCCAAAAGAAGAAGCCTTTTGTGAGCATTGAAGGCAAAGGATAACCCGTGTAGTTAAGACTTATGAATTATCCACAATGGTACACATAATATTTCTAATGATTAGTAATCAATGGTCAATCTGTATTCCGGAGCATGATCTAAATATTAGTGCCATGTTATGTGTTTTTGTAGAATGACCTAAGATGAGAGACATGAAATGAAAATTGTTTGATCCACCTTATGCTATGATTGATTTCTGAAACTTGAGAGGGAAGTTTGATGATAACTTATTCAATATTATGCTTTAAAGAATATATAGTATGGATGATGACAAAAAAAAAATTCAAGCATGACATCCATAAAAATTGATTTGAATTTGTTGTGTACAAGCATGAACCTGCATTTGGCATGGAGTCAAATCCTTTTTTATTATCTACGTTAGATGTGTTTAAATTGATTATTTATAATTTGGACCAAAATGGAGTTGTTAATTTGACTAAGTACACCTCTATTTGTTACTGCTCACAATATTTATTGCTCTACTTTCTCTTTAGCTTTCCTCTGTCTTGAAGATGGACCATGTTGGTGGATCCACAACATCGACTAAAATACTTAAATCTATGGATCTTCCTATCCTAATAAAAAATCCTAACCACAAAAATATAAAAACTATAAGCATGTCTCGCTTATTCGTCCACTAAGGAAGTTACTCCAAAGCCCGAGGGAGCTGGGAGGAAAGGCTCCTTCACTTTTATATTAAGAATGAAAAGAACCTATCAAAGGAAGTGCAGGATTTTGTTGATACATATAAACAGGCAACCCATGCAGAAGATCTTCCCGTCACTAAAGAAAATATTACACGCTATGTGGTGGAACCAGTAAGAATTTACACCAAACTGGTAACCTTGAATAACCAGGTGAACGCCAAACGGACCACCCTCATTCCAGATGCACTCGAATGCCTACATAGACATGATGAAGAGCAGTCGTAGATCACCCCCATTGCAACCGAGTACAAACTATGGCGTACATACTTAACGAAGCAACTCAACCTGGACATCCCTAAACTTTCTATTGTTAAATTGATAGATTAGATTAGTAGCTTATTTTGTGATGTTGTAATTTGATAGAATAAGACATTTTGGAATATGAAAGGTCATGAGGAAGTCCAAGAGTCATCAGGTAGATGAAAGGTCATGAGGAAGTTCAAGAGTCAAGGGTAGGCCAAGAGTCACCCTCACTCTATAAATACACCCTCATGACACATTGTAAGGGCTTTTGGTTGAGGACCTTTTTGAGACATATTGTTTAAGAGAACTTATGCTCTTCTATTGATGCAAGGAGTGATTGTAATATTCCACTATTGGATTCCTCAAATCTTTTATGTCGTAATGCCATGAGTATTTTCGCTTGATGGATTGATGTTCCTGAGAGTTCTTTGATGTACAGTCTGTTCATATGTTGTCTCATATTGCAAACTTTGTGTTGCTACACATGGATGGTATATGATTTTCCAACTCTGTGCTTGTATTATTGAACTATTTCGTTGGTATTGGTATAATATATTCTTGACTGTACGTTTACTTATTCTTAAAGATGTTTGATTAATGTGAACTACTTTACAATTTTTAATCACTTTATCTTATAAAACATGAGTCTTATTTGAAGTCTGCTGACAATTAATTTACATAAGGTTTATGTTGTTAATAGTCTGGCTATTCATGGTATGCACGTTATAAGATATTTGTCAATTATTTCCTTGTGTTTATTGAAGTTCATGCTTTCAATTGAGCCCGCATCTCACTTTCGTCCAAAGCAAGCTCAACACATGTGAACGATAGTTGAACATACATACCGGATGGGATCCCTAAAGCAAATGGTGCAGGGTCTAGTTGGGAACCTACACCAGGGAGATCCCTTTTGCTGTTGGCGGAGAATTCCATACTGTCAACAGAAGGAAAATGCCTTCTTATTTAGTATCAACTTTCTTCATAATCTCTTCATTTAATTGATTTTTCTCAAATATTTCACGTAACAAACTTGTTAAATAATTTTTATTTATTGTTCCTACATGAAAGAAAAAAGAAAGACAAAGATTAGTTTAAATATGAAATAGTTTTTATTTATTGTTCATGCATGAAAGAAAAAAGAAGAACAAAGATTAGTTTGAATATAAAAACATAATAATAAAAGAAATAAAAATAAATAAAAATTCACCCTTTGAAATTTTCTCCTCATAATATTGTTTTACATTTCTTTATAAAATGAATTTTGCTTTTTTACCTTGAGTAAAGCTTAGTAAAAAACCAATAGGTTAGAATATATTTAATGCACATTAATTTACTTTTCAAAACCTTTTGATGCATCATAAAATCCACAATAATTAATTTTCACTTAATCTAAAACTTGTTTCTCTTTCAAAACTGTGGATTATTTCATTTCTATCAAATTTGTAATAAAATTAATGAGCAATTAGATTTATAAATATGTAAAACTAGTTTAGATTTGATGGAAGAAATAAATTAACTTTTCTAATATGTTGGAAACAATTCCAAAATTATTTCAAATTTTTAAAATCAGTGAGCAATTCCCTTTAACGTTCCTCCCGTTACAAAATTTTTATATGCACATGCGGTCCATTTACCTATTAATTCTATTTTAAATCTAAATAATATACTTTTAAATTTAAAATTTGATTTGAAATTTGAATTATGTTTTAATATAGATTTTTAATAAATATGAGTTTTAGTCATAAATTTTAGTTTTAATACAAATGTAGAGTTTAATTGATGATGATGGTGGTTAATGTCCACTTAGACCAAATTAATCTATCTAACCTATAATTTTTTTAATTCTTAATTAAAACATAATTAAAAGGATATGAAATGAAAATTAAATATTATATATATTTTAAATTTAATTTATAATTTAAAGTTTAATTATAAATCTTACGTTTTTAATTATATTTTAGTATAATCTTTATTTATTTATTTATATATATATATATAAATAATTTAAATAATATATATTATTATAAAAACTTTAATACATAAACTTCAGACTTTAAATAATACATAATTCTATATATATTTAAATTCATTTAAAACCAAAGTTATCTGCCGGAAGAGATGGGAAAATGAGGGCAAGTGAGGCTCAATGCAATTATAACTGTTGGAGGGTTTTAATGAAATGGTTAGTCTAAATATCGGGTCGAGCCCTGTTGGTTAATTAACCTTCGTTCGATGGCCTGATGAAGTTTGGGTCGTCGGGTCGGAAGTTAGTTGGCCAACAATCGTCTTTGTTGTACGCGATGAGTCATATGTATAAATCGAATTTTAAATTATGATTTTAATTTCGTGAAGGACCTAATGGGTATACATATAAGTCAAATTTTAAATTATAGTTTTAATTTTGTGGGATATCCAGGAGAGCTTTTAATTGTTGTGTAGGGACCCGTATTAGTTATAGTATTGGTCTCACATATTCATAAAAAAAAAAAATCATAAACCATCAAAAAGATGCATATAAATTGTTTATCTTAAGTTATATAAGTTATTAAATTATGTTCAAAATGGACTCATATATTAATTGGACCAACAACTGTTAAACACCAAGTCTTAACATCACAAGTTGACAAGACATACTGTCTCAACTACCTCCAACTCTAAATTACCAATTAATTCAAAATGCACTACAAAACATTCCATTGAATTCTATCGAGGAGTACACCTATCCCATCGAATAGTCACCCATTGATTTCCACTGAGCAACACATCCCATTGCTTAGTAATACGTGCACAAGAATAGGTGAAATATGTGCCAACTATATCTACATGTGTGTTTAACCATTTAGCCTATTGAAGACAATAAATGACATCATTCAATTCACCGATTAGTTTAGAGGATGCAATAAATGACACCAACCCTTTCAATTCAAGTACTAAACACTCCATCCTTTTCAATTCAGGAATTAAACACAGGAAAGCACAAGGATCAACCATGAAATATTATCAACCATTTGATCATGTACAAATCAATCAAGAACACACATTTGAATTTCGGAGATGGAAATCCATGCCAATCTTCCCTTCCAATTAAATTCTCGATAAAAAAAAACTCTAAAACATCAACCCTTACTGATTTTCATTTCAAACATTCATTCTACTCATCAATTGTTGGAGACATAAAATCAGAATATTCAGACACTATTACATTCATTCTATTCATCAGTTGCTAGAGATATACAAACAAAGTGTGTGCACAGTGTTACATTCATTCTATTCATCAGCTGCTGGAGACATACATGTTTGTTTTTGTTGAATAATGTTATCATATTGATTATTTTATCATTATTTTTGTTGAGAAACAAGGGTAAATTTAAGCCATTATAGCCAATATCACTTGTTAAACAAATCACAAGATCCAATTAGAGAAGCATTTTTAAATGAATAATGATACCAATGTCTATTTATCACTTGTATATGCTTATTAGAAATTCTCTTTTAATTATTAGATTATCAAATTAAGACGAGATAACTACAAGATTGCAAGAGAAGAACTACAAGGAATTAGACAAATGAGATGCAACAGAGAATCATTTATTTCATTTTTCCTCAAGATGCACTTTAAGGCTCGAGATATTGTATTTGAACCCACCTCGCTCTCCTTATGTCAAGCAATCTATTCCTTCCTCGACGATATGGGCCTGCTGTAACTACCATTTGTTCAGGCTCGTTACTCAATACAATGAGTCTGTTCGAACCCCAATCCATTCAGAGTCTAATAACCTTGTGTTAGTCTCTATCTATTAGATATGAACTTTCTTTAAGGCTGGATTACAGATATATAAAAGATAGCATCCAGAGACTCTAGAGGACCACTTAAATCATTCTCAAGATGAAAATAACCATACCTTCTAGTTTATTAAACAATTTCAATGCCACTATAACCTAAAATCATTACTTAGTACAATGAGTCTGTTCGAACCCCAATCCATTCAGAGTCTAATAACCTTGTGTCAATCTCTATCTATTAGATATGAACTTTCTTTAAGATTGGATTACAAATATATAAAAGATAACATCCATACTCTAGAGGACCATTGAGCAGTAAGACGTCGATGAGAGATGCAATGAGGTAGTTAGTATCCAAGAGGGATATCTTATCCTTAACTAGGCTAGGGAGAAAAAGCGACAACAATGCCAATATCCTAACTTAAGAAAGTACTAGTCCTTCAATGTATCATTGTCAATGAAACGTGGACTGCTATAGCTTACTGGAAAGTATATATCAGTCAATTAAATGATGAGATCAACACTTAAATAATTCTCAAGATGCAAATAACCCTACCTTCCAGTTTAATAACCAATTTCAATGCCACTATAACCTCAAATCTGACCCCTACAATTTAATATCAGACTACTATAACAATGATATCAGTCCATTGTCAACAAGATTGGTTGAGCAAGATTCGAGGATAGAACACTTAATAACCTTTGTGATTACATATCTATAAAAGATAGCATCCAGAGACTCTAGAGGACCACTGAGCAGTAAGATGCAGATGAGAGATGCAATGAGGTAGTTAGTATCCAAGAAGGCTATCCTATCCTTGACTAGGCTAGGGAGAAAAGCCAACAACAATGCCAATATGCTAACTCAAGAAAGTACTAGTCCTTCAATGTACCACTGCAAATAAAACATGGACTATTGTAGCTTATTGGAAAGTATATACCAGTCAATTAAATGATGAGATAAACCCTTAAATCATTATCAAGCTACAAATATTCATACCTTCCAGTTTAGTAACCAATTTTAATGCCACTGTAACCTCAAATCCAACCCTTGCAATTTAATATCAAACTACTATAATAGAAATTCTTCAGACCTGATATTTTTTGAAAATATACAATAGGTCGTTGTTAAGGAGAAGTAAGTTTACAAGTGACCCGAATTGGATCTATGGAAAATTATCAAAGTTCTATGACTGTATCAAATCACGACAGACTTCAAAAACTTATGAACAAAGGGCTATCAGGAAGGACCTCTGGACAGTGGCAGTTTGTAGCCAGTAAGGAACGATGAGGACCTCGGTCAAAGCATGCTGATCAAGGCCCATGGAGACCGCGAAAAATGCAAACTAGCAATTAGGAAGTTTGGATCAGAAAACAGAGGCCATTTCTGATGTGCGATTGCAAAACCCCTCGAGAAGGAATAGCCCCGAGTGCTCGGTCACAAGGCAAGCCGAAAACCGTGGGAAAAGTGCTGAAATGACAGGCGGGTCCCGTACTCCAAAACCGGCGGAATATCAGAGGCGTTTTGGGTGGTAAGCGGAATTGTCAAAGGACCCAGCGGTTCCATACATTAGATGACGTGTGTCCGGCAGATGAGAGAGAAAACCGCTCTCATCGCGGGCTAACGTCCGAGCAAGTCAACTGCGCGATAAGAGCAATAACTGCAGGATCTGGAGGCCCCAGATCTAACGGCAGAGATTACACCCGATGAATGACCAGATCTGGAGGGAGAATTAAGCTATGGCATATAAAAGTCTAAAGTTTGATTTGACCGCTGAGTTGGCGGATGAATCATTACACAGAGTAACCGAAATACCAAACCGTTTGAGGAAGAGCTAGCGCAGTTCATGAGAGGACAAGTGGCCACTTCCCTATGAGACGTTACATAGTGGCGAAGACGCAGAGGCAGGGAATTCCAAGTGAACAACAGCAGGCGATCCGAAGAGGCGGAAGAGGAAGTGAACAGTCAAAGGAATTGGCCTTAAGCCATGAACAGACAGAGAACGAGACAGTGAGAGAGAAGGAGATGGTGAGCCAGAGAAACCAAACAGAAAGTGAAGCAGAAAACAGAGATCCGAGCTGACCTGTAGAGCTAAGGCAACATCAAGCAGACAAAACCAGGCTTGAGAGGTTCAACCAATCCCTGAGAGGATATCTGTCGGGAACTGAGTACCAAAGTGGACTCATCCCATTCAGACCAATCGAGGTTGAGACTTAGTAAGGGGGGAGTCTGTGCACTCTAGTGGCTTGGGGAATCCAAGAAACACCCTACTAAGCATCATCTATTCTAGGAGACTCAAATTGAGCTCCTCATTGTAAACACTCTGCTTTAAAGACACAATAAAAGAAGGCCACCACTGAAAGCTGGACCAGAGATGTAGCCTAGGAGGATTGGGTGAACTCCTTATTAATTTGTTGTGTTCTTGTATTTGCTTACTGTGTTTCTCTCACTGTTTTCCATTTTCCAGTGTCTGTGTATTTTGCAATCTGATCGATCCGTTGCCTAAGATAACATAGACACACACCAGCACATGAGTCTATAATACCTACCTTCATTAATTAATTAACTGAGATCACTCACAAGTGATTTTCAGATCAAGTGGTATCAGAGCTTTAGGCTGTTAAGGTTAGACAAGCTTGTGTTGGATTTAGCTGTTGAATGCTAACTAGATCAAAGCTCAAATTAGGAGAAGGAGAGTTGGTCGAAACTAATCCTGAAATTGGGAGAGTCTATCCTCAGAAGACAATGTTAGAGGAAGGTTCTATGGGGCTAGACCCTCAATTCATAGATAGTTTCCTAGCCATAAGGTCCATGGTAGAGGAAATGTATAAGGACTTTAGAAAACATAAAGATGAAGACTCATCAGGCTCCAAACAAGATAAAGGAGAAGAAGAGTCTCACTTCCATGACCACTCAAAAGGCAAAGGGAAAGAGGAAAGCTTTCTCACACCTCCTAATAGCCCTGAACATAAAAAGAAGACATCTTTGATTAAACTAGATGTTAAATTTGATTTACCTATATATGATGGAGAGTTGAATGTAGAAAAGCTGGACAATTGGATTAGACAAATTGATGTTTATTGCAGAGTGCAGAGTATCGACTCAGACAAGAGCAAGATTCAGCTGGCAAGCCTATGCCTTGGAGGCACTACCTTGGTTTGGTGGGAAGGCAGGACCCAAGCTGACATTAAGAGACATGGTAAGACAATTTCTGTCTGGAGTGAATTTGTTTCTGCAATCAAAGAGCAGTTCTATCCATTGGCCTACATGCAACAAGCCATGATGAGTTGGCAAACTCTTCGACAATTGAAAGGGCAAAGTGTACAAGGATACACCCAAGAATTTAGAAAGAGAGCATTGATTCTAGGAATCTCATTAGACTCACCTAAGACTCTGTTTAAGTACATTGGTGGTCTACACAGCTACATGAGGCACACTATCCTCATGTTTAATCCCACTAGTATAAATGAGGTATCTGTATAGGCTACTCATCTAGAAGCTAGAGGAAAGAATGGAAGTCCAGAAGTTAGGGGATCATCCCAACCCACTGCAAGCAAGAATAAGGAGAAAAGAAAACAGAAATGGAAAGCAAGGATGGCTAACACTGCACAAAAAATGAAGGCTTCATGCACTCACTGTAAGAAGGATGGGCATGATGATGAGCATTGTTGGATTTTGCATCGGAAGCTGAGACCTAATAAGTTCAAGGGCAAGAAGAAGAAGACTGTTGCAGCTGTTCAGAAAGATTTGGGGTCAGACTTGGGAGATGAAACAACCATTGCAGCCACATGTATAAAAGGTAAGAATTCTAAAGCATCTACTAGTAATTCTGCACAATCTACTATTGATGAAGAAAATGAGAGAAAAAGACATGAGCTTTTCCATATTCGAGTTATTTCCAAACATAAAAAGATTGATACTTTGCTTGATAGTGGCTCACAAGTAAATTTAATTTCTGAAGCAATTGTAAAGAAGTTTGGATTACTGACTACACCTCACAAGAAACCATACCCATTAGGATGGTTAAATGATAAAGCACAACTATAAGTGACTAGACAATGCAAACTCAAGTTTTCTTTTGGGTTAACATTTGTAGATGAGGTTGAGTTAGATATAATTCCTTTGGATATATGTGGAATTGTTTTAGGAAGCCCTTACTTGTATGACAGAAAAGCTATTTTCTATAGAGCTGAGAACAAGTATCTACTTGTTAAAGATGGAATCGAATACTTTGTAAGAGCTCATAAGCTGAAGAATAATTATACTCTCATAAACTCAGGGCAGATGAAACGAATGATAAATTCATGCAAACAATTCTTACTGATGGTTGTAAAGGAAAAGAAACCTGATAAAACCAATGTATTTGAAAGCTGTAATGTTAAACAACAAGCTAATTTAGAAAAGGTTGCTTCAAAGTATGATATCTTGTTTCAAGAACCTAAAGGTTTGCCACCTAAAAAGGAAATAGTGCATGATATTATTTTGTAGCAAGATGCTCCATTGCCTAACATTGGAATGTACAGGTTGTCCGCTTTAGAGAACGCAGAAATCAAGAAGCAGGTGCAGGAGTTGCTCGAGAAGGGGTTCATTAGACCTAGCACATCACCATGTGGATCTCCAATCGTTTTGGTGAGAAAGAAGGATGGCTCATGGAGAATGTGCATTGATTACCGAACATTGAATAAGATAACAATAAAAAATTGTTATCCCCTTCCTCGCATAGATGATCTGTTAGATCAATTAAAAGAAGCTATTTATTTTTCCAAGCTAGACTTGCATAGTGGATATCACCAGGTCAGAGTTGTAGAACAAGATGCATGGAAGACTGCTTTCAAAACAAAGCAGGGATTGTATGAGTGGCTGGTTATGCCTTTTGGCTTGACTAATGCTCCTGCTACTTTCATGAGATTAATGAATGATGTACTCATACCTTTTCTTGATGATTTTGTTATTTATAAGAAATATTTCAGCGTAAATCACATGCAGCTAGGTGTCCATCTTCCCTATGTCCAGGGAACCATGGACAAGATTGATCGGATACTTAAGAAGTATGATATTCCCTCAACCTTTAGGCCCCTCAACACTATTCGCAAATCCCTCCGATCGGTGAAAGAACCCATTGATCCTAAAGACACGAAGGGTGTCTACTTGATCCCTTGTTCTTGTGGGACCCCCTATATCGGGGAAACAGGGTGCTCCATCCATCAAAGGATCAGCGAACATGTAGCTGACCTAAGACATGGGAGAACCAAGTCTTCAGCGTTAGCAGAGCATGTGGAAAAGACCAAGCATCAAGTTTGTATTGAGGAGGCCAAGGTTAATGCCAAATTTGCGCAGTTCCATCACTGTAAATTCAGAGAAGCTATAGAAATTGAAAGAAGGTCGAACAATCTCAATAGAGATGATGGCTGGAAGATCAGTAGTTGCTGGATCCCTGCCCTTTCTTCCTAGTCTTGCTTTTTCTAGCTTTCGATGTTTCCCTTTATTTCGCAGATCCTTTTCCTTGGAACCTTGTCTTTTCCTTCCTCCTAGGGTTTCTCCTTTTGGCTCTGTGGTTTTTTTTTTTGATCCTGTTCTTATCCTTCTTCTTTTTAGAATGTGTCGCTCACTTGATTTATTTATTTTTATTTTTATTTTTATTTATTTATTTATTTTATTATATATATATATATATATATATTATTTTTTTTATTTTTTTTTTTAATTTTTTTTTTTAAATCTTTAATTTTTTTTATTCTTCTTCTTCTTCTTTCTTTTTATTATTATTATATTTTTTTTACTTTTAGATATTTAATTTAACTTAATTTTCTCGTTCCAGTGTTTTTATTAATTCTATCTAACTTTTATCTTAAAAACCTATTAATATTACTTTATATATATATATATATATATATATATATATATATATATATATATATATATATACATATATTATAAGAAAAGTCCTTTATATAATTAATTCCCATTTAAATACTAAATAACTTATAATTTTTAATTATTAAACAATACCTTTTTAACCAACCATTAACACCTTTCAAATTATTTTATATATTTATATATTTTTATTGGTCACTTAATATAACTAATTTCTAGTAAATTATAATATTTTTTATGACCCTGGTCCTAAATTCAAAATTAGTTGTTGGTCTAGTTAGCCGTTGGAGGCTCTGCGCAGACTATTTAACATGCTAAGCTGGATCTGTTTCTTCAACTTGTCCTGACGATGAACCACACTAGTTGGTTCGAAACGCATCGACAAATATTTTCTGCATGTGATTTACACCGAAATATTTCTTATAAATGTTATGGATCACAGAAGCCTCAATTCAACCACAGATTTTGTTATTGTGTATCTGGATGACATTCTGATATTTAGCAAAACATGGGAAGAACATTTAAAGCATGTTAAGCAGACACTAGATGTTTTGAAAAGAGAACAACTTTATGCTAAACTCCCAAGATGTGAATTTGGCAAAACATCTTTGAATTAGTTGGGACATATAGTAGCGGGTGGTGAATTGAAGATAGATCCCTCTAAGGTGGCAGTCATTGTAAACTGGCCTAAACCCAAATCTGCTATAGAAGTTAGGAGCTTCTTAGGAGCAGCACGGTATTGGAGAAAGTTCATTTCTAACTTTTCCTTGATTGCAGCTCCCTTACATGCTTTAACAGGATTGAACAAGGTGTTTCAATGGGGAGGCAAACAGCAGAAAGCCTTCGACATCTTGAAAGAAAAGATTAGTACAACACCTGTACTAGCACTGCCCGATCTTCAAAGACCATTTGAGATCCAAACGGATGCCAATGACTATGCCATGGGAGCAGTGTTGACACAACATGGTAAACCCATATGTTATCATTCTGAGACATTTAATTCTACAGTAGTTAACTATCCTACACATGATAAAGAATTGTATGCATTAGTACAAAGTGTGAAAAAGTGGGAACATTACTTAATGGGCAAAGAGACAGTAATACATACTGATCATCATCCACTTCAATATCTACACTCCCAAACTAAGTTGCAGCAATCAAGACACTATAGGTGGATGGGTTTTCTACAACAGTTTCATTTAGTCATCAGATATAAAAAGGGCATACACAATAAAGTTGCAGATATGTTATCTAGACCCATTATAAATGCATCTACTATACTTAAGCATAATTCTATGTTACATGAGAGCTACATTGAACAATATGCTCAAGATATAGATTTCAAAGATGTATATGCAACTTTAAGTCAAGGCAAATGAGTAGAATAATTGGATTATCATGTAAAGGACCGACTCCTATATCATTTTGGGAAGCTATGCATTCCACAAACTGAGAGAGTAAAGATAATTCGAGAAGCACACACTTCTCTAATATCAGGTCACTTTGGGGTAAGTAAAACAGTTGCACTACTGCAAAGATTTTTTTATTGGCCAAAAATTAACGAGACAGTTTCTAGATATGTAAGAGGGTGTACCATGTGTGCTAAAATCAAGCCCAACAATAGAAAACTAGGCTTGTACACTCCATTACCAGTTCCTTCTCACCCTTGGGGAAGTGTTTCCATGGATTTTGTTGGAGTACTGCCTAAATCTAGGAAAGGTCATGATTATCTGTATGTTGTTGTGGATAGGTTGAGCAAAATGTGTATTTTGATAACTTGTAATAAACATATTATAGCTAAACAAATTGCAAAACTGTTCTTTCAACATGTATGGGTTCATTTTGGATTACCCACTTCCATTATATCTAATCGAGACACCCGGTTTGTGGGGAAGTTTTGGTCGAGTCTGTGGGAACTGATGGACACCAAACTGAAGAAAATCACAGCTTTCCATCCACAAACTAATGGCCAGACAGAAGTAGTCAACAGGATGGTGATCCAGTTGCTCAGGGGATATTGCAGCAAACATCCTAAGCTTTGGGATGAACATTTTTGTTATGTGCAGCATGCTTACAACCGAGCAAAACATTCTTCTACGTAGAGATCTCCCTTTGAGACTTGTTTTGGTTTCACACCAAGGTCTCCTTTGGATTTTGTCTTTGGTAAAGACACCACAGTTGAGGGACACAGTGATGTGGACAGGGAAACTAGGTTCATTGAACAAATCCAAGAGATCCACCAGGCAATACAGGAACAGCTGGAAAAGAGTCAAGCCAAGTACAAGGCAAGGCATGACAAGCATCGGATGGAGCATAGTTTCCAAGTTGGTGACCAAGTCTGGTTGTATATCAGCAAGGATAGAATCCAAGGTGAAGGTAAAAAGCTAAAGCCTATCAGGTATGGGCCCTTCAAGATACCTGAGAAAATGGGTGAGAATGGTTTTCGCCTTGATCTACTAACTTACATGCACATATACTCAATTGTGAATGCAGATTGCTTGAGATTATTCGAACCTTCACTAATTGAGGATCCTGAAAAGCAGAGTCAATTGCCTTCTATTGATGACCTGCTACCTGAATATCTTAATGAATTGAAGGAAGACACAGTTTTGGATAGGAAGGTAAGAACGACACGCAGGGGAGATGTTGAGTACCTTAGAGTTGGGCTCAAGGGTTCAAAGTCGAGTAGTGCAAAGTGGATAAAGATTGGACAAGTGAGACAATTGTACCCTCACTTAGTTGATGCTTGAAAACCAAATTTTGGTGGTCCAAAAGATTTTTCAGTGGGAAGGTCGTAATCCGAATTAGATCTATGGAAAATTATCAGAGTTCTATGACTGTATCAAATCATGACAGACTTCAAAAACTTGTGAACCAAGAGCTATCAGGAAGGACCTCTGGACAGTGGCAGTTTGTAGCCAGCAAGGAATGATGAGGACCTCGGTCAAAGCACGCTGACCGAGGCCCATGGAGACCGCGCAAGACACAAACTAGCAGTTAGGAAGTCCGATCAGAAAATAGAGGCCATTTCTGATGTGCGATTAGCACATCGTTGGGCAAAACCCCTCGAGAAGGAATAGCCCCAAGCACTCGGTCACAAGGAAAGCCGAAAACCGTGGGAAAAGCGTTGAAATGACAAGCGGGTCTCGCGCTCCAAAATCAGCGGAATATCAGAGGCATTTTGGGCGATAAGCGGAATTTTCAGAGGACCCAGCAATTCCATACGTTGGATGACATGTTTCTAGCAGATGAGAGAGAAAACCGCTCTCATCGCGGGCTAACATCCGAGCAAGTCAACCGCACGATAAGAGTGATAACCGTAGGATCTGGAGGCCCGAGATCTAACGGCGGAGATTTCACCTGATGAATGACTGGATCTAGAGGGAGAACTAAGCTGCGGCATATAAAAGTCTGAATTTCGATTTGACCACTGAGTTGGCGGATGAATCATTACACAGAGTAACCAAGATACCGAACCGTTTGAGGAAGAGCTGGCGCAGTTCATGAGAGGACAAGTGGCCACTTCCCTGTGAGACGTTACACAGTGGTGAAGACGCAGAGGCAGGGAATTCCAAGCGAACAGCAATAGGCGATCTGAAGAGGTGGAAGAGGAAGCGAACAGTCAGAGGGACGAATTGGCCTTAAGCCATGAATAAACAAAGAATGAGACAGTGAGAGAGAAGGAGACAGTGAGCCAGAGAAACCAAACAAAAAGTGAAGCAGAAAACAGAGAGTCGAGCTGACCTACGGAGCTAAGGAAACATCGAGAAAATAGAACCAAGCTTGAGTGGTTCAAGCAATCCTTGAGAGGATATCTATCGGGAACTGAGTACCAAAGTGGACTCAACCCATTCAGACTAGTCGAGGTTGAGACTTAGTAAGGGGGGAGTCTGTGCACTCTAGTGGCTTGGGGAATCCAAGAAACACCCTACTAAGCATCATCTATTCCAGTAGACTCAAATTTAGCTCCTCATTGTAAACACTCTACTTTAAAGACACAATAAAAGAAGGCCACCGCTGAAGGCTGGGCCAGAGACGTAGCCCGGGAGGATTGGGTAAACTCGTTATTAATTTGTTATGTTCTTGTATTTGCTTACTGTGTTTCTCTTACTGTTTTCCATTTTCCAGTGTCTGTGTATTTTGCAATCTGATCGATCCGTTGCCTAAGATAACATAGACTCACACCAGCACATGAGTCTGTAATACCTACCTTCATTAATTAATTAACTGAGATCACTCACGAGTGATTTTCAAATCAACAAGTGATTGAAAAAATACACTCCAAATATCAATAACATGTCGCAGACCTTAGAAGATCCTCACAACCTAGACAAATGAATCAAATAAATCCCACAACCATGCAAGAGAAATCTAGAAAGAAATTTTATATGTGAATCCAGTTTAGTAACCAATTTCAATGCCACTATAACCTAAAATCTGACCCCTACAATTTAATTTCATATTACTATAATAGCAATGCTTCGAACTTGATATTTTTCAACAGTCTGCAATAGGTCACTTTTGAGGAGAAGTAAGCTTACAAGTGATTGAAAAAATACACTCCAATCATAAATAACATGCAGAAGAACTTAGAAGATCCTCACAACCTAGAAAAATAAATCAAATAAAGCCCACAACCATGCAAGAGAAATCTATAAAGAAATTTTATGTGTGAATCCTCACTATTTCTTTCTAGATTTCTTGTTTCTTTGTGTGAATTTAATTATTCCAAGCCTCTTGTAATATGAAATTTTATGTGTGAAAACCCTTCCAATTATGAGTTTCATATCAGAGATGTATTTAGTCACCTGTAAGGCTCACGTTAAGGAAATGTAAGATTGAAGTTACAATATATAGATAAAGCATTGATTGTTGTTTCTCATTGATTGCAAAGGCCAATGAATTACCTTGTTTTCTAATATATATTTTTTTAAATCAGAATTTCATGGTAAATCTACAGGTTGTTCCAACCATGCCAAGAGTTTCTATTACATATCGTACAAATAACAAGAGGAGATGAAGGGAGAGGGGGGGCCAACTATGATCCTATTCATCAATTGAGGATAGTGGGGTGATGTGAATGCTCCCAATTCTCCTAGCAATGTCGTTGAAAAGGAAATTGTGGTGGAAGATCATGTTATCCCACCATCAACCACAGTGCAAGGTGCAAGTTCAACAAAGAAAATCAGTTCCATCAAAGGTTGGACAAAAGAAGACATTCTAGATGCAATTGATGACATCGAGTTTAAGGGATATTCAATCTATGCCTATGATAAAAAACATGGTATTGTTTCCTCTAACATACATATTTGGATAAATGGGTTGACTAATACAAAGCATAGAGGGCGTGTTACAGTTATGACATAAGAGGAGGAGAACAATATGGTTGAGTGGTGTAAAGAGATGGCCTATTTGGAACATGGGTTAGAGCTTATACAACTTAAATCCACAGTAGCTCAAATTTGTCAGGGGATGCCAGTCCCCTTCAAAGATGGGTTTCTTGGTAAATCATGGTGGAGAGGATTTTAAAAAAGGCATCTAGACCTTGTGTTACGTACAGTTGAGGGCCTTGACAGAGATAGAGCTTTACATCTACACCCTGCAATTGTGTCCAAGTTCTATAACACTCTTTCTGTTGCATATGAGCAACACTAATATGCCCCAGACCATATAAGGAACTATGATGAAACATGCTTACAGGTAGGAAGGAATTGTGGTATGTGGGTAATTTCCAAGAGAGGGAGCATAAATGTGCCTAAGATTTTTCCTAAGAGCATGGATTGGATCACTATTTTTTGTTGTGTCAATGCAATTGGTTCTTCAATCCTAGGATTTTATCTATTCAAAGGTAAAAATCAACTAAAAAACTATATACAGAATTGTGAACCAAGTGCATGCATGACTGCACATCCCCATGCATGGATGAAAAAGGAACTATTCCTAAATTGGCTTTGTCACTTTGTTGCATCTGTACCAAGTGGTGTCTCGCCTAAAAACAAACACCTAGTGATTTTAGATGGGCATGGAAGCCACATGGTTGTGCAAACAATTGAGGAGACCAACAATTTGGGCATTGACCTGCTAACATTGTCGGGTCATACCACTCACAGATTGCAACCCATTGATGTCAATGTGTTTGGGCCTTTCAAGAACTATTTCAGGGTTGAGTGAGCTTCGTGGATGGCAAAGAATCCAGGGGTAGAAGTAAAACGGTTTGAGCTAGCTGAGCTTGCAAGTAAATCATTTAAAATGACTCTCACACCTTCTAATATCAAGGCTAGATTTAGTAGTATTGGTATATGGCCACTTAATTTTGATGCTCTTATGCATGATATTAGTTGTAGCCAAGAATTTGATGTGGAAGGTCAAGAAGCAGAGAACTTACAAGACCATGTTAATGCCCAAGAAGATGTTGTTGATGTTGAAGGTATAATGTCCCTTTCTGAAGGGCACTTTTATGGTGATGATGATGAAAATGTGAGTGAGACATAGTTTAGTCATGAACCAACTGTCAATATCGTGGAGGTTTTCACACCCACTAAATCACCTTCCAATAATGAATGTGATATTCCATATGAGGTAGTTGATGAAGTGAATGAAAATGCATTTATGATTTCAAATGATAATGCAACAAGATTAAGCAATGATAAATTGAGCATGCTAACCCAAGTAATCCCACCATCATGGTTGCCAGAGGCCATGATGAATATCAAAACACATAATGTGTCTACTACCAATGAGGAAATCATGGACATGCCTTCACAACCATCAGATTTGAACACAGAACTTGTTCGTTATTTTGTGGACAATGGATCATTGGAAGAGGAGCCTATTCAACATGAAGTACCTGAAGAAGACAAAAATGGGGGCCAATTATTTCTACTAGAGGTTGAAAGCCAAGCATCAGGTCCTAGTGAACATGGGACAACAAATGATAAAATACTTGGTGCATTCCTAAAGCTACCAATAGAGAGAGTGAAGGCCTCTTCAAGGCACTCAACATTAGATTGTCTTCGATTGGGGAGGAGTTCATAGTTTCTCACATCTGAAGATTATATGAATTTATTGTTTGAGTCTGAATGTAAAAAAAATGAAATTTAGGAATCTAAAAAGAGAAAGAAGGAGTTGGCCAAGGAAAAGAGAGTTGCAAGGATTGCAGCAACAAAATCTCGAGCAAAGGAAAGGTTGGAAAGACAAAAAGCAAGGGAATATAAGGAACATCAAAAACAATTGACAAGGGAAGGGAGGGATAAAATAAAGGCTCAACAAGTATTTGAAAAAAGAGGAGGGGTGATAAGTAGGAAGACTATGGTCCAAGCCAGTTTGAGGAAAATATGATGTTGTCCAACATGTTGGACCACACTACAGAGCACACACCATCATACCAAGACCTGATTAACATCCAAGTACCTCTCTATCAGTCAGTGGTCGTTCCGACCTCATATACCCCTATCAGTGTAGGCTTAATCCTAATTGTGTTTATATGACACCTGCACTCAGTGCTGGGGTTAGTAACACACGTGGACACTTGGGATACTTAGTCCCTCCATGGATACAAGGAGAAAATTGGAGTCAAGAAAATGGCAACATTCAAGCACATCCTAATCAACCAATCTTGGGTAGTCCACCATACTTGGGTCAGGCAGGCAACTCAACAATTTTGGGCAATGCAGGAAATGGAGGCCATCAAGCATAAGGGTGGCATGACTTATTTTTTGTAACCACATCACAATGTGAATTTTGTAAGGATGAAATATGTTAATTGGTTTCATAGTAGAAGCTAAAATTATACACAATTAAGGATTATCTAGTTCATCAGATTTAGGATTCCAAATGATAAAAATGACATTCTCTTCTACACAATTACATCCAACTTTACTTGATTTGAGAATGTTTGTTAATGGTAATTGTGATGGTTAAGGAATAAAGGTAGATCAACTGAATTCAACAATTTGAACTCTATTGAGATAATATGATATGTAAATAATTGAACTTTGTTGTGGATAATTTAATCAAATTTAGATCAACTAAATTCAAGAATCTGAACTCTGTTGAATTTGAATTGGAATTCTGATCTAAAAATTATTTTTATTTCGATGTGAAGATGCAACTAAAACAAATATGACTAGGATAATCATGCATTGGTCTAAACACTTAGTAATGGAAATAGTATACCAATGGTAAAGAAACTAGCTTACATAGTGACCATTGCAAATAATTACGTCTTTAATAGTAAATAATTAAAGAATCCAACTGCCCCAGCTATCTAATAATTTAAGATATATATAAATTCATTGCAGATATGGTATTATAGATATATATATGAGCATAATCATTTAAGATATATATAAACTATATTACAGATATGGCATCCTACCTGAATCATAAAAACTAGCATCTTTAGGTCAGGCAGAAGATCAAGGACAACATAGATCACAATGCAAACCCTGGTCAAACAATCAAATATTTTCATTGTATCAATGACATCAGTAATAGTAAACCTCTACTCATTAATAACATTAAGTTCTAGCAACATTGTATCACAGCGTGAAACCCTAGCTCATTAGTCCAACATCATATTCTCACTGGCCAGCATCATAGACAACATATATTGAAGGCAACATATCTCTGATCAACAAAGTGACGAAACCCTAGCATATTAGCAACAATTATGCCCTCAAATTTGACAAACCCTAACAACATATCAACAAATTCTCTCCAAACTATTACTTAACAATTATAGTGTCAAAATATATTCAAGGAGACTAGCCCATTCAATATTAATCCTAGTGACTGCCTAAATACATACATTAGATCATGACAAGTCATGGCAATCCATAAGGGCCACAAAAATATAAAAAAATGTGTCTTGTCACCATAAGGGCCACAATAATATACAAAACAGTGTCATGTTAGTTGTTTAAGGCATCTTAAACAACATTGACACCAAAAAAAACCATAGTCCTCTTTAAACAAAAAAACCTAAACCTTAACAACATATCAACAAACGCATATCAACATGTAACCCTAACAACATATCCATAAGGGCCACAACTATATAGTAAACTGTGTCATGTCACCATAAGGGCCACAACAATATACAAAATTGTGTACTGTCATTGTTCAAGGCATCTTTAACAACACTGGCACCGAAAAACCCATAGTTCTCTTTAAACAAAAAAAAAATCCAAACCCTAACAACATATCAACAAACACTCTCCAAACTGTTAAATATTATATGATATAGCATCTCTATGTTTACCTTTTCCATTTCAAGAGGTGATCCCCTTACCTTTAGCACCCATTCCCTAAAGAAAAACCAACCAGTTGAATCCATGTTTGTTTGTTGGAATAGACTATAGGCTAATTGACATGGAAGGTTACATGGAAGGCTTAAGGAACCAATTCTGTAGGGCTTGAACTCTACAACTTAAGAAATATTATTGTTTATCAGTAAAGAAAGTTCTAACATTCAATCAAAACAATTAATCATTCAAAGGAGAGTTCCTATGGTTAATTGCCTATTTGCCAGTTGTTATGGCGATGAAAGTATGAAATAAGGATCTATATCTTTCCTAAATATTTTCAGTCAAAAATCTATACAATTTCATTTTATGAGAAAAACTTCTTATTTTCAGTGGAAGATCTATATAACTTCATTTTATGAGAAAAAAATTTGTAACTCTCCTAAAGAAAGGCTCACTGCCAATTTGAAAGGTTGTATATGAAACAAGGATCTGTACAATTCCATTTTATGAGAGGCTCACTGCCTATTTTCTAAGGATTCAATTTTCTTACCTCAAGGGAAGCAAGGAAACAATTGGCCCTTCAAGCCTAGCTTATGTCGAGTTACAACCGGTCTTATTCAATCAATTGACCAGTAACAAGAAGGATAGAATTTCCAACTAAGAGAGCCCTATGGTCAGTGAGTTTCAAGCCCCAATGGATCACATATATTTGTAACTATTCGATATATTTGTTTCCCAGTGACAGAAGTAACCAAAATAGATGCTAGTATGATAGTCCTGTTGTAGTCAAATACAAAAATAGCGTAGAAAATCTTTGAACACCATACCTTAATAGTATTTGAACTGAAGTGGTTTCAAATTAAAATTCCTAATGTAGATTTTTCCTACATACACACTTACCTCATAGATTTTTCAAGGCATCTTTAACAACATTGGCACCAAAAAAACCCACAAATATTTAACAACACTGGCACCAAAAAAACCCAAACCCTAACAGCATATCAACAAACACTCTCCAAATTGTTAATTAAAAATTACAGTGTCAACATATAACCCTAACATCATATCAAGAAACACATATCAACATGTGACCCTAACAACATATCCATAATGGCCACAACAATGTACACAAAATTACACAAAACCCAAAGCCCACACAGTTGAAGGTGTTTAAAAACACAGGCAGATAATTTGAACAAAGGAAAAATAATCCATTCCACTAAATATGTTTAAATACATAGGTAGATATGTTGGTGGGATAGTTTCCTAACTTTCAGTTGTCGTTTCGTTAGCTTCCTCCATGCCAGCATGCCACAAGAACCCTTAATGCTCCAAATATCGTAGCTCTGACTGCAAATCGCACAATGACCTGCAAGACAAGCTTCACACATTTTAGTGAGGTTAGACATCCCTAAACCTGCAAAAGACAAGCAAAACTCAACAAAAAAGCTCATAAAATTACACATATACTTGAAAAACCCTTTGGAGCATGAACTGGTCATATCCAACACCGAGTTGGCCTAAATCCACCACAGGGACAAATGCAGACGAATACCTAGCCCAATATACCAGACAAGGAATGAAAACCATCCCAATAAACCAGAAAAAAAAGATGATAACAACTGAAAAACCTCTCAAACAAGCATCAGAACTATCCCATAACCCACTATCGATGACGTTGAGGATGGTTATGGTTGTGACCACCATTGTAGTAGCAACATGCAAGTACCCAACAACATAAATGAACAACTACCAAAAATAAACAGAAATGCATAGCGTAAAAGAGAAGCCTACAAGACTATACCCTAAACTAACCCTAATGCTCCCTAAACCGACTAAACCGGTCACTAGGTATTGTGGACAAGTGGACGCATGCATCCAACAGGTGTCGTACGCCATCGAGGCAAGGTTTCGTGGCATGGTTGCGGTCTAAGGTGGAGGCGTTCAAGTAATGGTGTCTCTACCTTACTAAAAGGGAGTATTAGATGTGTTTGTTCTATTTATTACTTATTCCTCACCTATTAGAATGTTAAATGAAACTTCCATTTGCATGAGGTTGACTAGTGTGGTAGTTAGGTTTTGTATTTTATTTATTGTTTATATTTTTTAAGAAATTTATTTTTTGTATTTTATATTTGTTTTAGTTTAATTAAATTTTATTATGTTATGTTTATGTTTTATATATTTTATTTATTTTAATTAATTAATTATTGTTGGACACCTAATCCTCTAAGGGTTGGTGTGGAAGATGAACAACCAAAAGAAGTCCAAGGGACCACTTGGAATATGAAACCAAGGGTCACTCCTATGTATTATAAATATGTATCATTGTGAATAAGAAATACAATCTCATGTTTATCTTTCCTATTTTGTCTCTGCCATATGTGTGTTTAACATGGTATCAGAGTTGCAGGCGAATTTCTGCCCTGCTCAAATTTGAGCCACTAATTGTGGTCTCTCTGTGCATGTCAATTCTACATGCGTGCTGATAGAACTTCCATTATTGTGTGCATGCCTATTTCATGTTGCACACTGTTCGGCTGACCTCTCTCAGCTAGATTTGTGCTGGGTTCTCTATCCATTGACTCAAATAGAAAAAAACGCGCCTGACACATCTACCTTCTGCCAGCACAAATTCCTGACTCTGAACGATGGTGATTCTCTGCGCATGAATGAATGGCTCTGTTGAATATTTCTGTAGCCTGACATGCAACTGATTCAAATGGAATACAGTCTTCCAGCTATGTGGAAATCAGCTCGGTCGCTGCTTTTTGCAGTGATATTTCTTCTATGGATCGGATCATTTTCTTTTCTGTTTGGATCCGTAAGCTGTTTGTATATTTGTAAATCTGTTCTCTTTGTTGATTGAATATGACACCTCCATTTTGGAAATACCGGCTTTGTGCAGCATGATTATTATTTTAGGAGGTCGAAAATTTTTGAAGGTTTCTGGGTTTTTTTCACTGATAGAAATAAAGCACTATTCTGAGAGATAATCTTTCTGCGGCCTAAGTAGAGTACTAAATGTCTTACTGGGAGGTCGAATCTATTTTGGCTTGACTCTTTTGGGTTATTGTTTTATGCATTCGTCAAAGGTATACGTTGGGATGTTTGAAGACCAGAACGTGGTTATGACTGAGGGATTCAAGATATATTGCAGAAATTTTCTCACTGAAGTTTGAAGGCACATCTTTGAAACGGAATTTGTTGCCCTAACTAGAATTCAGGAGGACATTTAATGAAGTACCCTTGCTCAACAAATCAACGATCCTCTGCGGCCAATATAATTCTAGAAAAACATTTTGACTTGTGCACTGCTAATCTGAACCATGACTGGAATGTACAAGGAATAATTGTTGAGCGTATTGAAGTTTCATTGCCATTGGCATTTCAGAATCTTATAGATCGAATGCCAAGCGAAGGAATTCGCTAGACGCTGGAAGTGCAGATCTCTCAAGGACAATGTACATGCATAGAAACACCTGCAAATATATTACAATGTAGTTAAACAAGAAGTTAATGCTCTGTGGGTGAGTTTGAAGGAGCGATATGATAGTATACTTCATCAAATTCTCAAGTTAGTGGTCGCTCTTACCACTGTCTGTTGTCGTAGAAACAGCTGGAAATCGCAAGTGTGCAAAGGCACCAATAGTTGCAAGCAAAGCAACATCAAACAGAGCACCATCAACATCGAGATAGTATATATCCAAGTATGCCATCCAAGCTGCTTGTCCCTTTGGTATTGATAGTTCCTTTAAGTTGATAACCCCAGAACTCGCAAGGACGCTAAACAACTGCTCAGAAATCACAGTTGTTGTATCTATAGGTCTGCCAGGCCGAACATCCAGAGAAAAAATGGGTGGCATTTGAAAGTCGACAGCAGTGCACCCTTCATCCGAAGTGTTTGTAGCAGGCGTCATCGCTTCCAATTTCACTCCAGCCAACATGGTAGCACTTGGTTCCTCTGGCTTCTTTGATCGACTAGGAGCTTAGACACGAGAAGTTTGAGAAACCTTGCATTAGATATGGTCATGTTGCACAACCTAAGAAAGGGGAGGATTATTTCCTTGTCAAGACAGATTGTCAGAGGATCCCTGGGAATTCAACTACCTCATAAAATTTCAGATTCTTGGTACAATTTTCCCACATTCAGCGCTGGGTATATTTTGTTAAAACAAACTGCATTAGTCCCTGAAGATTTCAGTTTTCGGTATTGTTTCTGTATATGGTTTTTACAAGAATTCTTCATTAAAGAGAGTATTTGGAGCTAGTTATTTATCCCTTTGCTAAAATTCCAAGTTAGTTCTGTATTCTGAGTTGGGTCGTCCATAATTTGAGTAGTAGGGCTTGTCCTTTGGGAATTCTTTAGTTGGAAGTCTTTCAAAATAAAAATAAAAATTGGTTATCATTTTCAAAAAAAAATTGTAGTCACCATCAAAGTCTCACTCATGTTTTGGGCACATCGAGCTTGATTTTTTTGGAGTTTCCCTTGGTCATTATTGTGAGGCAGTATAACAAGCTCAAGCATCCAAGTTTTTTGAATCTCCTTTTTTGTTGAGTTTGAGTTGTTTATAAAATGGCTAAAATTACCACTTTATTAGAGTTATTGAGAACTCTAATTATGTCTACTACTGAAAGCACACTTAAAGTTAGCAAAGACACTCTCACAGATATTCAAACCTCTCTGCAAAATGCACAAGAACAGATTGATTTTTTGCAGCTTGAATCTCAACTGCAGCAGGAAGAATTACAGAAGTATAGTCATCATTCTGAACTTGTTTCTGTTCAAAACATTGACACAAACTCCCATCAACATGCAGAAACTAATCAAGATAGTAAAGTTGAGGTTGATTCAAGAGCAGATGTGAATGCAAATTTAGAAGTCCAGCCTACACTTCCCAAGCCAATCATCAGACCTTGGGAAGAGCTTGTCCATAACAAGCACAGAATAGGTCTTGGATATGACAAGGACACGTCCTTTCATATTCCAGACTACTCAAAGACCATCTAGTTTCAGAGTGTTGGATTCCTTCATGATAGTTCACCTTCAGCTGTTCTAGAATCTACTCTTCTTCCATAACGACAACAACAGATCGTGAAATGCCAACACTATGACTGAGTTTTCCATATGAAAGATCACTGTTTTGATCTTCATCCATGTAAGCACTGTCATAAAACCAATCATTCTTAAAATAGATGCTTCAGAAATAAACCTCCTGCAAGAATAAAGATTCATCTTGGATGGATTGCTTCTTGGCAATGGGCATCAACAACCAAGAACATATTTCAGCCATATGTCCGAACTTGTTCTAGAGTATTAAACAGTCTTGCAATTGAGTTTTCTCCATCATCTCACCTTGTATCTAACAAGGGGGGAATGATGGTCATATACAAGCTTCAAAGTCACATCAAGCGAGCCTGAGCCACAACCTACCATACCAGATTCAGAGTTGTAGCTAGAGACAAAGATGCCCCTAAGCATGCCTTCAGTCGGTCATACCTCTTCAAAGAATTGGGGACACTTCCTCTAGCATAAAATTTCAGTTTCTTGCCAGTTTCGGAAGAGTTCCAGGAATTGCATTAAGAATTCCAGAGTTGTTGGTCATCCTTAAACCATCACAAGTTGAGACCTCCCTTTTCAGGTTGAGGTTCTCCCTTTTATGTAGGGTGAGACCTCCCTTTCAAGGTTGAAGGTTTCCCACTTCAAAACATGAAGAGAACTTCCTCTAGCAGAAGACCTGAGCTTCATGCCAGACTTGGAAGAGTTCCAGGAACTACACTAAGCATTCCAGTGTTGGTGGTCATCCTTAAACCACCTGCCTTATACCAACATTTCAGAGAGCACATTCAGCCTAGTGCTGCCATGCATTTTTGCACATTTTGTATTAGAGCTCTCTTCTTGGACTCATACATAACCCTTTGGATTAAGGGGGGGAATGTTGGACACCTAATCCTCTAAGGGTTGGTGTGGAAGCTGAACAACCAAAAGGAGTCCAAGGGACCACTTGGAATATGAAACCAAGGGTCACTCCTATGTATTATAAATATGTATCATTGTGAATAAGAAATACAATCTCATGTTTATCTTTCCTATTTTGTCTCTGCCATATGTGTATTTAACAATTATATTTTAATTAATTTATATTTGTTTTATTTATATTTTAATATGTTTAGTTTATATTATTAATTTTTATTTTTAATTTGTAACTTTTCTAATTATAATAATGATTATAATATGTAATTTTTTATAATTATTTTAATAATTATAATTTTGTATTTTTATTATTTAATTTTGACTATTAATTAATTTTATTTGATTTTTACTTTATTTTTTATTTTTTATTTGATTTTTTATTATTATAACTTATAATTATAAAGTTTTTTTTTTTCAACTATTAATTTAAGATTAAGATTTCATTTTTTATTTAATGTAAAAATGATTTTTATAAGTTATAATCATTATTATAATAATAAACCTAATGCAGGGTGCACAAAAATATTTTGTCATGAAGATATGCGTTTTGACCATACGAATGTGAGAGGAAGTCATATGATGAGGGAAACATCTACAAAACCCACGAAGATAGACTAGTTCTAAAGAGGGCCAATTTGAGCACCAACATCTGACTCATACTAGGGATGATACCTCCCTACGAGGCATTAAGAACTATAGGTATGGTGCCTTTGCATTAGGCATTAAGTAGATTCATGTTAAGAAAAAAACTTGCATTTATTAAATAGAGGAGGAAAGGAAAGTTCAAAAAACTAAAGCCTAATCTATCTTTGCACCTTAAAGTTTTAGTTGATAAATAGAAAGAGTGAAGTAAAAATTAATTAAATGAGACCCTAGTATGTAAATATTGATGAGTTCAAAAATTATTCACATATATAAGACATTTGTTCGTATATTCATTATACTAAGGAAATTATGATAATTATTTAGGGCACATTGACCATAGATTGGTATATGTATTATTCTTCAAAAGTGAATTTCAACACCATATATAAGTAATACATGCTTACAATTAATGATCAAGAGATTACATAATTCATAGTACTGATTTAAGATCACAAGTGTGTTTCAGGGAAAACTAGTGTCAATTTGAACTGCTAGTCCCACTAAGATGGGTAGCTATCTTAGAAACAAACAATCAAAGCCTTTCGAGAGTTCCTTTAAGTGTAATAGATTAGAGGGAAGAAAAGAGGACCAACTTGGATCTCTTGCTTGGATCCTTGCTTGATTTCTCTCTCCCTTGATAGAAATTGCCACTACTCTCCTACTTGTCCCGCTTCAAAGAGTACCTGTAGAGTCAAAGTAACAGAAAACCATCAAAGCATCCCCATCTAAAACATCATAAACAATGCAGATTCAAAAATACATTGACCATACAATTGCATTCATAAACAATAAGATTCATAAACACACGATTATATGGATGAAAACTCAAAGAACTTTATTAATAGTGAAAGAGAGGATTACAACCCAGCTGTCTGATCCAGCATCATCCTCCCAGTGTAGAATCCCTCTTCACCTCATGAATAAGCAAATCAACCAACAATGCAATGTCTCTTCTCACAGATAAACCAACAACACTTCCTTACAAAGTACAAAATTCCAACCTCCAAATATCTCAGATGAGGGATCTATTTATAGATATCTTGCAAGGGTGTGAGCCAACTCTGGGTTTTTTATTAGTGTCATTCCACTGATAGTTCTTGGTTCCACTTGGAGATTTCATTGATCTCTTATTCATCCCTGGGCGAATTCAGAGAGGCAAGTGTCATAGGAGAAGTTTCTGGAAGATTCCATGATCATCCACTTAGCAAACCGTCTCTGCCATTTGTCTATTCTCACTCATCACACCCCACAGAAGGCCATTTTAGTTTGCATTGCACCTGGCTAGTGTGGTAGCCAGTATGCATTGCACCTTGACCATGGAGTAGTCAGTATGGACCAGTTTTGGCAAATTCTAAGTAGTTTTTTAGGTGGAACTTCTGGGAAATGATGTAATTAGTTGACCATGATCCTTTAGGGTATGAAACAACACTTTTAGGGACTAAAGAGCCCTTAGTTTATGGACATATGAGTTTGGGGTTGCAATGCCCAAATATGTCTATAACAACTGCCCCCTAAAGCATGAGGTCGTAAATCTTCTAATGTCGGGTGAAATGCTTTATCATGAGAATTCGAGGTATTCGAACTGGAAGGTAACCAGTATAAGATACAATACAATACATCATCATCATATTATTTTCATGATCTAGCTAAGTCGGGCATTCCCATGCTCAGCTTTATAAATTCATTTTCATGTACATAGGACAGATAATCGTCTACTGTTGCAGACTGGTGATTCTTCGCATGAAGAGTCATCTTCCCTGGCTTAGATTACTATCTGTGCAGTTTCTGTGTACATTTGATGTCTTTAGTTCCTGAATATATCGCAGCCCAGATGGATGAAACTAGATCCAAGGTCTTCAAAACTCGTTCAATCTTTGCCCAATGTACAGGTCGATCCATGTGAAAAGATGTTCTGAAGTCGAACATGGAAAGACATCACCTGATTACCAGCCAATAATGTAAGTTGTTAACAGACGTGAGAGGAGTCACCGATAATGATGATGACCCTCAAGGTACTACAGTACAATTCACGTGGTGCGAATATATGAGCCAACATCGAACACCATGTAAAATCTTTTGGTCAAAGTTCATTGATGTAAACCTGTCGCCGGAAGTGAGAAACTTGCCATTAAGGCATGCAAGCTTCAAAGTACTGAAAGGGTTGTTTCTAAGTCAACTTCTTGGATAATGAACTGATGTCAACAAGAAGTGACCTGTTGTATGAGGGCCTTGATGTATCCCACATCTACGACGCGAAACAAAGCAAATGATTTTCTGGAGGTGAAAACAATCTGATGATATAAGGTTCATGAATGGCGGCCATGAAAAATGAAGGGTGGAAGTATTGCAGTGGATGAGGCGTTTGTTGGATGGTGAATTCTCTAAATGACTTCTCTTGAACATATTGGCGACACTAATATGGACTGGTAGTGTTAACCCCATGGATGGTACGGAGGACCAATGGTGATAGTGAATAGAAAAACCCAACCCAACTCAATCATGGTGATGGAGTGAAAGTGTCATGTTCAAGAGTGACCTGCTACCAATAAAATTATTCAATTTTTCTTCCCTTTTTCCCCAGTCATTGCTGACCAGTACCTCTTTATTTTTGTCAAGCTTGAGGAGGATAACATATGCTTGGTCTATAATTTTCCCTTTGGGCAAACTTGTCACTCTATTTTTAGCGAGCCTAGCGTCAGTGAGACTCATTCTTGTTTGGGTGGACAAGTTTGTCGCTATTGTTTTAACGAGTTTAACGACAAAGATAACTCGGTCCTTTTCATGTTTAGAGAGTTTGAAAAGGGACAAAAAGGAAACTCCTGTTAGAGCTCGAAATCTGCCTCAGGTTGAAGAAGGCAAAACTCGAGGCAACATCAAACCAAGCTCAGCCTCGTAGCTAGCCCTACGAGGACAGGAGAGGGCTCTCTCTAGTCAATCTTGATAAAATGAGCAATAGGGTGTGAAATGACTTAAAATGGGAACTGATTTTAGGCTAGTAAATGAATTTAAATGAGGGATATTTGATTTAATGACTAAGATGCTGGGCTGTATGGGACAAGGACAACATGAGCAGAGATTTAACCAAAGGCGCAGGATATTTCATAAGGCGAGATAAGCATGAGGTTTTAGCAATCGAATTGAATTTAAATGGGGTGAAAAGACTGTTAAAGAAAGATGAAAAGGGCATTAATGTATGAATCCTTTCCAGGCAGAAGAAAACACATAAAGGCTGAACACTTCCTCAAGGCAGAGCAATGACTGAATTCTACCTTTCTCACTTAAAAGTATTCAGCTAGAAATGATCATGAATGAACTGCAAAACATCACAGGATACATATGAAACAGAGAGAAAAAACGCATGCCAAAACTCATACTGCAAGAATCTTATAAATCAGAGTTGCACCATTTAATTATTTCTCTGTCAAAACTATACAGTGATAGTGTTGGGTTCTTTCTTCCCACACTTTTTCTCAGAACTCAGAACCCTTTACAAATGATTTTTTATGCAATAAATAAGCTCCACTATGAGAAAACAAATCGATCCAAATGGGGAGCTGTTACAACTAAAATCCTGAGGATATGAAATGAACCGTCCATCTATTCTATAGACAGAACAACGTTTCATTATTTCACTTGAAACTCTTTGATGACCAATAAAAAAGGCGACAACTGTTGCTGCAGAGCATATCTGAAGTCAAAAATAGGAAATCGGATCCTATTCCTCTATTGTAGATATCTTTGTTTTATATTTAGGCATTTAGTTTTTTTACCTTTCACCTTCCTTTGCCCTTTTTATTACTACAAGGAAGAAATTTAACCACTTCGCTCGCCATATGTTATGAAATGAAGGGCCAGGTGTCAAGGAATATAAAGTGAACATTCCAAGCTTGAAAAGAGGAAAATATGTGCAGATGCACACGTACATTAGAGAAACAAATGCTGTAACTTGCACTAGCATCTCTTGTTCACCAACAGCTTTAATGAGGATAGACAGTAGGGAAAGATCAACCCCGCTTGGCAATAGTGTGGCATTTACCAATAAAATAGCAGCTGACATAGGCCCCAGAACAAATGCCAAGACTTTCTTAAGCTACTGTCTAAGAACACAGCGCCAGACCCACTCCATCATATCATTGGGCTCACTAGAGCACTTTGGTCAGAAGTAAAACTTTCATGTTCTATTTTGCAAGAGTGAGGTCATTTTAGGAGCCTTTCATCTATATCTGTGGAAACAAGTCTACAATCACCTTCTCTTTGTAAATCTCTGGAGTAATTTTTAATATATCCTTTGCAAGCCCATTCAGAGAAAAGTGTAGCTAGACCCATGTCAGCGACAGGAGCTGCTAGGCACATGTCTTTGAACCATTTCCTTTGATTCCTTTTCACTCAGCATTTCAACAAGCCACGGTAAAACACATTCTAGTAATTTCAATGGCATCATACGTAGGCTTTGATAGAAAAGAGTGCGTTGCTCTTCAACACTGTAATGCTCACATGCTAGAGGAAGCACCTCAATCTCCTCACCAAGAAAATTCTGTTGAATTGTCCTTATTATCAGGTCAGCCTGTGTATAAAACTTACAATAAACTTCAGATGTATTTACGTTTCCTCCAGGAATGTGTATTCTTTCTATGAGGCTTCGGAAATTCTCAGTTTGTGTTTTCTCCGCTCCATCCTCATTGATTAAGGAGACACGTTTTCTAATTTTCTGATCAATGGCTGGAAATAAGACTTTATCCTTCATAGTACTACAAAATATACCAACTTCTGCAAGGAATCGCAAACGATCAATGAATGAGGACATATTTGAAACAACTCCACAATGATGCATTTTATGTGCCTCTTCAGCAATTTCTTTCAACTCCGTTTTGATAGCTTTATCCCAGTATTTTATCCTACTGATAGGAGGATTCAACAAAGTACAATCATCGTTATTCAGAAGATCATACTCAGTAGGTGAGAGTCTTGTACACATTTTCATAGGGCAACATTTAAATAATTTTGAACCTTCAGTACTTTGCTTTGTTGATGCTGCCCCTGCTTCTATACACCATGGTTCTTCTAAATAGCACACTGCCTATTTATTTTGGGGTATGATAATATATTCAACATCATTTTGTGGTTTCTTCCCTTCCAGCCATAGTTTTGCGTTCAACTGTATCTAGAACAATATTAGCATAAAAGCCTTCCTTATCACGATTGTCCATTTTGAATTGATCACTTCCCAGAGTCTCATCTGGCAAACGATATTCAGTTTGACCAGTTGTCTTTAAAGATATCTCAGCTGTTTGCTGATGGACTATCTATTTGGAGGCCACTCTGCGAATTGTTTAGTTTTCTTTTACATGTGTCATCTGAAAAAATGGTTTTCCATTAAAATTTTGCTTTTAATGAACGCACCCAACTGCAATTCTCCTTTAATACCATGTGCAACCCAATCACAACAAATTCATTACTCTGTTTAGCAGGATCAAAACGTATTATTATGCGCCCTTCATCCCTCTGAACAATGCATTGGTTTAAAAGGGTAGCCTTTGCGTGCCCAGTATGGAGATAGCCACGTTGGAACCTCTTGGTTTGCTTCTTGCATGAGTTCAGACAACGGCCTTGCTAGAGAAAGGTTACTTTCATTAAAAAAATAATTGCCAACCCTGATTTACCAGCACGACCTGTACGCCCTATGCGGTGGACATAGTCATCAATATAATTTGGCAAATCGAAGTTAATTACATGCGCCACATGTGGAATATCAAGTCCACATGCAGCCACGTCTGTTGCAACTAAAATAGGTGTAACCCCCACTCTTGAAATTTCTCAGAGATTGCTCGCGCTCCTATTGAGATTTATCTCCATGAATACTTGTTGCAGGAAACCCATTTGACGATAGCCAATATTCCAATGCATCAGCTTCCCTCTTCGTCTCCACAAAGACTAAGGTCAACGATTGCTTTCCATGAGTACCTTCAGCTTTCTGAGCATGAATAAGATCCATTAAATGGCTACATTTATCAGCATCAGGAACAAACTCTACTCTTTGTACAATCAGATCTGTGCTGGAACCCACCCTTCTGACTGCTAGAAATATATAATTTGAAAGAAAATCCACAGCCAACCTCTGTATCTCCTTTGGAAAAGTAGCACTGAAGAGCATGGTCTGCCTTCTGTCCGCTGGAGGCATATCTCTTTCTTGGAAAATTTTACAAATTTGGGGTTCAAAACCCATGTCAAGCATGCGATTAGCCTCGTCTAAGGCCAAATACTGTATCATAGATAATGACAGCCTCCCCCTTGTCTATCATCATGATTACCAGGATAATCCCTGTCATTTTCCATACCAAAACCATGACCACCTTGAGGATGTTCATCATACGCATGGCCACCAACAGGACGGTCATTATAACCATGGTGTCATTCAGCAGAAAGCCATGGGCTACGAGTTTGACTCTGGCTTCTACTGTAACCATGGCCATATCATCTATACCTTCCAAATAATTGTCGCCTCAGCTCCCTGCTGATCTGCTTAAGGTGCATAAAATTACAGTAGCCAACACGTTTTCCTGTATTCTCTTCATATTGCCTACACGATGCTTCAATTCCCTCCATGCCTGCTCCTTCCCACTGCAGCCACAACCACATTGAGCATGAAATGAGCAAGCAAAATCCAACTCGGAGAAGATTTGGCAAAAAATTCACATTACAGGCTTATGCGTCGCACGCCAATCCCAGTGCGTCGCACCCTGGGTGTGTGCCGCGCCCGTTGAAAACTTGAACTGAGGGGTGGCTCTGTGTGTGCGCACCTCTTAGTATATGCGTCGCACTGCTTGAAAACACCCAGTCTGACCTTCTAAAACGAATTTCCATCCCTCCAGATTTCAACTCGGCTTTTCTTTTGGGCGTTTTGACAATTTCTTGCTTGATAATTGTGAGAAGTGCCCGAGGTCTACAAACATTGCCTCTTAACCAGTGATGCACAATAGAATGCCTCCCAAGGACATCCAACTTCCTCGTTGTGCCTTTTTTTTTTTAAGTTGTACATGTAATATAGAGAGAGTGCCAGATGTACATGTGGATTCTAGCAAATAATATTATAGAGGCCAATCACTCTGATGCATAGTAGCCAAGTCAAAACCATTGGTGCAAACATGAATCCCACCCAATGTGTGTCATGGTGTTGTAGTGCAAATAGGCCTATCATTTTAATACAAATTGAGCACTTTAACTGATTTTGACTGGCGAGCAACAAGAACAGTCATCATGACACTCTAGATAGTGTGGCTACCTGTGCATTTGACAATGTTTCAGTTGTCAGTGAACTTAGTCTTAGATTTCAGATTGTCCAACTTCATTCTTGTATAAGGCACTTCTGGACAGCTACAAGCCACACATGGTTCACTTTCAAGATAATAACCATCAAACTCCACCAAACTGCTGAGCGTGTTGTATATTCGACAATTAGGATGATTTGCCAAGAGTTCATTTTGTGAATGGAGCGTATCATAAAACAAATTTGACAATTTCTTCTTCAAAACAGAGTTTTGAAGAAGAAATATCTTTGAGCATTAATGATGATGAAACTCTTGAAATAAGAAACTTATTGAACCTCCCTCTGGCCTGCAAGCGTTATTTCACACTTCTGGAGACAAAACCCTGGACTCAAGAATTAAAATGACTCTTTTTTTATCAAAATGGCATTTGATGACTGCAAATGACGAGAAACGAACCTTGGTGAATTTGATTCTGACAAAGGACTGACAAGACTGAGTCTAACATTGGCTCCAATTGGGATGGCAGCTACCGCTCCGTGGAGGTGACAAGAACATCAGATCTCTGGGAGAGCTAGACAGTGCCTTCGTCCATTGGGATATGGAGTCCATTATTCCGACAAACCAACATGACTCAATTTATTGACTGAAACTTGACTCAAACTGACTCAATGCAAACTGACATGACTGAAAAAACTTGACTCTAACAAACTAACTCAAAATGGCAAAGACCTGGACTTAAAACTTAAAGCTTGGTGGCAGTACATGGCCACCTATGTTTCTTACAAGACAATATATCCTAAAACTATATCAAAATGCCAATGCAACCAATCAAGAAGATGGCTTCTTGACTGATTCTTCCTATTAGATCTTCTGGTCAACAGTAGATGCTTGTAACTGGGTCTCAAAAAAGCTAATTTACAATGATCTCCTTCATCACTGAACACTACAATAATCACCTTCACTGCTGGCTGCAACAAACTTGCCAGAGGATCTTGAAAAACATGAAGATTTTCCATTGCCACCTCCTGCTGAGAAAACAAGATGTCTTTTTCTCTTGATTCTGATTTTTCTTCATAAATAAGAGCACGTTCCTGGTCTTCAAGAATTTCTGAACAAGTAGATGAGTACATTTCCTCTTCAAAGAACGTTTCAAAACACGAAACATATGAAGAAGAATCTGACATGGAATCCATAATGGTCTAGTCGGCTATAGTCTGAATATATTTCTGATCATCTTGGCATGATATGACAGCCAGATTCTCATTACATTCATCACATTCATTAATCATGAGAAAAGAAACTTCAGATGATTCTTGAAACTCAAGCATGACATCTCTATCATCTATCATAAATTCATCTAGAGAAACTTTTTCACCTACTTGAACAAAGATATCCTCTTGCTGTTCATGAATTGACTGAATTACCTTGGTCGGAAGGCTGTGTTCTGATGAGATGAGGGCAGTTAGGCCTGTAACTCTGTCTTCTTCATTTGAGGCAGCCTCAACAATGCAATTCTCTTCTATGAGATCCGGAACAACATGTTTTTCCTCATCACAATCTGTCTCTTGATCTGGTTTATCATCATCATTTTCGGAGATTGGAACATCATTTTCCTGCGTATCCTCATTTATTTCAACCAGATCTGAAATAGTACTTCTTTTTTCATCATTTTCAGTCATATGGAAATCTTTAACCTTCTGATTTTGATCCTGCTGCAAAGTTTCCTCTAAGAGTTCTGTAGGCTGCTGAAACGGATTTTCATACAATGCTTCCATGATTTCTTCGTCCATAAAATTATCATCCTCATAGTATTTTTCAAGGCTCTCAATAAAACCATAAGCATGCTTGCAACATTCCTGAACTAAATTTAATGATGGATAAGATTCTTTATACTTCTCAAAGAATATGGAATGAAAATCCTTTAGACAATAAATGGAAGCAGGTGGCAAACTTTCATACCAAGATCGAGCTTCGTCTTCCAGAGTAGCCATAAACATTTTCATCAAACAGTCTTCAGGAAAATCGATCTTTAATTTATGCACGTGAATGTGAAATTTCACCAAATGAAGAGCAGCGTCATTACCTTCCACATTTCTGAACATAGGCAAATTCTTTGACCAATCTATCTTGGGCATTTTATTTGGAAAACCTGGGATGTGATCTCGGCTCATGGGAGCGTATCTTCTTGCAATCTGATCCATCTAGAAAATCTTACCGCTACTGATCTCTCTGCAGTGGAGTCACCATGAAGCACCAATTGCTGGATTCTTTAGTGAATGGAGTCGCCAGGTGAATGATTTCAACCGTCTTCTTATGTTTGATCGTTGTTCACCATCAACAATCAGCTCTAAACTTGAGATATGTACTAGGGCAAAACAATCTTCAAGCAAACCATTTTCATCCCCAGTTGAGTCACCACTATGTTAGGGCTCGAAATCTACCTCAGGCTGAAGAAGGCAAAACTTGAGGCAACATCAAACCAAGCTCAGCCTCATAGCTAGCCCTACGAGGACAGGAGAGGGCTCTCTCCAGTCAATCTCGATAAAATGAGCAATAGGGTGCGAGATGACTTAAAATGGGAACTGATTTTAGGCTAGTAAATGAATTTGAATGAGGGATATTTGATTTAATGACTAAGTTGTTGGGCTGTATGGGACAAGGACAGCATGAGCAGAGATTTAACCAAAGGCACAGGATATTTCATAAGGCGAGATAAGCATGAGGTTTTAGCAATCGAATTGAATTTAAATGGGGTGAAAAGACTGTTTAAGAAAGCTGAAAAGGGAATTAATGTATGAATCCTTTCTAGGCAGAAGAAAACACATAAAGGCTGAACACTTCCTCAAGGCAAAGCAATCACTGAATTCTACCTTTCTCACTTAAAAGCATTCAACTGGAAATGATCATGAATGAACTGCAAAACATCATAGGATACATATGAAACAGAGAGAAAAAACGCATGCCAAAACTCATACCGCAAGAATCTTATAAATCAGAGCTGCACCATTTAATTATTTCTCTGTCAAAACTGTACAGTGATAGTGCTGGATTCTTTCTTCCCACACTTTTTCTCAGAACTCAGAACCCTTTACAAATGATTTTTTATGCAATAAATAAGCTCCACTATGAGAAAAAAAATCGATCCAAATGGGGAGCTGTTACAACTAAAATCCTGAGGATATGAAATGAACCGTCCATCTGTTCTATAGATAGAACAGCGTTTCATTATTTCACTTGAAACTCTTTGATGACCAATAAAAAAGGCGACAACTATTGCTGCAGAGCATATCTGAAGTCAAAAATAGGAAATCGGATCCTATTCCTCTGTTGTAGATATCTTTGTTTTATATTTAGGCATTTAGTTTTTTGACCTTTCACCTTCCTTCGCCCTTTTTATTACTACAAGGAAGAAATTTAACCACTTCACTCACCAGATGTTATGAAATGAAGGGCCAGGTGTCAAGGAATATAAAGTGAACATTCCAAGCTTGAAAAGAGGAAAATATGTGCAAATGCACACGTACATTAGAGAAACAAATGCTGTAACTTGCACTAGCATCTCTTGTTCACCAACAGCTTTAATGAGGATAGAGAGTAGGGAAAGATCAACCCGCTTGGCCATAGTGTGGCTTTTACCAATAAAATAGCAGCTGACATAGGCCCCAGAACAAATGCCAAGACTTTCTTAAGCTACTGTTTAAGAACACACCGCCAGACCCACTCCATCATATCATTGGGCTCACTGGAGCACTTCGGTCAGAAGTAAAACTTTCATGTTCTATTTTGCAAGAGTGAGGTCATTTTAGGGGCCTTTCATCTATATCTGTGGAAACAAGTCTACAATCACCTTCTCTTTGTAAATCTCTGGAGTAATTTTTAATATATCCTTTGCAAGCCCATTCAGGGAAAAGTGTAGCTAGACCCATGTCAACGACAGGAGCTGCTAGGCGCATGTCTTTGAAGCATTTCCTTTGATTCCTTTTCACTCAGCATTGCAACAAGCCACGATAAAACACATTCCAGTAATTTCAATGGCATCATACATAGGCTTTGATAGAAAAGAGTGTGTTGCTCTTCAACACTGTAATGCTCACATGCTAGAGGAAGCACCTCAATCTCCTCACCAAGAAAATTTTGTTGAATTGTCCTTATTATCAAGTCAGCCTGTGTATAAAACTTACAATAAACTTCAGATGTATTTATGTTTCCTCCAGGAATGTGTATTCTTTTTATGAGGCTTCGTAAATTCTCAGTTTGTGTTTTCTCTGCTCCATCCTCATTGATTAAGGAGACACGTTTTCTAATTTTCTGATCAATGGCTGGGAATAAGACTTTATCCTTCACAGTATTGCAGAAGATACCAACTTCTGCAAGGAATCGCAAACAATCAATGAATGAGGACATATTTGAAACAACTCCACAATGATGCATTTTATGTGCCTCTTCAGCAATTTCTTTTAACTCCGTTTTGATAGCTTTATCCCAGTATTTTATCCTACTGATAGGAGGATTCAACAAAGTACAATCATCGTTATTCAGAATATCATACTCAGTGGGTGAGAGTCTTGTACACATTTTCATAGGGCAGCATTTAAATAATTTTGAACCTTCATTACTTTGCTTTGTTGATGCTGCCCCTGCTTCTATACACCATGATTCTTCTAAATAGCACACTGCCTGTTTATTTGGGGGTATGATAATATCTTCAACATCATTTTGTGGTTTCTCCCCTTCCAGCCATAGTTTTGCGTTCAACTATATCTGGAACAATATTAGCATAAAATCCTTCCTTATCATGATTGTCCGTTTTGAATTGATCACTTCCCAGAGTCTCATCTGGAAAACAATATTCAGTTTGACCAGTTGTCTTTAAAGATATCTCAACTGTCTGCTGATGGACTATCTATTTGGTGGCCGCTTTGCGAATTGTTTAGTTTTCTTTTACATGTGTCATCTGAAAAAATGGTTTTCCATTAAAATTTTGCTTTTAATGAACGCACCGAGCTACAATTCTCCTTTAATACCACGTGCAACCGAATCACAACAAATTCATTACTCTGTTTAGCAGGATCAAAACGTATGATTATGCGCCCTTTATCCCTCTGAACAACGCATTGGTTTAAAAAGGCAGCCTTTGCGTGCCCAGTATGGAGATAGCCACGTTGGAACCTCTTGGTTTGCTTCTTGCATGAGTTTAGACAACAGCCTTGCTAGAGAAAGGTTACTTTCATTAAAAAAAACAGTTGCCAACCCTGATTTACTAGCACGACCTATACGCCCTATGCGGTGGACATAGTCATCAATATCATTTGGCAAATCGAAAATAATTACATGCGCCACATGTGGAATATCAAGTCCACGTGCAACCACGTCTGTTGCAACTAAAATAGGTGCAACCCCCACTCTTGAAATTTCTCAGAGATTGCTCGCGCTCCTGTTGATATTTATCTCCATGAATACTTGTTGAGGGAACCCATTTGATGATAGCCAATATTCCAATGCATCAGCTTCCCTCTTCGTCTCCACAAAGACTAAGGTCAACGATTGCTTTCCATGAGTACCTTCAGCTTTCTGAGCATGAATAAGATCCATTAAATGGCTACGTTTATCAGCATCATGAACAAACTCTACTCTTTGTACAATCAGATCTGTGCTGGAACCCACCCTTCCAACTGCCAGAAATATATAATTTGAAAGAAAATCCACAGCCAACCTCTGTATCTCCTTTGGAAAAGTAGCACTGAAGAGCATGGTCTGCCTTCTGCCAGCTGGAGGCATATCTGTTTCTTGGACAATTTTACGAATTTGGGGTTCAAAACCCATGTCAAGCATGCGATCAGCCTTCTTTAAGGCCAAATACTATATCATAGATAATGACAGCCTCCCCCTTGTCTATCATCATGATTACCAAGATAATCCTTGTCATTTCCTACCAAAACCACGACCACCTTGAGGATGTTCATCATACGCATGGCCACCAACAGGATGGTCATTATAACATGGTGTCATTCAGCAGAAAGTCGTGGGCTACGAGTTTGACTCTGGCTTCTACTGTAACCATGGCCATATCGTCTATACCTTCCAAATAATTGCCGCCTCAGCTCCCTGTTGATCTGCTTAAGGTGCATACAATTATAGTAGCTAGCACGTTTGCCTGTATTCTCTTCATATTTCCTACACGATGCTTCAATTCCCTCCATGCCTGCTCCTTCCCACTGCAGCCACAACCACATTGAGCATGAAACGAGCAAGCAAAATCCAACTCAGAGAAGATTTGGCAGAAAATTCATGTTACAGGCTTATGCATCGCGTGCCAATCACAGTGCGCCGCGCCCGTTGAAAACTTGAACTGAGGGGTGGCTCTGTGTGCGCCACGCCCGTTAGTATATGCACCACGCTACTTGCAAACACCCAGTCTACCCTTCTAAAACACATTTCCATCCCTCCAGATTTCAACTCGACTTTTCTTTTAGGTGTTTTGACAATTTCTTGATTGATGATTGTGAGAAGTGCCCGAGGTCTGCAAACATTGCCTCTGAACCAGTGATGCACAATAGAATGCCTCCCAAGGACATCCAACTTCCTCATTGTGCTTTTTTTTTTTAAAGTTGTACATGTAATATAAAGAGAGTTCCAGACGTACATGTGGATTCCAGCAAATAATATTATAGAGGCCAATCGCTCTGATGCATAGTAGCCAAGTCAAAACCATTGGTGCAAACATGAATCCCACCCAATGTGTGTCATGGTGTTGTAGTGCAAATAGGCCTATCATTGTAATACAAATTGAGCACTTTAACTGATTTTGACCGGCGAGCAACAAGAACAGTCATCGTGACACTCTGGATAATGTGGCTACCTGTGCATTTGACAATGTTTCAGTTGTCAGTGAACTTAGTCTTAGATTTTAGATTGTCCAACTTCATTCTTGTATAAGGCACTTCTGGACAGCTACAAGCCACACATGGTTCACTTTCAAGATAATAACCATCAAACTCCACCAAACTGTTGAGCGTGTTGTATATTCGACAATTAGGATGATTTGCTAAGAGTTCATTTTGTGAATGGAGCGTATCATAAAACAAATTTGAAAATTTCTTCTTCAAAACAAAGTTTTGAAGAAGAAATATCTTTGAGCATTAATGATGATGAAACTCTTGAAATAAGAAACTTATTGAACCTCCCTCTGGCCTGCAAGCGTTATTTCACACTTCTGGAGACAAAACCCTGGACTCAAGAATTAAAATGACTCTTTTTGACCAAAATGGCATTTGATGACTGCAAATGACGAGAAATGAACCTTGGTGAATTTGATTCTGACAGAGGACTGACAAGACTGAGTCTAACAACTCCAACAATCTTTTTTCGTGGCATAATCCCTTAAGTCCAAAAAAGTATAAAATGATACGAAAGGGATGACTTTTTGATTGTTTTAACGAGCCGAAAAAGATAAGCGCTCGATATTTTTGTTTAATAATCCATCAGGTCCAAAAAGATTAAAATATATGAGAGGGATGGCATTCCCTTTACTTTAACAAGTTGGAAAGGCCAATGGCTCGACAATCTTTTTATATTTAACAAATCTAAAAATAGTTTAAAAGGGACTCGTTTTTTAGGAACGAGTGATATTTTCGGGTAGCAACTGGTTCCACGTAAGTTTGGAACTTCTCAAAACATTGCAGCGTGGAGAGGGTGGCAATTATAATCACTCGTCGCAGTTGTTCCTCAAAAGGGTAAACAATCAAGTGGAAGTGTATGGTCAGCCAAATGAATGGAGGTGACAGTAGGAACACAACCAAGGTTCAAAAAGGCTAATAGCAAGGCGATCACAAAGGTTATTTACCAAAGGTGGTTTCATTTTTTAATGAGCTTGAATCAGGAGAAACTATGCTCAGTGCAGGTTTATTTTTTAACGAGCTTGAACCTTGCAGGAACATTGCTCTTACCAGTTGTTTGAAAATGTCTCTTGGTAGATTTATTTTTTAATGAGCTTGAACACTACTATAACATGTGCTCATTGCCTTTCTACGCAGGCTAGAAACGACCGAGCTATGAGGTTAAAGGGTTGAGAACCTACAAACTAAAGAAAATCAAAGGTCGTTTTTCACTTACATAAAAAGGTTTGCATTCCCCCAGATGTTTCAGTAAAAGGAGAGTTTCCAGGTTACCAAATGGAAGTCCCTGCGGTTAGGCAGGATTGTTTCTGTCAGCAGACAAAAACTCTTCCTTTGCTTTGTCCATCGAAATAGACGAAGGTGAATGGTGTGAGCTTCCAATCACATAACGTACAAGAGGTGAATGGTGTGAGCTTCCAATCACCTAATGTACAAGGAAATAGGTGTTTCAGACTGATCACATAACCTACACAGGAATGTTTCTTTAGTCCAATCATTATAACCTTTCAAGAAAATATATCTTTTCCTCTGGGTTCGCCTACCGAAGTAGACCAGGGTGCATGCCCCCTAAACATCGTTACATTCACCGAACTACTCGCGGTAATAAGGTGGATGGAATGAAGGTTGAAGAGACATTGTTGACGTGAAGAGACAGTTTAGGGATGATGGTTGATTCATAGATGTGTTTGAACTAGGAAATGAAAGCTGGTCGACGAGCTGTACCAGTCTGCCTTCATGTGGAAAACACATCACTCAAAAGAATGTGGAAACAATAGCTTCCATGCTATATATATAGTCATGTCCAAGGAGTAGATTGTAATCTAGTGGCCCTTGGACTACCATCACATTCAAATGAACGGTTTTCTTTCTCAAAGTTATCGGTAACTTTGGAAGGATCCCTAACGGTCGACTGGTTCCTTTGTTGAAGCCTAACAAATTTTGTTTTTCAAGCAAAAGCAATGGTGAACCAAGCACTTTCCAAGTAGTTGAGGAAAGGATACTCACTGAAGCCCCTTCATCTATGATAGTGCCAAACACGATCATTTTGTAAACTTGTACTATGATTCGGAATGGTACATTAGATGGAAGGCGGGGTTTTGCTAGTTGATTCCAATCAAAGAAAATGACTAGACTGCTCGGAGGAGGTACCGGATAAATGGCCGAATAAATCTCATGAACTGGGGGGGTCTCTTCTTGTTGTAAAGGAATGGGTGGATTGCCCCCAAGTTCATTAGACTCTGTTTTGACAAAAATAATTTGAACGGTGTCGTTCTCATTCTCTTTGGTGATAGTATCATTCGAAGGTGGTTCTTCTAAAGGTAAGACTGGGTCAACTGCCATCTCAACCAGCTGACTTTGGTCCGGTATGGACTCAGAAGGTTCACTTTCAATGATAGGCGATTTGATCGACAATTGAGTTATGTCAATCGGGTTTTCAACTAGCGAAGGACTTGGAAAGAGTTTCCTGTATCCAGGTGGAAGTCGCTGCGGTGAAGTAGGATGGTTATCCAAAATGCTTTTGGCTTCGTCCAGAAAAGGACAACGGTGAAGAGTATGATTACCTTCACATAGCCTACATGGAAATCTGGGTTTTCCTTTCTATCTATTGACTTCGTTTTCACTAGATGATGGTGTGCTATCAACCTGACTGCTAGAGGTTGATAACACCGAATGGTGCAAACGGGAAGACCATTCTCTCAAGATCCGTAAAATGCAAGGGAAATCTTGATGGTAGTGGTCTCCCTTGCAAATTGCGCATGGAGTTTTTGGTTTGGAAATTTTAGTGTGCGGATTTTCGCTGGATGATGCAAGGTTGCCACCTTGTTTAGCTAGCTTCTTCTTCTTCTCCTTCCCTTTCTTTTTCTTCTCAGCTACTTGGTTTTTAGTGTCACTAGTTTCACCAAGCGAAGAGGAAGAAGGTGAAGGAGAAAGGACTAGGATTCCCTCCAAGAGGGATTCCTTGATTGGTGGACTCCATTATCTCAACCTCAAATCAATGAAGGAATAGGGATGTTATTCCGATTTAAATAAATTTTAAGACACTTTGACGCAACTTGCTTTTTCAATTTTTAAGATTCGAGAAAAAGCTAAAGGTGACTCTAGTCGCCTTCGATTTTTAATGATCCTGAAGTGACAAGTGCTCAAATGGACCTTTTCTTTTAAGGAGTTGAAAAGGAACGGAAGTGACTACTCTAGAAATCTAGACAGAGGGATTACCAAACCGATCACAAAACTACAAAATACACCTTGGTGATAAATCATAGAGAAATTACCAAGGACTTATGTACGGCAGTCAATCTTCTTGAATGTTGTGTTCAGTGCATTGCAATCGATAGGGCGGCAGACATGACTTCCTAAGGATAAAGGATATCAGCCTATTGTGGTCTCCTAATATATACTCGACAGTACGGGGAGCACAAGTTCGTACTGGCACTTGTCGTATCAAAGAGAAGGAATCACCCAACCTTCGATGAAAACGATAGTTACCAAATTTTGTTGAAAATGCAACAAGATGATGGAGCTTAGTGAAAAGAAGTCGCCTTCACTAAGTGGGCTCGCAGGCTATTTTTGGCGCAAAGTCTATTTTTAGACTATGTCTATTTTTAGACATATGCATCATGGTCTATGAGTTGCAGGATGCTATTTGTGGATGATTGGTCATGTTGGTAAAAATAGATGGACTTCTATTTTTAGACATATGGGCGGAGTCTATTTTTAGACTGCCAGGCTAAAAATAGAACAGTCGAATATAATAGCTCTTAATAATATTTGGACTATAAACATTATCTTATCCTCTTGGAGCACTTCAGTTCGAGCTACGGATGTGGCACATGCAACTTCCAGAAGGAAATATGCTTTTCCTATGGGTTAGTTGAGCTATTGCATGATGGACTTCAGTTAGAACTCAAGTGATTAAGTTTGGTGGAGTTGATCAAGGAGTTGATGAAGTTGTGTTCAGTTTGACTTAGTTGAACTAGTTGTATTTAGTCTAACTGCCTAATACACTAGTGATGAGTGATGTGAATTAATTATTAATTAATTCACTAATTATTAACTCATAAATAAACTAAAGAATACATCAGTTAACTTAGTGCATGGACAGTTCAGTGGAGACAAGTGTTAGAGGTGAGTGAAAGGGTGAGTCTACTATCAGTTGTGACTATAGCTGTGCATGAGATTTGCACAATCAATGATGGAGATTGCCAATGAGGATTGCGTAGTACAACAAAAGGAAATTCAAACTTGGATCCATTCTATTCTCACATTGGATTGCGCAGTAGAGGCAGGCAAACAGCGGAGGAGATTTGAACCTGTGACTTGATTCAGATCTGAGCTAGTTTGTGTGTAACAGGTGGAGATAGTACTGAGTACTTGTGAGGAGTATTGTACTATGTATTGTTACATGTTCTCTATCATCATAATATACAGATAGTTGGGGGTTTTCAGCTATATGCTTTCCCCAGTACATACTGTGTTAATGTGCACATGCGATTGATGTTTCATTGTTTTTAATTCCGCAAAATTGATGATCAACATAGAGGAGGTTATGTATTATGCATGCATTCCACAAATAGTGTATAATTAGGATAATCTCTATGAATAAGCGTTATATTATTCAAAATTTCTACATGGTATCAGAGTAGAGTTGATCATCAGATCTATTATTCAGAAAGTGATTACATTTTATTTCTTCAGGAAGAGTCTGTAATCGGGCCAGGTAGCCTCTGGATTCATCCTTCTTTTGGAAGGTGAGATATCTGGTAAATGCCCATACAGTCAATCTCTGTATGAGAAATACTTTGTTCTCACGAATTTTAGATCTGAAGCGGTTGAGTTTTGAGCTGGTGGAATTCGAATTTGCAGCAGTGTTTTCTTGGTGTCAAAGTTGAAATGTCTTTCAATGGATTGCGATTGGAGTATGCCCTTGAAAGCAGCTCGAATTATATTGCATGGAAAGACAAGATGGAGGTGGTGTTAGATGACAATGGGTTGAAGGAGTTCATAGATGCTGAGGTCCCAAAGCCCACTGATGCTGCTCACGTTGAGGCTTGGCAAAAGAAGATAGCAAAGTGTCGAAGGATTCTATTGGAGGGCGTGAAGGATCACATTGTATCCAGCCTGCATGGAAAGGATTCTCCATACTTGATGTGGAAAGTGTTGATAAATTTATTCCAAAGCAAGAGCGACCAGAGGAAGTTGGCGCTCAAGGATAAACTCAGAAACATTAAGTGTGAGAATGGAGACAGTATGCCCAAGTATCTCACAAAGTTCACCCAATGCCAGGATGAGCTGGGAAGTGTGGGGGTGACTGTCGATGATGAGGACTTCCGAAGAGTTGGCATTCCTATCAGGACTCTGTCAATGGTCGGGAGAAATTGCCAGGATGGGAGAGACTTTGGTCAGATCTTGTGCAAGAGGAGATCAGGCGGAATACCAGGGACAGATCTTCATCAAAGGCATCTGATGAAGAAAATTGTGCTTTGGCTGCCAAAGCAAAGAAGGGGAAGGAGAAGGGTTCTCTTTCTGAATCCAGTTCTTCCAATGATGGGAAGAAGGTTGAAAAATCAAAAGTGCGATGCTTTCGTTGTCATGAGGTGGGCCATTATGCTGCAAATTTTCCACGGAGGAAATCCAAGAAGGGATCCGGGGAAGGATCTGAAGGTGAGGCACTTGCTTCATAGTTTGAGTTGGATTTCACACTCTTTGCATGCATGGTTTCATCCATGGTGGGAAGTGGTTGGTTTCTTGACATTGGAGCTTCTTTCCACATGACCAGTGACAAGAGTTTGTTCAGTACTTTGGAGGAGAAAGATCTCCAGATACTCATAGTGATGGGTAATGATGAGAAGTATAGTGTCTCAGGTGTAGGCACGGTTATTTTTTAGAGGGAGCATGGAGCTCGCCTTACCTTGACCAATGTCAAGTATGTACCAGGACTGGAGAGAAACTTGGTGTCGATCGCGATGCTGGAAGATAGAAGCTATGATGTAGTCTTCAGTAAGGGAAAGGTTTTCCTTAGACACATCATCACTAGACTGGTGAAGCATATTGGTTCACGGGTCAAGAACCTATATGCTCTTGAGGTTCAAGATGCATGCAAAGCCTTGAGCAGCGAGGAAACTGATGGAGACTTGGTGGTTGAGAGGGAGTGTATATTACCTCTCAACATGCAGAGCCAGAAGAAGTCTCAGACAACTGTGGAGGAGCCACGATTGGTGCAGCAGCTTCAGGAGGTTGTGAAGCAGCCACAACAAGAGAACCTGAGAGGAGATTGAATAGAGACATCTACTCATGCAGAGACCTCCAGTAGGGGGAAACTTCAAGCCAGGTGGGTTGAGGGATCACATGCAGCCATACCTCCAGGTAGGAGGTGGGGCGATATAGAGTGATTGTCCCAAGGAGGAGGGGCAGGATCCTTGAGGTACCCAACCTCTTGGATGAGACCTTGCTATGGGAGCCCCAATGTGGAGTAGCAGGAACTGACTGATTGGGTAGAGATAGATGCAGATGGAGCAGCAGAGAGAGCGACAGTGTAGGGAATCCCAGGACATCACATAGCTAGCAGGCTGCAGCAATGCGAGAGGCACAAGTGTTTTGCACAGTGCTAGGTGGCACAGAGAAGTGTGCAATGGTGCAAGATGCATGGAAATGTTGCAATAGTGTAGATTTTAGAGAGGGAGCACTTGTTAGCAACAGGTAGAGCTTTAGCATCAAAGTATGTTCCTAGCCCAACGGAGTGGTCAGTTGGGAGTGTTTTTGTTCCAAGTGTTCTTGGAGCAAGTGGACCGGGCAAATGTGTTGCATGCAGAACATTCCAGAGTTGCAGGATAGGGGTTGGAGATAATCCATATCTTGTTGAGAGGGAGTGTTGAAAATGAAACAAGATGATGGAGCTTAGTGAAAAGAAGTCGCCTTCACTAAGTGGGCCCGTAGGCTATTTTTGGCGCAAAGTCTATTTTTAGACTATGTCTATTTTTAGACATATGGATCATGGTATATGAGTTGTAGGATGTTATTTGTGGATGCTTGGTCATGTTGGTAAAAATAGATGGACTTCTATTTTTAGACATATGGGCAGAGTCTATTTTTAGACTACTAGGCTAAAAATAGAGCAGTCGAATATTATTAGCTCTTAATAATATTTGGACTATAAACATTATATTATCCTCTTGGAGCACTTCAGTTTGAGCTACGGATGTGGCACATGCAACTGCCAAAAGGAAATATGCTTTTCCTATGGGTTAGTTGAGCTATTGCATGATGGACTTCAGTTAGAACTCAAGTGATTGAGTTTGGTGGAGTTGATTGAGGAGTTGATGGAGTTGTGTTCAGTTTGACTTAGTTGAACTAGTTGTATTTAGTCTAACTGCCTAATACACTAGTGATGAGTGATGTGAATTAATTATTAATTAATTCACTAATTATTAACTCATAAATCAACTAAAGAATACATCAGTTAACTCAGTGCATGGACAGTTCAGTGGAGATAAGTGTTAGAGGTGAGTGAAAGGGTGAGTCTACTATCAGTTGTGACTATAGCTGTGCATGAGATTTGAACAATCAATGATGGAGATTTCCAATGAGGATTGCATAGTACAACAAAAGGGAATTTGAACTTCGATCCATTCTATTCTCACATTGGATTGCGTAGTAGAGGCAGGCAAACAGCGGAGGAGATTTGAACCTATGACTTGATTCAGATCTGAGCTAGTTTGTGTGTAACAGGTGGAGATAGTACTGAGTACTTGTGAGGAGTATTGTACTATGTATTGGTACATGTTCTTTATCATCATAATATACAGATAGTTGGGGGTTTCAGCTGTATGCATTCCCTAGTACATACTGTGTTAATGTGCGCATGCGATTGATGTTTCATTGTTTTTAATTCCGCAAAATTGATGATCAACATAGAGGAGGTTATGTATTATGCATGCATTCCGCAAATAGTGTATAATCAAGATAATCTCTATGAATAAGCGCTATATTATTCAAAATTTATACAAGTTTTACGATGCCGGAACACATCTCTAGCCTAGACTTTTAGACGTGTTGCGTTAGGTTCCAAATCATTTTTATGTTCATTGAGATTTATTTTATGGTTGATCTTGCTTAGAATTTTGTCTTTCAAGGTTCATCGCGTGATGTAGATGTAAAAATTCTAAATATGCAATCTAAAATGATAAACGGTCGTTTATTTTCTTTTAGCAATGAAAATCCTAGCTACAAAGGAAAGAAGATTATGATTTTTCTTTCAGCAGAGAGCATAGAGCACACACTAAATGAACTTTCCTAAATCAAATTTTTAATGCAGTCAAAATGCAAATGCACATGCATGTATTTGTTTTCCGTTTCCTTAATGTGTGAATGCCAAAAAGGAAAGCTAAGTACAGATCTGAACTATTTTCTTTTAAAGCGACATTTGACAATTTCTTTTCAAAACGAAAGGAAGACTAAGACGACAGTTTTCAATTTTGAAATAAAAACTGTTTTTGACACTTAAAATACTAATAACTCAAATCAACTACAATGGAAAAAATACAATCAACTATCTAGAAGAGGAAGACTTTACGACACTCTTCTTTTGATTCAAAATGACAATTACGACACTTGCATCAAAAAACGACAATTCGATTAAACTACTTTTGACAAAGGAAGACTGTAAATGATTGACAAATACACAAAAACATTTACAAATCCTAACTAATGGAGGCTGAAATATGTGAAGGAAGAAGGTTTCAGCAAGAAGATACTGATCATGAACAACAAAACTACTGATTAGAGCTGAAAACAAGGAGAAGAAACCAAATTTCGATGAGAGAAACATTATCACTCAACCATCACACCTGTAACATAGGGAAACAGGGATGCATCTCACATGCAACACATGGGAGGTGCGATGCATACAGATTGCACAATTACAGATAGTGCGATGGATCAGGGAGCGAAAATCAGCTTGGTTTTTGCTCAAAATTTGCAGCTAAGTTCAGTGATTTAGGCTGAATAATGATGGACAGTAAAAATAAGTATAGGGGTAAGATCTTATGAGGTTATGAGCTACCAAAAGGGCACATAGAATGCTTTGTAATTCAGATGTTCAATTCATAAACCAACTCGAAGATTGACTGAAGCAACATTTATCTACTTCACAATTGCATAGCAAAGGCGTTTCGAAGGCTAGCTGGCTAACTTCAGGCTCCGTCTATAGTTTATAAAGAAAACAATAAACAAACAAAACAAACTATTCATTCCCCAGTGGAGTCGCCATTTTGTTCAGGGAAAACTAGTGTCGATTCGAACTGCTAGTCCCACTAAGATGGGTAGCTATCTTAGAAACAAAAAATCAAAGCCTTTTGAGAGTTCCTTTAAGTGTAATAGATTAGAGGGAAGAAAAGAGGACCAACCTGGATCTCTTGTTTGGATCCTTACTTGATTTCTCTCTCCCTTGATAGAATTTGCCACTCCTCTCCTACTTGTCCCACTTCAAAGAGTACCTATAGAGTCAAAGTAATAGAAAACCATCAAATCATCTCCATCTAAAACATCATAAACAATGTGGAATCAGAAACGCGTTGACCATACAATTGCATTCATAAACAATAAGATTCATAAACACATGATTATATGGAGGAAAACTCAAAAAACTTTATTAATAGTGAAAGAGAGGATTATAACCCAGCTGTCTGATCTAGCATCATCCTCCCAGTGTAGAATCCCTCTTCACCTCATGAATAAGCAAATCACCCAACAATGTAATGTCTCTTCTCACAGATAAACCAACAACACTTCCTTACAAAATACAAAATTCCAGCCTCTAGATCTCTCAGATGAGGGATCCATTTATAGATGTCTTGCAAGGGTGTGAGTCAACTCTAGGTTTTTGATTAGTGTCATTCCACTGATAATTCTTGGTTCCACTTAGAGATTTCATTGATCTCTTATTCATCTCTGGGCGAATTCAGAGAGGCAAGTGTCACAGGAGAAGTTTCTGGAAGATTCCATGATCATCCACTTAGCAAACTGTCTCTGACATTTGTCTATTCTCGCTCATCACACCCCACAGAAGGCCATTTTAGTATGCATCACACCTAGCTAGTGTGGCAACCAGTATGCATTGCACCTTGACCATGGAGTAGTCAGTATGGTCCAATTTTGGCTAGTTCTGAGTAGTTTTTCAGGTGGAACTTCTGGGAAATGATGTAATTAGTTGACCATGATCCTTTAGGGTATGAAACAACACTTTTAGGGACTAAAGAGCCCTTAGTTTATGGACATATTAGTTTGGGGTTGCAGTGCCCAAATATGTCTATAACAAAGTGTGGTCTTCATCTTGGAAGAAAGTTTTATTGAAGCTATGGGAACTAGTTATCAAGGTTTGTTTCCCTTGTTGTTTACTGTTGACGGTGTTGGACCTACCAACATGTCAGGGGATGTCCCCGGTATGAAGTCCCAACTAGAATTTGGAGTAGGATTCCTAGAAATGGGTAGTACAGTAGTGTCTTGACTGCGTTAGCATGAAGAGGTAAGTATGATAAATTTTTTGGAAGCAAGTGTGTGACCTTGTAGTGAGTTAAGTGAGATGCATGGGGGTTCTAACAAAAAGAAGGGAAAAGGAAGTGTGTCCCTTAGAATCCTGTAATAGTACGCAGCCTGAAAGGACACACAAGCATAATGACATCACAAGCTGGAAGTTGAAAAGTCCATAATCCAAAGTGACGGGTTAATACAAAAACATGTCTTCAGCAAGATTCATACAATTGTATACAAAATAGTTCATACACAAATCCGTAAGTTAAATAACATACATTTCTAAAGTAACTAGAATAGTCGAACTACAATAACAACATACACATTAAAACGTGTTGGCTTAGTTATATATATTAAGTGAGAGTTTCATCCATACATACACCATTGACAGCAACTAGCCCCAATAGTAGAACATTACAGTCAACACCGCCTGCTCCTCCAAAGAGATGTACTCACTCTACGATGTGGAGAATCCAAGGCTCATCAAAATACTCTCCAAAACTTCTCTAAGAAATGCCTAGACAAGATCTTGGCTCCCAAAAGCATTTACTATGAGTTATGAGTTTATATATATATTAAAGGGTGGGGTGACCCTTGAAATTTCCCTTTAGCACTTGGACTGCTGTCATGACTCTTCACATTGCATAGTGACTGTTCACATTCCACTAGTGACACTTGGAATTTCACTTACAACATATTTACAATAATACAATTTCCACATATACCTATGTGGGACAAAATAGGCTTGAGTCATCTTAACAAGACAAACAACATCACATGAGGTCTTGGGGAAAGGCCAACTCGGTAACCTCCTCATGGTGGTCTTCGATGATGAACTGATACCAATCTTGGTAATGTGCTATTGTGTCCTCGTATTGTTTGGTGATACCTTTATTAAAGCAGACTCTTGCCTCCATGGCTTCCAGGTATATGGTTTTGAAACCTCTGTCCACCACATCCTAAAGCATGTGAAAAACTGTCTTGAGTGTGGTTGGACCACCGATGTAGTTATGCATGTTCTCTATGCTCAACTACAAGTCATCACTGGTGACTTCATGCATCAACTACTCTATGTACTCGTCGACCTCCAGCATGACTTGGTTCTTCCTCATGGCTTGAGTGAGGACTCTGATGGAAGGGATCCTGTGTGTCCTCACTTTGACATCCAGATTCTTGTACAATCGTGCATAGGAAGCCTCAATGTTGGTGATGAGCAGAGGGAGCTTCTCATAGTTTCAGATCAACATCTGAATTTGTGCTTTGTTAAGCTCTGCCTATGGCTTCATCATCTTGTGCAAGTAAAGTGGGGCTCCCTTATATGTCATTGTCCATTCCTGTACATGTGTAATGGTAGTGTGCATGTCTTTGAGAGTTTGGGTTGTCCTTGTGCACTGCTGCTGAAAACCGTATACATGGACAACTTCTTTGTGCACGGTGAAACATTTTCTATACATCATCCGCATGGTGGTCTACAAAGTTGACATCTCTGCTAGTATTACTTTCTTCATTTCTTCCATAGCGTATCCTACGAATAGCTCTGTTCTTTGCCTAACCTCTTGCAAGTCCTTCGCCATCTGATCATTCTCTACTATCAAGAACTTGAACATTGAACTCGTGGCTTCTACATAAGCCTGAGCAGCCTCAACCATGGCAGCTGGATGTCTTCTAACATTTGACACAATCACCCTTCCTCTATGTGCGCAGGTGATGTGTGATCATCGGAGGAGCTTATTTCTTCATGCATGTACAATAATATGATGTGACTTGTCAAGTGACAGATTGTACACATCCATCTCTGGATCATCATCAAGGAGAACAACCTCTTATTGCTTGCTTGGGACCGATTGTGATTCTGGAGGTGGTGGAGACTATGGTGCAACCTCGGATGCTCTTGACATGAGATCAGTGTCTTAGTCCTGTGGCTCTTATTCCGTCTTCATGTCCATTTCCTCAACCATATGCTCAACTTGTTGAGCAAATTCCCAAACCTACACCTTCTCACCCTCTTCTTCATATGTTGGTTGCTCCACTATATGCGAAGTTTTCTCTGTCAGTGCACCTTATCTTTCTTCCTATTCTTGTTTCTACTTTCCTTCCCTTTCTCTCCTCCTCAACTCTTGCTTTGCTTTCAACTTCTTTTATGTTTCCTGCAACTTCCTCTCTCCATATTCCAACCTTTTCTTCTCTCTCTTCCTTCGTTTTACTATCCTTTCACGTTATCTCTTCTTCGACTCTATCCCCAAAGATACCTTCTCAACAACAAGATCTTATGTGAATTTGTAGCTTTCCTCAACCTCTGAACTCTCGGTAATCTCCCTCTTGGCTTTGTCTTATGGTAGTTTGTTGCTCACTGTTGTTGTTGTTGTTGCTTCCTATGGGGCTGCTACCTACAGTGCTACTTTCCATTCTACAGCTATGCTGACCGATTCATTGAGCCTAGAGGAGTTGTAGCAATACCTCCAAGGATCTTCCTCTAGCCAATGACATGCCTTGTGGATCCATGGGTTACACCTTCACATAGTGGTTCTTACATATGAAGTGGGGATCGTATGGATTGAAACTTTTGGTGCCAAAATCAAACTTCTTCAAGTCCTCAACCTCAGGATCCACATCATTCAAGGTATGGATCTCATACAACCCAATCCACAGAGGAAGAGGAGGCCATGGTGCCTTCTTCCTCCTATGCAGTCCTATTAATAGCCCTGTGGAGATGTCATACAAAACGTATTACATGACCATCATATCCTTAGAAAACCTCAGTATCTCATGCGGAGGCTTCTCCACACCAAACATCTTGATGAAGGTGCCACCATGTGAGGCATACTAATATGCAATGTTAATCAATGCGTGCATCGCTTCTTGGGACATGCAAGTTGGATCCTATTCGAACATCATCTTATATAGCAGGGTGATGAAGTGGCCAGACAGCCTCACCATGACTCCTCGGTATCTACACTCAGAGACAAACTTGAAATATATGTTCACAACATCCTCTGATGGTGTCCATGTCCAACCCATGCCAGGGAACTATTGTTGGGCACATATTGCATCAAGAAGGTACACAAACATAAAGAATCTTGCTTGCTCATCCTTAGGTAGACTCCAGGCATTAGACACATGCACTTTCAACTGAAGAGACAACATGTCAAACCAGTTGAATGGACTACCTTCATTTTCCAACTGATCCAACATAACCACCCAACTCTGCAGAAAGGTATCCATGCTCTCTTGACCATACAAGCGAAATGCAAAGATGACCAAGACTTGGTATGCCTTCCTGAGTGACTTCATCTTTTAGACCTGATTGGTTGTCACTCTGAACTTTGACGGCTCCTTTACCCAATGCTTCATGATGTCTCTAGTGTTCACATTGTTGTTGGAAGTGAAGAACAAT